>CM035415.1:34781065-34978565 GCA_020310875.1 Ceratopteris richardii
AAATGAAAATTTGTGGTTCAATATATTTGAAATCTATACTTATGATTAAAAAGAATAGATCCTATGTTCTATTATGTCACAAAGGAAGGAAAACCTTGATGATATAACTATATGAGATAGAATCCGTGTGGTTAGAGGTAGAAACATCATAGTATACTTTTTTTGTTTTTGAATGTTATAATTCACATGAAGAAACATCAATTTTATCAATTAACATCAAATAAGTCGATGTTTCCAATCCCACCTCCAATCACATAGATTCTATCTCCTATAGTTACATCAACAAGACTTTGCTTCCTTTGTAACTTAGGAGAACATAGCATCCATCCATCTTTATCATAATATACATCCTACTGCATTTAACCATAAAATTCTATTTCCCTTACAAAAAACCTACATTGATTTGATTAGCACACAAGCTACAAAATATGAACTAGCCCCTCACAAAGGAGTTACAGAGGTGATCTAATTTGTTCTAGCATAAAGAATATTAACAATAGACGACCATGAAGACCTATCATGGTCACCAATACAATAAAGTTGCTCATTGTAATTTTCTCCATTGACGAGATCCGCTTTGTTTTCAATCATTCCATTTGAAATATAGATAGATATATATACATTGGACAATAGAGCTTTCATAGAACCTAGTCATTCAACATTCATAATGAACGCAGAACAAGAGTTTGAGTTGAATGTATTGTTGCACAATGGCAACCATAAAAGAACTCAAGAAAAAGCCAAAAAATCACACCTTTAACTACAAAGTTTATGAAGCAATTTGAAATGAAGGTATGAAGTCATCTATAAAGCATGGGAAAAAGAACCTCTTCAAGGATCTTCAATTATATTCGTGCATTATTATTGTTTGCTTTATTAAATCTCTTAAGTCCAACAAGTCCACTCCCAAGACACACCACATGGAGGTGGGTTGTCTTTGTGTCCATATATATTGTGGAAAACATACTAGCCCCCCTCAAGATGCATGTCATCGTCCATACAACAATCTCATAGTCATGTGCACAACATATAGTTGCTTCCATAGGAATTAGGGTATGCAAGAGTGGGTAGTCATCCCAAGAAAATCCAACTCCTCCAAATTCAAGCACACAACACTCCCTAGGCTACTAGGGAGCCTTTGATACATACATACATTCATACATATTGCATATGTACATGAACACATAAATACATGTGTATGAGAAACTTGAGCTAATGAGAAGTACCTAGAATTATCCATGAATATTGAATCTAGAAATGGATCTTATCACATATTTTCTTTATCACAATCATTGTGATAAATCACTAGCATAATAATATCATCATTGTCTTTATCTATTTCTTCCCTTTCATCTTGTTAAAGTTGATTTCTCACAAATGAAATCATCTATGGATGGATTGGCATCGATTTTTCATGATTCTTCCTCTTATCATCTATAGAATCATAACATATATCATTATCATTGTCATTATGTACAATGTTCTCATGATCAAGTAGAATCTCTTTCTCTCTCTCTCTCTCTCTTTGATGTGGACATGTCAACATTCAATGATGAATTATCATTGTGATTTTCTTCAACTCTGCAAGAGTAAGGGTCTCAAACAATGGTTGATCTCTAGGTTGAACATGAATGATCTACCACCAAGGATGAGTATCATGATTTTCGTAGAAAAAATTTTGTTCAATATGTATGGAAAGAATATATGGCTCTTTTGTAGATCTCAATAGCTTCAAGGAATCAGTTGTTGAAAACCCGGATAATTCTCTTCTTATTGCGGCATTATCCCCCTTATACTCAGCTGGAGACTAAACAACCCTCAAAATAACCTATCAAAAAAGAAACTCAAAATTTTAATATAGTTTATACTTAAAAAAGTAGTAGATCTTATTATGGAAAATAAAACTTTGGTTTATGGGTTTGAAGATATGATACACTATTTTGTACATATTAAGAATGGTTTGGACATCACAAAGTTCATCGCCTTTAAAGTTCGTGTTTTGTGAACTCACGCATGATAATTGCTAAGAAGCAATAATGCTAGAATCTTTTGTTTTGCATAAAGAATCAATAACTTTGATTTTGATATGTTGTCCATAGGCCCACATATTTGGGTACATTAAAACTTATAATAGTAAACAATTATTAGAAGAAACAACAAAAACAAATATACGTGCAAGAAAAGAATATAGATTCAAAAAAGTTACCTTTCTTTCACACCAGATCATGATATCTCTTTGCTCATCTGAGATTGTCTCATTTTCCCTATTGCCACATTGCATACAAGTAAATAAACAGTCCATGAAATAAGACATTATTATATTCTCATTATCATCAACATTACATATATATCTCTTGTTTCCTCATCTTCTACCTTGGAGGCTTTGAAGTTACTATTCAGACTAATTAAAGAATTCTTCCTTGCATTCCATTTTATATGCACAAAAGTAGAAATGTCAAATTTCTCTTGGACTTTAAGTTGAAAAGGAAATCTCTTACTTAACAATACCTCATCCGCCAATTTTGAAGAAGAATCATGATGCCATGCATAGGAGCTTCTTCATTATCTCTCTCAAGATATTCACTAAAGTATACATGCATTCTTCAAGCATCCATTCATCTACCATAGACCCTTATGGTTTTGATCTTTGTTAGACATAACCTTTCAATACACCCATAAATATCTTAACCCAAAACATTTTTCGAGTGCTTAAAACTCCAACAATCTCTATTTCATCCACAATATGGATGAAAAAATTAATTTATATATAATAAAAGAAGTTAGAAGCTCTTTCTCCATAAAAAAATTAGTTCTTTGTGTTCAAGTTTCTTTTGCAAGATTGAATCTTTGTCAATCGTTTTTTGATGTAATCCACCTACTATTAAATTAAAAATTAAATTATCAAGAAATTAATTTATTTTTAAAACCTTGTAAGTAATCCAAGAAGATAGATCATGCCTTGTACTCCTTTTGTCACATCCATTGATAATAAGAGGTTGAACATTCTTTGTAAAGTTATGCCAATCATATATCTTCAATGCAAATAAGTTCTTATCATCCAAGGTAAACATGTTTTGAAAAGATGCTCCATGTCTTGTAGCTGTGCAAACGATTGAAATATTTTGTTGATAATTTGCATCCCTTTTGATCGAAGCACACAAGGAGCATGCTCATAGTTTGTTTCACATCAATCTTCATCATAAATTGACCATGAATTTGGGTTTGAATTTTTCCTATTTAAATCACTTCTGATGTCATTGTGTCTCTTAATCAAATGCTATGTTTCCATAATAAAAACAATTATTCTTGAATATATGCATAGTAGTTAAAAAAATGACAAACCTTTAACTTTCTCCAATATTCTTTAACCTTCTCCAAAGAATACCATATTGGCATTTTACCTACTAGCAACCAACTTCCTTTACCTTTTATCTTCACTGTTGAAGCTCAAGGTCAAGCACATGCATAAAAGCGCGTCAAGGAAGTGGAGACACAAGAAGGAGGAGCAAGTAGGGAGCTCCAAGAAGCACCTGTCAAATTTTCAGAAGAAATCCCTATAAAACTAGTGATTTTTATCACTAAAAACCATTGTAAATACCATTTTCCATTTTTACAACTCCATTTTGTTCAAGCCGAGGAGTCCTCGAGCTTGAGGAGTATTAGAAATATCATCCTACCAATTTTCATAATTTTTAGATTCCGTTTGAGTCCCCAAATAAGCCTTGGAACCTATTTTTTAACTAGGCCGGACACTAGGTCTGGACAGGGCCAAAACTACTCAAAAAACTATAAAAAGGGCTGGAAAGCTCATTTGAGAGGTTAGCTTGTTGTAGATTTCAGCTTTGTAAGAGAGTTCATTTGCAATCGAAGATCTTCCATTGTTCCACTCTTTGCTCTTACCTTGTGCGCGTGTGTGTGTATGTGTGTGCATGCTTGTGTGCTTCCACTCAGACACTTGTGCACTTCACTTGCTCTTGGTCTTCATACCTGTCCTCACGTCTTCACGGATTGACATTTATGAGGTGGAGCTCCTCACGTTGGTACTCACCATTGTGCTAGAGTGACACCAAGTTTGGCGCCGTTGCCGGGAGAGAGCTTGGAGTACGAGCGTGTGACGGTAAGACGTAGAGTAGTGATGTTGGAAGGTATAAAAATCAGCACTTTCAGTTCAGTTTCTGAGCTTTTCTTCATCTCCATCTTCATCATCACCACCATCTTCCCCACCTTCATCTTCTCATATTTTCTTCACTTTCGGTTGTACATTCATCTTGTTTTTCACCTTTGGCTACGAGCAGGAAGCATACAACGCATTCAGAACTAATACGCTGGAGAAATCGCTTTGAAATCCACATAAAACATCAAAGAATTGAGTGAACAACCCCGGACGTGACATAACCTGCGCCAAGTATCGTGAGTGCAATATCGCAGGTTTGAAGGGAAATTTTGCATCTACAGGCACATAGGAGTGACAAGGAGGACACAAGGTACTCATATTTGCAAAAATTTTTGAATTTGGACTCCAAAAAATCCAAGTATCGTGTTCTCCCGCGGTCGAGTATCGCGATACCTAAGTATCATGGTCTCCTGTGGTCGAGTATCGCGATACCTGACCTGGCCAAGTATCGAGTATCGTGAGATCCCTGATCGCGATACTTACCAAGTATCGAGTATCGTGAGATCCCTGATCGCGATACCTAGCAAGTATCGTGTATCGTGTATCGTGAGTCTCTGATCGCGATACTTGTTGGATATCGTGTATCGCGGATACTACTTTCCCGATACCTGGCAAATATCGAGTATCGTCTTGAATTTCCTCGCGATACTTGTCGTGTATCGTGTATCGTGTATCGTGTGATCCTGGTCGCGATACCTACCAAGTATCGATTATCGTGTTCACTGAGTATCGAGTATCGTGAACATCAAGTATCGTGATATTTCCCAAATATCGTGTATCGTGACATCCCAAATATTGAGTATCATGACAAGGTAAGTATTGTGTATCGTCTGCTTCCAAGTATTGCGATACTTGATAAGTATTGTGTATCGCCTGTTTTGAAGCATTTCCTGAGAGATCCTGTTTCCCTGTTTTAACCCCCAGAACCCTGAACTGGCATAACTTTCTCATACGAAATCCGTTCGGAGTGATCTTGGGTTTGTTGGAAAGCTCGTGGGGAGTACAACAAAAACATCGACTGGTTACGATAAAATTAATACGAGGATTATTAGATAGGGTATTTTTAAGTTGACCCTCATGTTGGACTAGGAAACAAGGGGTTCCAGAAGATTTTGAGCAATTCAAAGGACAATTGTGGACTTGCAGACAAGGCTTAGGAACCTAAGATCAAGTAGACACTTAGGAAGATAAAGTACCAAATCATTTGAAACTAAGTTCAACTGCACAACCAAGTCAACTCAGGGGTTAACACCACGTGCTGAGTTCATAGAAAAGTGAGTAAAAAATGTCACTTAACTGGGAGGGACTCTTGGCTTCTGAAGACATGCATAGATCCATACCTAGGGAAGGTCTTATGTCTACAGTGGGAGGGGAATATAGGACGTCTCTTCAATACATATCCACCAACATGCAAGGAATACCCATCTACCTTGACGGTCTATACAGGCCAGTAACAAGAATGAGAAACACTACTGAATTAGAAATAGTTCCAAGACCAGCTGTCAAGTACGAAGATGGAGTTTACATGGACAAGAAGGGCCATATATATGTAGTAATTGAAAACCCTGATCAGATTAATGAAAGAGGAGAGTTAGCTCAAGATCATGCAACTACCTCACAAAACCCATTTGAGACAAAGCAAAGAATAGAAAATGTGATGTTAGGACAAACGAGCCAAGGTAGTATACTCAATGGACCACATGAGCAATTCACCATGCCAGGAATTAAACCCCACGGTCACACTAGCCAAGGAATGGGAAATCTGAATAGAACCACATTTAGGGGAGAAGCACCCCAAGATGTAGGAGCTGGAATACACCTAGTAAAATCCGCTTATCCCATCATAAGTCAAACCCCAGAGCCCGGCAAAATACTGAGACCAATCCAATTGGCCAAATGTATGCGAAATCGTTACGATGGCACAGGAGAGCTGTATGACCACATTACAGAATTCAAGCAGGTATTGCGAGCGGAGCAAGTAAACGACTTTTTCATGTAATATGAATCCTTTGGGCTAACCCTCACAAGAATAGCCTTGACTTGGTTTCAATCCTTGGATCCAAGTTGCTTTGAACATATTGAACAATTCTTCCAAGAACTTGTTTGGGAATTCACTAAGCGAGGGATCAAGCACAATTCATCATCCTTAATACATAGTTTCAAACAAGCTCCTAATGAGACATTAAAAAATGCAGCACGAAGATTTAAGCAATACGTAGCCTGATGCCCTGTGACAGAGAGACCTTCTCAGCAAAAAATGATATCTTTATTTTTCGAAGGTCTAACCAATGGAACATTGAGAATCTTAGTATATGTAAAACGACTACAAACCCTAAGTGAGTGTCTTCGGGAGTGCATAGATTTGGAAGAAAACATAGATGAGGATCTCAGAACCACACAAGATCCTACCAAATCAGAGGATACAAGGAACAATGAAACTTCTAGTTCGAGTTATGTGGAGGAAGTGACAGAGTTAGTGGCCAAGAAATTAGGAGTACAAGGACATAGGAACTACCAGAACTCTTCCTTGAGAGTGCCAATGTTAGGAAGTTGCACACTTTGTGGTGATGATCATCCATCTCATGTCTGCACCAAAGAAGCATTAGGGTTATCACAACCTTACCTTTACGATAGACAACCAACTCAAGTGCCTAACATGTACTCTTATAGTGAGCAGAAGTACATCAACTACAACACCGAAAACTATCCAATGAATAGACAGCCACGACCGTTTGTACCACCCCACTATAGACCATACGAGTACCCTCCTACAGAACAAGGCAGAGAAGTTCCTAGGTATAACCCATGACCAGGATCACGAGGAGCATCTAGACTGTATGAACATGGAGGATATGGCCAACCTCAACCTATACCAGGACAACAACCACCCCACCCACCAGCTCCGACACAAGGGTAGAACATCACAATACAAGTAGTTTGTCTTGAGTGTGGCAAAGAACAACTCCTAAGAGATTGTCCCGGACATCCCTCTAGTGCACCAAAGGTTACACCGGTTAATGTAGTAGGCTTAGTGGGGGATTCAAGTTTCAGTAGTGATAATGTGGCTCCTATACATGTAGTTACTAGGGCACAAGCCTTACAACAAACTAAACCAGCTGAGCAATCAGAGCCAAGTGAATCAGGAGAGCCTAGTAAGAGGAAAACAAGAACTTGGAAGGATACTAGAGAAAAGGCCAATCGTAAGTGGACCAAAAAGTTATCCGAACTAGAAGAAAGCCTGAAAGATGCAAAAACAAAAGAAGATATTGCCTCTCAAAGCCCCTCGCAGGTCAAAACTCCATCCACAGCACCTCATCCCCACCCACCAACCATTGTAACTAGACCACCACAATCAGGGTCTGTTCTTGCAGATCCAACCCCAGAAGACTTGGACATGATGTTCAAGGCATACCAAGCTTGACTTCAAGAAGGGCCAAAACCTGCAAACTTAGACAAGAGCTACCCTAGAGCAGATTTAGAGATTAAACGGACAAAAATGTGCATAAAAATGGTGGAACTGGCTCAAGCTATGTTCGAGGCCAATCAATCATTCAATCAAACGAATGCTATTACACCGGGTTTGCACTTCCAGGGCTTACTAGAAAGATTAGAGCAATTGGTAAATAAACCGCAAGTTTCCTTACCTCCACAGGCTCAACTAACTATTGAAAGAGAAAGCTCATCACCAAAGAAATTCTATGTTCCTGACTCCATAGATGATGGAGAACCTCTTTCAATTCAACAACACACTCAAAAGTTCTTGCAGGAAATACAAGAAGCAAAATGGGCCAAGGAGAAGGATGTTCCCCCTCCTATTCTTGAGATTGATGATCTTCATGACCAGTTTCCCCAAGACATCCTGTCTGTCTATGGAGACCAAACAGAGCAACAAGAAGATGAACGACTAGATTTTGAATCTAATTCCTTACAAGAGTTGCCACAGTTCACAGGCCCATGGGAATCTGAATCTCTCCAGATTAGAGCTCCCATGATAGTGATCAGAAACGAAGACTCGGTGGTTCCAAGAAACACTGACGTAGTGAAGAACACTAAGGTTCAGTGTCATCTCACGGTAGAGGAGCTGCTCAAAGCGAAACTTGAGCTATGGAATCACCTGAAGGATAAGGTTCCCGAACTTGATTCCAAAATGCCAAAAGCAGGCTCTAAAGAGAAAGTTCCAGAGATACCTCTTGATAAAATAGGGGACATGAGTGAAGGTGAAGAAGGTAATACTTATCTTCCAATCACCTACCAAGGTTACACAACCAAAGCGATCATAGATTCAGGTGCTGGTGCTGCTATTGCAACCACCTCCTTGTGGAAGCGATGGGGCAAGCCCACATTAAGACCAACTAGAATGACTCTTCAAATGGCCAACGGTCATTATGAAAGACCTCTAGGATTGCTCGAAGGGATAACTCTAACCACCTGTGGTGTAGAGTTTGAACACACATTTGCTATATGTGACTTTGAAAAAAATAATGTCTACGAGATGATCCTAGGAAGACCCTTCCTACGACAACTGCAAGTTGTACAGGATTGGGGAACCAACTCCTTGTACTTGCAGCGCTTAGGGGTCACGACCAAGGTAAATTTGAAGGATTACACCTTCAGAGATGTACCACCCCTACAATGGAATCCTATCCACAAGGATCAAGAAGATTCAATCTCTGTGCATTCTAAGAGTTCATCTGATACATCCTGGATGCATGAAGATACTCATTTGTGGATGTGCAAGGTCGCAAAGGAAGAGGAGAAACGCTTAAAGGCAAGAGAAAAAGGAACTTCTCAAGGAGATAGACCAATTCGAGACCCAGCCTATACACCGATGATATTTCCAAATGAGGAATTTGAGCCTCATGGTTGGGCAGAAATCCTAGCCACCATGGACATTGCTGTCAATGAAGAACAATGGACACCTCATTGTGATGAGGAGGGATATGATATTTCAGTGTTCATGTGTCAGCCCTTGCTAGAAGAATGTGACTCTAATGATGTCATAAAAGAAGAAGAGAACGATGATGATCTAGAGTCCATTGTGATGGATAGTTGCTTTATTTCAGAGGAGCACTATCTAGAAGACATAGGAGTATTTACACAAAAAGAAGAAGAACCTCTCACAAGCATCAAAACGGTAAATTCAAAGGATGGGAGTGAAGGTAGTCAAAAGAAAAAGAAGAGAAAAGTAGTGAAACAGGACGAGGAGGAACCATTGTTTGAAGTGCCAGAAAATTTCAAAAAATATGAAGTTGAGGACCGAAAAATTTTGGTACGAATGCCTAAGAGAGAGACCACAACAGGAGAAGCATATGATAACAAAGAAAAGACAAAAAAAATCGCAGTCGCCATTGAAGAGAACGAAGAGAGATGTACATACATAGGAGATGACCTAAGTAAAGAAGAGGAAGCAGAGTTGGTAGCCTTGTTAAGGGAATATAGGGACGTGTTTGCATGGCACTATAGAGACTTGAAGGGAGTAGATCCAAAAATTTGTTCTCATACGATTCCCATGATAGCAGATGCCAAGCCCACCAAACATAAGCCCTACACATATAATGACACTTTTGCAACCAAAATAAAAGAAGAAATTGATAGATTGATTGAAGCTGGATTCATTTATGAGATTGAGCATACTGAATGGGTGTCCCCCATTGTAGTGGTGCCCAAGAAGAATGGAAAGTTACGTGTGTGTATTAACCTTAAAAAAGTTAATGCCGCCACGATAAGAGATAGTTATCCGCTTCCAATCACTGAACATTTATTGGAGCATGTTGCAGGCAAGGAAGTTTATAGCTTCCTTGATGGATTTTCAGGTTACAATCAAGTAGCCATTGCCCCAGAAGATCAACATAAAACAGCTTTTGCCACAGAGTGGGGGATCTTTGCATTTTGGGTGATGCCATTTGGCCTCACCAATGCACTTGCAACCTTTCAACGGCTCATGTGTCATGTCTTCAAAGAGTTCTTGTGAAAGAGCTTAGAAGTATATGTGGATGATTTATATGCTCATTCCCAAGAGCGAAGATACCACATCCCTGAGCTCAGACAGATCTTCAACAAGTGTAGAGAATATCGAGTGTGTCTGAACCCAGAGAAGTGTGTGTTCATGGTACGTCAAGGTAAAATCTTAGGTCACATTGTCTCTAAGAATGGAATTTCAATGGATGAGGACAAGGTAAAAGCCATAGCGGAGTTGCCGAGGCCAAGGAATGTTAAAGAGGTACAAGCCTTTATGGGACATTGTGGATATTACCGTAGGTTTATTCACATGTATGCAATTATAGCCAAACCTCTTTATGCCTTGTTGACAAACTTTGAGTGGAACGATGACTGCGAAAAGTCCTTCAATGAGCTGAAGAGACGCTTGTGCACAGCGCCAATACTGACCACTCCTGATTGGATGAAGCCATTCCATGTACACATGGATGCATCCAATTATGCAATAGGATGTGTGCTGTCACAACCAACTGGTGAAGGAAATTTAGATTTGCCTATAGCATATGCGAGCAGGCAATTGAATGCTGCTGAACGAAATTACACCACAACCGAAAGAGAAGGCTTAGGCATGGTATATGCCGTAAAGAAGTTTAGACACTATCTGTTGGCCAACAAGTTCAAATTTTTCACTGATCATCAAGCTTTACTATACTTGTTCAATAAACCTTGCAACACGTGACACTTAGTAAGATGGTTCCTCTTACTAATGGAATATGACTTTGAAGTGGTTGTTAGGCAAGGTAAGACCCACCTCAGAGCGGATCACCTTTCTCGCATCACTTCAAGAGAGTCACCGCAAGGAGTGTCTGATGAATTGCCCGACGCTTATCTGTTCAATCTAGAAGTCGTTCCTAAATGGGCAAATCAGTTGGTACCAGTCCTAACCTTCGGACCTGCAAATAAGAATGTAAAAACCAAAAAAAATGAAATTGTAAAATCACAAAACTATCAAATATTGGCAGGAAGCATGTATAAACAAGATACCGAAGGTGTTCTAGCTTGTTGTGTTGAGGATGATGAACATATTAGTTGGTTGCAACAAGCCCATGAAGGATTTCTAGGGAATCACTATTCTAAACAACAAACACTGCAAAATCTAAAACGTTTAGGAGTGTATTGGCTAGTATGGATAAAGAAATTCATGAGTGGATTAAGAATTGTCCAATGTGCAAAGAGAGACCCCCAATTGAACATGCTACCCTTTATCATGTGTCATTGATTCCAGATTGGAGTGCTCCATTGGTAGAATTCATGCGATCAGGAACACTACCTAGAGAGGCAAGTCTAGCAAGAAAACAAAGTATGGAGTAGGAGACTAAAGACTATGCCTTAGTAGGCGATAACCTATACCAAAGAGGCAAAGATGGCTATTTAAGATTGTGTGTTCATGAATCAGATTATTTGAAAGTCTTAGAAACTGCACATAGCAGTGTCGCAGGTGGACACTTTGGGCCTGGAAGAGTAATCAAGTCTATTCTATTCTCAGGACTTTGGTGGCCCACTCTTCATATGGATGCACATACCTATGTGAAGAAATGTGACACATGTCAACGTGCCCAATACCCAATTCGAAAAGATGAGATGCCTTTGAGGCCAATGATGGGGGGACGTGCATTCTCAAAGTGGGGCATAGACTTTGTAGGTCCTATTAACCCCCCAGCTAGAAACTCCCATGCAGAGTACATTATTGTAGCCACGGACTACCTTACAAAGTGGGTAGAAGTCAAAGCCACAACAAAGAATGATGCTCAAACAACGGCAAAGTTCTTATTTGAGAATGTGTTCACGAGATACGGATTACCAATAGAGTTAGTAAGTGATAGAGGCACACACTTCTTGAATGAAGTAATCGAAAATCTTCTCCAAGAATTCTTGGTGATACATAAGAAGTCTGCCCCCTATCATCCACAAGCTAATGGACAAGCTGAGAGCACGAATAAGATCCTATTTAACGTATTGACAAAGCTCGTAAATAACAAACGCTCTGATTGGGACAAACAGCTTCATCATGCTGTTTGGGCCTACCGAGTTGCCTATAAAACAGTACTCAATGCCACCCCATTTCAGATGGTCTTCGGACAAAATGTTGTGCTACCATTGGACTTCCTAATCCCAACTTTAAAAGTAGCACAAGAGCATGATTGGAATGGACACGAGTTATCCTCGAGGATCTTTGATCTAGAACGCTTAGGTGAGACGAAGCTACGAGCAGCGGCAGGCATCTATGCTGCAAAGAAACGGCAAAAGGCATACTTCGATGCACACATCAAAGATAAAGGCTTGAAAGAGGAAGACCTAGTGTTGGTTTATACATTAAAGCAACGTGCCCGTAAATTGGAAAAAAGAGGATATGGACCCATGATCATTAATAGAATTTCCACTAGCGGTGCAGTTCAATTGGCCACACTAGAAGGTGATATCTTGCCCAACTATATCAGTGGTTGTCGAGTCAAACTATATCAAGAACCTCTTACAACGGATATGCTACAGAGACTCAACACTGCTAAGAAGCAAAAAGAAGAAGAGTTAAGGGTTAGAGAAGAAGCACAGGTAGAGGCTAGAGAACGCATTAGGAGAAATAAGTTAAGATGCCTAGGCCTAGAATTCGATCGAGAGGCCCCAAGATACCACATGGCCATGTGTCAAACATCAAGTGCAATTGCTTCTCAAATAATTGATCGATGTCCTTTTGTGACCATAGCGGTAGGACAAGGGAAGAATGCAAGGACTGTGAGAGCATTGATTGACTTAGGTGCAGCAACTAGTGCAGTTAGACTATCCTACTGCCAAGACTTGCAATTGAACATAAAGCCCATAGAAGCCTATCTCATAGGTTTGGGAGGTGTGGAAACCCCTTGTTTGGGCGAGGTGGAATTTCCCATCTACCTTCAAGATGTTCCAATGAAGGTCAAAATGCTAGTATGTCATGATGAGGACATTATAGAGCCACTTGTCCTGGGTCAAGATTGGATTTATGACCATGCAGTCAACTTGAACCTAAGAAGTCAAATCCTTCAAGTTTGGACACATGAACAATGTATTACATTAGAATTAGACAATTGCATGCTCACAAATCCAAACGTCACACATTCTCTTAGTTCTTCCGAAACTAATCTTCCTAAAGAAAATGTTGTGTGTGTCAAAAACCCTACGAAGCAAAAGGACTCAATCATGGAAGCACAAGCTCAAAGGCCAGCAAACCTCTCTTCTTCTTCACATAGTAATGCAAGTGTAACTCGACCAAAGAGGCAAGCAAAAAAGACATCTGCTATATCAACTCGACAGACAGAATTCAAGAAGAAAGAAGCTCAGGGTATGAAGCAGATTTGGGTACGGAAAGGAGAACAAGCACCAGCTTTGCCACGACCCTTCCCAGTGAGGCAAGCCAACCATGCTACAAGAAGCACCAAGAAACGAGGACCAACTCAATCCCACGGTCTTCGACAAATTTGGGTACCAAAGCAATCAATGAAGGCCAACCAGACTAACGTACAAATTTTGGTGCCAAAGAAATTAGCGGCAGCTCAACAAGAGCGATTACAAATGTGGGTACCCAAGGCACTCTTACATGCACAAAACCATCTGATCTCCCTCAGGAGGAAAATCTCAGCAAAAACACCACGGAGAAGCAAGAGTCGAAACCACGGGCAGCGAGCAAAAGAAGATGAATTCATCTCCTGGCTGATAATAAAAAGACAATCACAAAGGATATGGGTTTGGAATCCAAAAGTACCACTCGCTTCCATAGAGCCAAAAAGCCAACCACGATGGATACCAAAATTCAAAAACCACCCAAAGATAAAGAGGACAGAGCTTACGTCTATGGGGCCAAATACTATCCTAAAATGGATCCCTATAAGAAGGATTATGTCATTTCAAGATCCACTTGCTACCTCCAACAAAGACTGCATCATCATCCACCAGCAACATTGAAAGCCTCGACGTGCAACAACCATGTGCCTTTGGCATAACCTTGTCTTTTGCACCATTCAGGTCATGCATTTCCAAAGTATGCATTAATCTAGGGCCACATTACACAGCCGTGCATAGACACAATTGAGAAACCCCAAGCACATGAGACACAATTTCCACATGTAAAATATTTTCTTGACACTAACTTCTTTCTTCTTGTTTTCTGCCATTGTTCCACCAAAAAAAAAAAAAAAAAAAAAAATTGCTTGAAGACGCCCATCTGTGCACCATGCGCAAGGACATCCATCAACAAAAATGACAAGCCAATGGTCAAACACGATGATGGAAATACAACACAAACAGTGAGTGGTAACAAACGAGAACTATGTCGTAAAAAGAGAACACTCTCGTCAAAAATCAAGCAAATGGCAGCTTATGTTTGAGATTCCTTTATACCAGTATACATATATTACAAAAATGAGGTGAAAACATGTGATTTTTGACATTTTTTGTCATTTTCTCATTAAAAAAGAGCTCAAAATGTAGTCAAAATTTCACTATATAAGGCATTGACATGTCCCAAAATGTATATGATAAGACATTGACATGTCCAAAATCTATATGATAGGACATTGACATGTCTAAAATCTATATAAAGAATGTAGAACTGAATAGTTCTTATACAAAAATAACATTTTAGACATATTTTTAATGGGTGGATATCTGATTGTTAGTCAAAATTGCTACAAAACACGGTTTCATTAATCAAATTACTTCGAGGCATTTACAAAAGCACTAAAAATGTATGAGAGCTTCAATGCATCTCACAACTTTGTCGATCTATGTCTATACCCTCATCATCTGATGCACTTGATTCAGTCTCATACTGTTGAGAGCTCTCTTCTTCTTCTTCTATATCCACAAGAGCTCTGTCTTCATCCACGTACATACCAAATTCTGCAGGATCATGCACAACTCTTCTTGTTTGCCTATGATTTCCTGTACCACATACATCTGGAAGCTTTTGTTTTATCATGTTGATGGTTGCTTTCCTCAAGTGACCTGTTTTTGTCAAGGAAAAATCATAAACAAGAATATCTACATCATCCATTTTAAGAGTGGATGTGCTTCGAATATTCTTTTTCTTTTTTGAACCTGTTCGTTTAGTATCACACACCATTTCTAAGTTATATTTACCTGTGAATGCATTACTACTTTTAGTGTAATACCAATGCACCATCAAAGCCTCTATTCTTCTCTGATCAATATCTTTAGTTATCTATAAAACCTTTGCAATCCAAAATGGTCTGGTAGCCTCATCACCATCAGCAAGAACTGCAATAAGTGTTCCAACATTTATCTCTATTAAATTTCCTTGCCATCTTGCTTCTGCCTGTTTTGTCATCCTTGGGCCTACATAAATATTTCTTTCTGGTGGATGTATAAAACTTTGAAGTGCATCTGGATTACATGCTTGGGCCACATTCACGTATCTTTGTGTACAAAAATCCCATGTGAATGGAACATCAACTGGCCAGTGACCTACAATTGATACTGTATAATCTCTTCTTGATGATTGAAAAAGTCCTCCCACCAAGATACATCTTGATCTTCAGCATATTTTTTTGCACGCTCAACATGTCTCTTCTTTTCAATGAGTGCATGCATCCAGCTTTTACTTTGATCAACCACATTTCCACATCTTTCTGTATTGTTTTTATCTTCATATGGTGATTGTTCTGCACCATACACTGTCACAGTAGACAAATTAGGCACCTGCAATAAGAATCTGCACCCCTCTTTAGGCTCCCACCCAAGAGAAGATGAATACTGCTTTGCAAATAAAAGGGTTATTTCATCAACCCTCCTCATCAAGAATACATGGTTGAAACTAATATTGTGCAATGGAGCCAAAACCTTAGCACTGTTATCAAGGCCCATTGAGCAAAAGTGCTTAAAGTCATAAATCTATGTGAGGTGTTGAGCTTCTGGTTTTGGAGTATATGCTTCTGAAATCAACTCAGATAAAATCGGAAGAGTAAAAGCATTGTTATGTGCCAACTTCTTAGAGAAAGTACTGAACATTTGATCAATGTGATCATGAGTGTGGCCAACCAGAAGGAAATTTACCTTAACCTTCTGAAATACCTGTTTTTCAACAAGCATGCTTAAATATCCAAAGACTGTAGAATTTTTATTCTCTCTTGCAGTATTATATAGTTGCAAATATAGAGTTGGTGGCAAAAGACCCTTCCATGATTGCAAAACATGATGAATGACAGTAACTGTAAGGTTTGGATCATTATGCACATTCGGATATGTGAAGAAAACCTTGGACATTACAATTCCATTGTATACCAAAGCACCAACCAAATGCATTTGCACAAGGACTTCATCTCCAATGTCCTTAGGGATGCGATAAAAATGTGGCAAACAAGTTTTTTTTTTGATCCATACCATCGATCAACAAACACATATAACGCTCCAGATTTCTGAGTGCTTTACTTCGATGATGAATTGCTTTCTTTCTCTCTAAAGCTTGACTCTCATGATGGTTGTTAAGAAGGTTTTTAAAATTTGTCTTTTCCTGTGGTGTTGTAGCCCCTTTTGCCATGTTTTTCAAAGTGGCGCAAACTGAACATTCACCCATTCTAACTTTACGAGGAATAGAAACATTGTTAAACTCTTCCTTCCATAATCGAGTAAAGTGACGATACAACACATACTTCTCATTTCTATTTTCCATGTCTTCTCTATATATTTGAAATACCTCTCGACGAGTAAAGTTATCTGACAAGTGCAACCTTCCAGTTGTAGGCATAACCTCACAATGCAAGCTAAAATAGTTCATCATCCAATTCATTGCATGACGTCCAACAGATCCTTTGGTCCCAACATGGAACGTATCCAAAATGAGATCCCCATTCAAAAGCCCTTGTTGAACCCTATGTATTCTAAAATTTCCCACACCCATTGCAATTTTAAATGCAGCCCTACAACATCGCATCCCTTGACTAAAGAAATATTCAAAACCAACACGTGTTACTGACATGTTATCCTCAATCATTTGCATGTGAGAAACAAGGTATATATCCTGCCTTTCACTATCTAAATGGAGGAATTTTTCTCTTAGGTGCTTTAGTTTCTTCATTCCTAAATTGTACAAACATTTCAAACCACAACAATGCTTCACAATATCCAATGCAATCTGTCTATCTGAAGTAAGAAATTTAAATCTTTTTTGACTTACTTCACGAGGCCTTCTTTTAAATTGTAGATTGAGCTTGCTTTGCTTTTTCGTTGCTCCACATGCACTTGAGTCAGAAGGGAGATCAATGGTTGGATCAGATGGGAGATCAAGAGGTGCATTTGGTTGAGCAGCATTGCACTGTGAGTTGGATAACTTAAATGACTCAACAGAAAACATGGAACCATCAGCACGTCCTAAATCATAGGGATCATCACTTCTGTGGAAAGGATCAATCAGAACAATGAATCCGAAACTGTATCAATATGAGCAGAAGAAGCTGATGCCCAAGCATCCACTGAAAAGATTGAGCTCATCTTCACTGAGTTCACAGAAGACTGAAGATGAATGACCTTTTTAAATAAGTAGAAATCCGAGATCAAGTGAAGATGTCAAATCAAATGTCACCTCAAGAAGATATGAAATCAAAAGTTTATTAAAGTACATTAAATAACATTAAACATCAAATTACATCAAATAACTTAATTACTCAAATATACACTAATAAGGGAACCAAAGATTTGATTCACTTTTGAAATGAGAAACACAACTGATTTCTAACTAGACATGAGTCATTGAGTCTTAGCATTGTGAGTGAATCAAAATATATCCAAGTTGAGTTCCAACTGGATTATATATTAAAATTGTTTGTAGTAGTGCCATTGAAGACTATACAAGAAGAAATTTTACCTTTGGTACTAAATAAGATTTCAAGGATTAGGTTTCATTGTAGTCTTGGCTAGATCTCAAAGAGGTAGATGAAAGTATATTAAAAAAGAATTATGTGTAAAAGAGGTACTTGGAATGTTTATTCATACATTGATTTTCCATTTCAGCAATGTGTTACAAGATAAATGTGAATATGAATTAAAGTGAGGAGGATAACACTATAAAGATGTCATTAATCTCCCATATTCAACACAACTTAGACTTGAAGTGTAATTTCCATGCAAATGTACATAAATAGTTGCAAGGTTCTTTACTTGAATGTTTATTCATACATTGATTTTCCATTTCAACAATGTGTTACAAGATAAATGTGAATATGAACTAAAGTGAAGAGGATAACACTATAAAGATGTCATTAATCTCCCATATTCAACACAACTTAGACTTTATTTTCTCCCAAGCAAGAGATTCTAAGAAAAAATCTCTACATGAGATTAGACATCCTCATGTACATACCATACTCTTGCCATTGAAAGGTAATTTCCATGCAAATGTATATAAATAGTTGCAATGTTCTATGAATATTTCATTAAAGTGGCTCTGAAACAGCCTATTTGTGTGAGTGGTATTCCCTGGTTAGATTGGTTGACAGATATAGTTAGCAACTGGACTCATTCAGTTAGATCCAGTTAGTCTCTGGTTCAAGTTACCCAATTGCCTATAAATAGCAGAGGAGGAGATCATTCTCATTTTCAAAATCCACGAGCAACAGAGAGCAACAGAGCACAGACAGCTATGGAGCACAGAGCTCAACATACAAGCAAGGCAACTATGATGGAGAAGAAGAATGTTGGCAAGAGTACCAAGAGGTAGGCAAAATCATACCATAAAAAAAGATTCCTAAAAGATTCCCTTTGTATGTTTGTGTAAAGAGTCTGCTTTCTAGGTTTTTATTTTTCTTAGCTCTAAAAATACAGATCCAATGAGGGTATAGCTCGATGCCTGGCATCGACTTTGTGTGCATGTCGATGCCAGGCATCGACTTGCAGGTGCAAATCGATGCCAGGCATCGACTTGAGGCTTCAAGTCGATGCCTGGCATCGACTTGCACCTGCAAGTCGATGCCTGGCATCGACTTGCAGCCTCAAGTCGATGCAAGGCATCGACTTGCCTGGCATCGAAGTTTACCTTAAAGTCGATGCCAGGCATCGACTTTAGGGAGCAAAGTCGATGCCAAGCATCGACTTTTGGGTGGAAGTCGATGCTAGGCATCGACTTTTAGGTTCAAGTCGATGCCAGGCATCGACTTTTAAGTGCAAGTCGATGCCCGATGCCAGGCATCGACTTGCAGGTGCAAATCGATGCCAGGCATCGACTTGAGGCTTCAAGTCGATGCCTGGCATCGACTTGCACCTGCAAGTCGATGCCTGGCATCGACTTGCAGCCTCAAGTCGATGCAAGGCATCGACTTGCCTGGCATCGAAGTTTGCCTTAAAGTCGATGCCAGGCATCGACTTTAGGGAGCAAAGTCGATGCCAGGCATCGACTTTTGGGTGGAAGTCGATGCTAGGCATCGACTTTTAGGTTCAAGTCGATGCCAGGCATCGACTTTTAAGTGCAAGTCGATGCCCGGCATCGACTTGCACACAAAGTCGATGCCTGGCATCGACTTGCACTTAAAAGTCGATGCCTGGCATCGACTTGAACCTAAAAGTCGATGCCTGGCATCGACTTGGGCCTTTGAAAACCACATTTACGTATGAGCTGATTATTCCAAGCGCCTTCAGGGATGCGGAGTCCAAGAGTGAGAGGCCCTTCAAGAAATTGAAAGTCACCATGGGCTCTGGTGATCAGCAACGTGACAAAGGCATTGGTCACCAAGCGAAACCAAAGAAACTTATTGTATCCTTATCCTCTGAGAAGGCCAGCAACCCGCTAGGAATATCCTCAGGTGGACAGAGTAGCATCAAAATTCCTGAGGATGATCCAACTATGAAGGATAGGTCGAGGGACACTGAGGTTTTAAGGACAGATCGTCCACTGCGGGACATGACAAATCTGGAGTGGTGCCTCCAGTATGTTGAAGAGAAGAATGCAGTCCTTCTTGTGTTCGCAGGGGCATATGGGAGAGGAAAGATCACGACAACACAAGGTTTTCAGTATGGCCTTGTGTACAAACTAGATTATGAAGATGAGGATTCTGACAACCTCCTTTTCTTGGTAGAGACATCGAAAGGTTTGAGAAATGTTATATGCAAGATGGATTTCTTGTGCCCAGAGTGCTGTGTTCCAGATCGTCTAGCTGAGATATGCAGGGACTCAGTCAATCTTATCAAGGACTTGATGCCATGGATCCAGGGCAACATCATGCCAACACAACAGAAGATGACAACCCCTGTAAAGGCAAGGGGTAAGCAGAGCGTGCAGAAAAAGCTTCAAAAGAAAAAGAAGAGAATTTCAGAAGAGGAGTCTTCTGACTCAAGCTCTAGCTCTGAGGATATAATTGTTGCACCTGGTGGAGAGCTTGCCTCGGGTGTTCTTGGTACTGAGCAGAACAAGATGAGGGAGGATATAGCTAAAAGAAAAATTGTGAAGAAGGGGCAGTTGTTCCACCTGCCAATCAATATCATCCACAGGCCACCAATAGATCCAGTCACAGGGAGGAGGCCCCTTGAGATCAGGGAGCCACACAATTTGCATGTGCAGAATCTTAAGAAGAAAATGAGAATAAATCCGCATGCTACTGTTGTGCCATTCCTTGTCATGGTGGATCCGAATGAGTGCAGCTCTGTGGAAGAGTTCAATGAGGGTTTATTTGAGGAGTATACTTATTATGTGATTGGAGGTTCACACTCTGCAGAGGCCCGTAGACAGCTAGTGAAGGAGCACCCTACCACTTTTTTCTTTAGGTATGCAGAGTGTAAGATATATGCTGGTCTTACAACTGAGGAAGCCAAGCTTCTTGCTTGGGATCATAACAATGACAATGACTACAGGCAAAAAATGTCCTCCATAGAGAGAATTCGGTTCTTCCACCATGAATATGAAGACTGTCTTGTTAAAGAAGCTGGAAGAATACATCTCAATCTACGAAAGCAATGCCTTATTGAGGTTGGAATTGCACTGGATGAGAATAGAAAGTCTGATGCCTTGAGGAAATATGATCAATGGTTTCAACTGGCATTCAGAACAGGTGAGATCTGGGATCTACAGGATAAAATTTTCACAATGTGGGAGAACAAGGAGGTCAAGGGCCAGAAGCAACAAAAGTCGAGGCCAGACCCACAGGTTGATCTGAAGGGAAAGGGAAGGAAAGTTGACCTCTCAATTGAAGAGGCTCCCAAGGACATGAAGCTGACACCATGGAGGGCCCTTCAAGGAATCAAGGATGATACATTGATCATATCAACTTTGTCAAGGGTAATCTCCAAGGACTTAAGCCTGGAGGAGATGGTGACTGAGCTCAATAAGTATGTATGTTATTCTCAGATCCTTTTTCCCTCCTCCCGTGTTTCTGGTCTAACCTAGTCTCTTTTTAATTTCTGTGACTGTAGTCATAAAGTTTACATGAAGATTCAGGAGGTCATGATGAAGAGGCTGGGTTGCTTTTCTTGGACAGAGGTCCAAAGAGACTATCCAACCACATCATCCTACAAAGCTTTATCAGAATATTTCATCCTTTTCCGTGATTGGGTAGGTTCTCTTTTTGAGGCTGTGCCTGGTTTGCCATTAGGTTAGATGCCTTGATTCACCAAACCAATTTAATGCCAGGCTTTTAGTACGAATTCGATGCCTGGCATCGACTTACGGCTAAAGTCGATGCCTAGCATCGACCTGCAGCCAAAAGTCGATGCCTGGCATCGACTTGGGGGCATAAGTCGATGCCCGGCATTGACCTGCAGCATAAGTCGATGCCTGGCATCGACCTCGTGGCATATGTCGATGCCAAGCATCGACTTATGTCCCAAAGTCGATGCCAGGCATCGACTTTCAGTAGAAAGTCGATGCCTGGCATCTACCCCCACATGAAATCGATGCCATTCATCGCTTCCTTATGTTCTGCTTGCTGTATTGAAGAGCTCATTTAGTTGTCTTTCCACGTTTTTCTGCAGAAACCAAAGAAAAGTAAGTCTGCGGAGCTACTAGATGATTGCCCCCCTGCATTCCTGGCTCACATTCAAAGAGCAAGGCATGAGAAATCTAGGCTGAAAGCCAAGGAGATGGATTTTGATGATGAACCTGATCTGAAATGTTTCTCCAATCCCCTAGACCCCCTTAGGCCTGTATATTACAATGTATTCTGTAGTGATGTAAATAATATTTGTTCTGTTGTGCCTAAAAAACATTTCTCCCTTCTCATAGCGGACATACCCTATGGATTTAGGATGTTGGGATCAGTTAATGATGATGAACCCTTCAAACACCCTCAGATTCGGAAGATGGTCACTGATTTTGCAGAGTTGACTATGTCTCCTCTTTGGAGGATAGTAATTTTCCATAGCAGAGACCAGTCCTTCTCTGTTTCAACTGCTCTGAAGGCAAGATGTCATGCTGTGGAGTGCCTCACGTGGTAAGTAATCTTCTTTCTATCTCCGTGACTTTAATGATGCTCTCTGTGACTCATAGTTCTTGTTTGCAGGGTGAAGACAAACGTAAATCACACTCCTTTGCATAGGTTTGTGAGCTCCACTGAATGCATTACAGTTGGCTATTATGATGAAGTAAGCAAAAGGAGAGTCAGGGAGCATTGCAATGAGAATGGGATCTCAAATGTGCTCATGTTCCCAGCCGTTACCAAGAAACTTCGTCATGTAGCTGGGGACATGACATTGGTTAACCCCTATCAGAAGCCACAAAAACTCATAATGAGATTGCTTCAGCTATTCTCCAATGCATTAGGGGAAAAAATGAACTCTGCATGGGCCTTGTAAGGATCCCTAATTTTTAGGGATTAAGCTTAATTCTGTTCTTGTTTAAGGGGACAAAGTGCATTTAATAGGGCACTTTTTAGTAGGCTAGAGTAGGCTTTTTTTTAGGCTTCAATAGGCCTCTCTCTTTCTTATTCTAGAGAGAGAGAAAGAGAATCTACTTTCCACATCATCAAACTCGTACATGTATTTGAATAAAAAAATGAGTTTTTTTAAAAAGTCTCATTTTCAGTGTATATTAACTCAAAAGAGCCTATTTTTTAATATATATGTCAGAAGTTACTTTTTTGGGCCCATTTTCTGAAGTTTCTTTTAGAAAAAGTATAATTTTCAAACTCCCTCCAAAAGTAAGTGCCACATCATCAAATCCGTGACTATGCTTCCCCCAAAAAATGACTTTTTTCAAATTTCATCATTTTCAGCCATACTCAGTGGAAAAATACACTTTAACCCATACACATACAAGAAAACACATTTTTTGAGCAAAACCTATGCTTTAGACTCCCTTCCAACGAGTTTTTCATCTTTGTTTTTGATATTGTTGGTCATTAGCAAAGATGGTGTTGACATGTATCACAAACTTCACAGTAGAACGTCCTCATGCTCCTGCATCAACAAGTATCCATGTTCGTGTGCCTAGAGAGTTTGCTCCAAATACACGATGCAACAATGATGCCAATTCTCAAAATGAACGTCGTGCAGCTGGAGAAAAAAGTATTGATCTTTGGGCTCATGGTTCACTCTATCCTCTTGATCCAATATCTTCTTACCATCCAACATTCCATAACCTCTCAACTTTACTTCAGTTCATTGGTGCGGGTGAAGCTGGACTATTAGGTTACTGCAAGAGATTATCTACACATTCACTTGCTACTGCTAAGTATTGGTTCCAACAACATCACATCCATCATATGAGGGTGGTCACTTTAGAAAGCACAATCATATCTTTACAAAAACAACTTGCAGATTTGGAACAGGATACTGAAGCAAAACAAAGCACAATTTCAAAGTTAACTGCCAATCTACAGCAGCTGAAAGAGACTCCACTTGGTATGAGACATAGGAAAAGATCATTGTCATCCTTTGAAGCTCTTTCAAAAGGTGGTGGAGCACGCAAACGACGTATATATGCAACAAGGTGAGTGTTTGTTTTACTTTTATATGTTTTAATGAAGATTTGTAATGGAATATTTCATTGTGTAGGTCGTTTATTGAAGACATAACTGCTTCATCAACAACACAAGACCAATTCAAGCTGATGAATAGCTGTATAAACACCAAAGAAATCACTTCTGCTTTAGACTCACGCATAGGAAAGTGTATTAGAGTTGTTGTTGAAGCTGAGTTTTCAAAGAAGTTAAAAAATCTTATCACAGTGCAAGATGTGCAGGCAATATGTGACGAAGCAGGCATCAGTAGAAATGGGTATACTGCAATGTACACCCTTCTCAGGCAAGCCTTACAATCACAAGGTATTTCTCAAAGTATATTTCCATGCCCATATAAATTGTCTATCAATAAAAAAACTTCAAATGAGGATGTGACTCGTACTATTGGACAATATTTATTCATAGAAGAAACTATGCCTGCCTCTATTTATCATCCAAATATTCCCAAGAAGCAATAAAAAATCCTATCTACACAAGGATTTACTTACACTAAATTCAACAATATATTTGTGGATCTTCAGAAGCTTCAACAAGCAATGGTTCACTTTTATAGTTCAACAATCAAAGGTACCCCTACTACCTTTTATTTCGTGTTGAAGTTCTATTGCATTCAAGTGTCATATTAAGATAATGTTTTCTCTTTTGTGCAGACTGTAATGTTAAGTTAAAGTTCATACTGAAGCTTGATGAGTGTCAAATCATAAAGGGTCGGCGACTAGAAAGGTTGAGTGTGACGCTAATGAACGAAATTATGGACCATGCAATGAGTGATGAAACTTTAGGAGAGAGGGACCATTTGACTTACAGTGTGCAATCAGAGAGAGATATCTGGTGGTTAGGTGCTATAGAAGTTCCCAAAGAAACAAATAATGTTATTTCATGGATTTTTAGTACGACTCCGTGGATTACGGAAGTAATCTCTTCTCAAATACATGGGCAAAAGCTTTTTGTAGATGATATAGGTGATTTTGATGTAGAATGGCATTTGGGTGGAGACCTTAAGAGTATAAAATGCATGTTAGGTTGTAAACAAGGAGCATCTTCTCTCTATCCTTGCCCATATTGTACACAAGGTTACAAAGGATCTAAGAGACAGTCTAAACATGCAAGGGCATTGACGAGAGTTGATGACTCTGAAGAAATTGATGAAACAGACTCATTGAATCACAGGGAATGGGAGATATCACTTTTGAGGTGTCCAATGTTACAGGAACCGACTCGTGATAAAATAAGCAATGATTGGAACCCCATTATCCCATTTCCATTAGTCAATGTTCACTTTTGTACTTTGCATGCATTCATGAGGATCTTTGATAGGCTTTTGAAGCTCCATGTTGAATATGCATTTGCAATGAAACCACTAGAGAGGTCTATAATAGCAATCCAGAAAATAGAAGATCTTTTGAATTCTATAGGTTGTCATGGTGGCCACGTATCTTTAGTTGTTAAGAAGTATGGTGAGTCTCAAGAGATTTTACAACAAGTTTCAATGACTGGGAAGAAGGCACGACGTTTCTTTAAAAAAGATGTGAATAGTCAAGATGATGGGAAATGGGAGCTTTGGAAGGACCTCTGTTCAATTACAACTGATAATGATAGTCAGGTTGATCTCATTAACAAGCGAAAGAAGGTTTGGTCATCGTTCGATCAATTGTTACATTTGATGTGTTTGGCTTCCACTAATGCTTCACAACGAGAATTATTCCAAGTGACTTTGAAGGAGTTTACACAGTCATTCATCTTATCTTGGGGAGAAAGCAACATTACACATTACATAGTAAGTTTCGCTTACATTTTTTTATTTGGTCTTAAACACTATGTGTATATCTTATTGACCAGATCATAGCATATTCTTTTTGCACATGGAGCATATTTTATGAATCGATATGGGTCACTGGACATTTTTAGTACACAAGGAATGGAGAAGTCACATTACAGGGCTAGAGGTGTTTACTTTAAAAACACTCGTCATGGGGGTGGTCTACTCCAATCAAACTATTTAGAAGAAATGTTCAATTGGTTCTTTCGTGCGACATTTGCTAGAAAATATGTAATGGAAAAGGCATGTGAGTCACAACTAGCAAAGATTACACGAAAGCTACAATATGATATTGCAAGAGAGAAGTGGATGTCATCGTCAGGACCCGAACATCATGCCCAATGGCGTTCACAAAGAGTCCGCGAGGGTTCTGCTTGGAAATAATTTCCAAACTCTTAAAATGCATTATACTTTTCAAGGTTTTTATAACCCCTTTCACTTCAAATAAAATTCTACTATTTTTGTGAATATACTTTTAATGTCTTAAAACTAATTTTTATCCATTTAAATGTGAACAGGACAATTCTTAAGTGAAAGCCTATAAATAGAGGTGTCCTTCCTCATTTTACCACTTTACAATCTAAGAGAATGGCACGCACAAAGCAGACTGCTAGGAAGGATCATGTCGTCTACCCTAGCCATGTGCAAGGTACTCAGCGCCCAACATGGATGACACCCCACAAGAAGCGTCGAACCACAAGCCACTCTTCAAGACGAAACTCAGGTGCAGGGACACAGTCCGGTAGCATTGCATCGCGGGGGGATGAAGGTTCACCAGAGAGAGATGTATCCCAAGAAATAAATTATTCCCCTTCTGCATCTCATGATGAGCCCCCAATCAGGACACCAGTGAAGGCAAGGCCCAAACAACGAGGACATAGACGAGTTGTGATTGAGACATCAAATTTATCGAGTTCCTCAGATGAAGAAAGTATAAATGAGCCACCATGGAACAATGATGATATCCCCGTGAACCATCGAGTAACACAAGGAGGCAAGACACTCCCCCCAGGACAAGGACAAAGACCAACCGATGAAGAAAGAGAGCAAGGTCGGGCAGAGGAAGTAAATGATGAGGCAGGACCATCTAGGCGTCCTCCAAGAAGAAAGAAGAACTATCAACCACGTCGTAGACCACAACGACCACAACCCAACATCCCCCCAAATGCAAGAGCACCACAAAGGCGCAGAAAGCAAACCAGAGCCTTTGCGGAGATTCGACACTATCAAAAGTCTGTGGAGCTTCTGATTCCACGAAGGTCATTTGCAAGAGTTGTGAAGGAAGAGATCCAACGCTATTGCGCTGGACTTCGTATCCAAGGGATAGCCATTGAAGCTCTATAAGAAGCTGCAGAGGCGTATCTCATATCAATGTTGGAGGACTCTAACCTATGTGCCATCCATGCAAAGAGAGTGACAATACAACCTAAAGATTTGCAGCTAGCTAGGAGAATTAGAGGGAATAACCATTAACCATAATTTGTACTCCCTTGTTTGGATAACCTTTTGTATATCCCATACGATGAATATTTTGTAAAACCCAAATGATGAATATAATCTTTGTCTTGTCATATTTGCTCTCCCAAATGTTTATCTCTTAGTGTACATGTTTTGAAGTTTATTTCTCCTATGTTTGTAGGTGTGTTTTTCCAGTACATCTTTGAAGTGTTTTTCATAGTTGTATCATTCTTTTTTCTGTACTTGTTGTAAGTGGTAATGCTATTTAATGCATTTCATGGCCAAGAAATGCCAAAAAAAGGCCTGCCACAGAAACGCGGGGATGGGCCCTGCAAAAGTTTTGCAGGGCCTATCCCCGCGTTTCTGTGGCAGGCCTTTTTTTGGCATTTCCAAGCCATGAAAACCCATGCCATGCACATGGGGGCATATGATTAGCCTTGGCTAGAGTGCACTGCATGCTAAACCCCTGACCAATAGCTAAGAAATGTTTATGAACATACATACATGCACTGATTTACTGCTGCATGCTTATATGCACCCAGAGGAGTCTTAATTTTCTCTAATTATTGCATATAAGAAGAGTGTTCCACATTTCCCCAAGTGAAGGTGCTAATTGAGAAGATAGACTTGCAATACAGGTAACCTAGTGCATAGGATGGCCTAGGAATGCAAAAAAAAGGCCTGCCACAGAAACGCGGGGATGGGCCCTGCAAAAGTTTTGCAGGGCCCATCCCCGCGTTTCTGTGGCAGGCCTTTTTTTTGCATTCCTTAGCCATTCCATGCATTTTGGGCAACACAAATTACAAGAAACAATGGAAAAAGACTGATTAAACTGTGCAAAAGTTATGAGATTGTCAAACCATAAAGATATAATAGATTGAATGCACATGGAAATTGGAAAAACAAAACATTGGTATTATAAAGTTTTTACAATTGGCTCTTGGCCTTGAGCCTCTCCACTACATTCTTTCTTCTCTGAAAAGATAGAGGCAATTGGTAAGTCAAAACTGATTGGGATATTAATTGAGGGTCTGTCAATCCAAGACCCAAAGCTATTCCTATTTGACCTAATATTTTTCCTCTAAAGTTAACTCCTAGGGTAGTAAGGGCAAGGGACTTCCTAACTAGAAATATACAATTGGTCCCTTGCATTATTGTAGATAGGCACAAAACTTTACTCAAGGCCTTCATACACCAAGTCATGAAGTGTCCTTGAGGGGAAAAGTCCTTGTGGATTATTACAAAATCTTCCTTTGGCAATTTTCCAATGTACTGTGCCAAGGAAGAGCCATGGCCCCGGGAAACACGGTCACCACCACTCCTTGCTGCAAATTTATCCACTTCAATTGTTTCCTGCACATAGACAATCATAAAATTAAATAGATACATCTTGTATGAATATGAGACAACCATAAATGTCAGTAGAGACTTACATCTTGAAGCCTGTCTTCATCCTCTCCTCTTCCCATTGCATCTAGTGGAATTGATGAATGGGCCATGCCACTTTGCTCCACAACAGGGGATGTTGGAATCTTCTTCTCCAAAATTCTTTCCCTTGCTGTGGCTAGATCTTCTTCACTGGCATCTTGGTTGGCATGGCTCAAAATCTCTTCACACACAAATGCAATGGTGTCCGCAACTGATTCACCAAGTGGAATTGTTGCCTTTTCGATAATGTTAGAAGTGTTGTCCATTGGAACATCCGAGGTTGAGCTGAAAATACTAAGGCATTCGTCGAGGCGTAGACCGAATGCCTTCTCAATATCATGCAGGAACAAAAATTCCTCTCCATCAACAAGTACAACTGAAAACATTTCCATCTCTACCTCTGGTAGAGTGGGTTCCACGGGGTCTAAGTTGGAGGGTGGACTCTTCTGTGTACTGGCTTCCTTTAATTTGTCCACTACTCCTTGAGGAAATTCTCTGGAAATTTTTTGACTCTCTTCTAATAAGTTGAGAGCTTCTGTCTGGGGTTCCTTCTTGTCATCTACAAAACCCCCAGTAACAAGATGGGGTAGGTCCATGGGTGAAGGTTCGGGCTCCTCATTGACAAAAAAGATTGTTGTTGCTATGTAGGAAAGATATTTTCTTCCCATTTTCCTTTTCTTATTTAATTGTTTAATTAAGGGCACTGTGTCATCTAACAGGTGCCCTGAAGCCTCAGCAATCGCCATGAAACGCTTTAAGCGCTTCGCAAATGCCTCATCTCCTTTATGAATGTAAAAAAGCAGGTCACAGGGGACCCATTTACACTCATATGCTGGAATATCTATGGCATATCTTAAAATATAGAGTTCCATAAAATCTGTGATCTCATCGATCACATCGGAATTCATGGCTATTGTCCCTTCAAGATTAGGGACTCTACAGACTAGGTCATACAAATCCGTACGACCATTGTAGTCTGTAGTTTCCAAAAACTCCATGAATAAATCTCGAGGAGATTTCATGGGAGTGGAAGTGCTAGCAGCCATTGCTTGCGCGCGAGATTTCTAGAGGCTTGCAGTCTGTGCTTTCTAGCTCTTTGAGAGTGCAAATGTGAGAAATGAGCACATAGAGCCATTTTTATAGCAGTTTCAAGTTTTTAAATTGACTGGGCCCACTTTTAAAAGTATAGAATAAAGAAGTGCAATTTCAAAAAATGACTTTCGGATGACAAAATAATGCACAGAAAAAAACATGGGCAACCACATTTCAAAGTAGTGAACAGAATTTTTGACATTCCAAAAGTTTTGAAATTATCATTGCAGAGAATAAGGTATATACAATATCTAACATGAATCAATTGTCCTACTTTTTACAAGGTTCTTGAAAGTGCAAAAACCATGAGATACAATGACTAGGGCCCAAGAAGTGACATTATCAGGTTGCAAAAGAACTATGACAATGAGAGCTCTGTTCCATCTTTGCTCCAATCTACAGGGACTTTCATTTTGTATTCCATTCTTCTGCCCACCTGTAATCAATTTGCAACAAATTGAAGTCATTAAAGTAAAATAAACAATAACAAAAAGATTACTTTAACAAAAACATGAAACATTTCTCACCTTATGTCCTTGAATTTTGAAGATGGATTGAGTTAGTCCTTCAAACCCCATAATCATCAAGTGTTCTCTCAGATTAGCCAAGGTCCAATGATTATTCACTAAAATAGTTTCTGTTTCATTGTTGGGCAATCTAAGCTTTATTTCAAATGAATGCAAAGATCCCTCTGAACTTTGAAATGGTATCCATTTGCCAAGTTTGCACATCCAACGATCATAGTAGAATTTGATGTATAATGAAGTGCGTTGTTTCAAATATCGAAATGCTATACCTGTTCCACCTATTTTACAGAGATATTTATCACCTTTTGCAATTCCTTCTATCAAACCCCAATTTTCACCAAGAAGACTTTCGACTTGCTCATATGTGATATCTTTACACATGAACATGGTGGAAGTCTCTTGGAATGAGAATCCTTGGAATAAATATACAAAACAATGAATGGGAAAAGACCAGTGCAAACCTATAGACCTATACACTTTTGTGAATTTCAAAGAGTTATGTATATCCATTACCATCTTTTGCTTCAAAGATGATACGGACCATATATCAGGTTTTGGCCACTCCAAGCTAAGAAGAGAATGTACTTCAATTCTCTCTAACCTTCCAAAACCATTCATTGTAGAGGGTACAACATATCTATGTGTGTAAAAGAAAAATCTATCATGGTAAAGTTGAGCAGGAGATATATTTGGAAAGACTAGTGCACCAACATCTGCATGCAATGCCTGGAAAGTACCTGTAAGACTATGAAGTGGTTGCTCTTCCACCAAAGTAGAAGGAAATACATCTGAAACAAACAAAAACATATCTAAATAGTTCAGAAATATATCCGACACAAGAAAACATAAAATATTGTAGAGTAATACTTACAGTTCACAGGATATCTCATACTACTAGAGTTTTCAAGTTTCATAGTTGCCATTGTAAAAACATGTTGTACAATAGCAACCATCCCATTGTCTCTATGCTTCTTGAAGCCAAGTAACTTTCCCTTCCAATGAAGATCTAAGTTTCCACGATCTCTAACTCGATGAGGCCCAACTCTAGAGGGTTGCATGTACACCCATGCACCTTTGGAGTACTCATGTGATAGCCACTGCCCATCTGTGGCTTTGATATTGTGACATCTTAATGTGAGGATTTCATCTTTTGGTCGCCTAGAAGCTTTAGATGTTGCCATTGAAGCTAAAGGTCTTCAAGCTACAACAGTAATTCGAGATAGGAGATGCAGGTAGGTTGGAGTGTAGAAACAGGAGCTTCAATGGTGTGCTACAGAGTGAAAGTAGTGGGAAAATATGACTTTTTGGGACCTGGGTATGAAAATGTGAGGTTTAGGAGGGAAATAACTCTTTTTTGAGTATTTTTGAAAAAACTCATTTTTTTCAGCTCAAAACATACACGGATTTTGAATTTGGGGTCAAAAAGAGTACTTTTGACCCTAAAAAGTAATGGGGGGTCCATTTTCAGGTGTTATGATGAGTTTTTTAACTTTTCAGAAATTTTGAATTTTTGGGCCCAACTGAGTTACGAGATTCATTCTCTCTCTAGAGGCAGCTCATTAAATAAGGGAGAAATATGTCCCCTCTCCACCCTTCAGCCTAGTATTTTATAGGGCATAGACTGTGGCCACCACCCTCTTCTGATTGGTCCATCACTAATCACTCCTTAATCTAAAAGGCCCATTCAGGGTTCATTTTTTCCCCTAATGGATGATGACTGGGTCCTAGACCTTTTTTCGGGCACAGGTAATTTCAATTTTCACAAATTTCATTAGTCATGGTTGATTGACACCTCTAAGTGGTTTTCTGCTGTTTCAGGAACGACTCTGGCTTGCTCCTTAAAGATGTTCAGGCACTGCATAGCTGTGGAGAAGGATGATGCTCAAGTGAGCTTTATTAGAATGAGAATCAATGGGCTGAATGAATGCCCAGATGAAGACCAAGAGGTTGGAAGGAAGCACATTGCAGACACGGAGAGATTCCAACCGGCTTCAAGGGAGCCTGTTCCCCCACTTGCAGATGAACCGGGGGACATGGCTGACCTTGAAGAGCCAATCTTGGAGCAAGAGAGGCAGGATATGTGTTCTAATGTTCCAGAGGATCCCAATATCCTTGAGCCTGAGGAAAGCTATGATCAGCTTCTATTGTAGATTCATATTACTCTTGTACTTACACAGGAAATGTAAAACATCATTTTAATATAAATATAATGTCGAGTTCTGCTTCCACTTTGTGTTCAACTTGATTTATCTTGAGCATTTCTCTAATCATGTGTGAATGTTTCTTAGTATAATTTTGTTGATTATTATCTTCTCTTGGGAATGCTTTTGTGAAATGTATTTCATATTCTGTGAATATGGCCATGCATTCTTCAAGATCTTAACCATACAAAGGGGATGATCTTAATTGCCTTGTTAAAATGTTCTGATTTTTGCAACACATGTACTCTAATTTTCGAGTAACTTTTAATCAGCTATAATCTGTGCTTGTTGAGGTTATGGATGTAAGGAAGGAGCTTCCCGAACTCTTACTTGTACCTTAAACACTAATCTATTGTCAAAGATCATGATGTGGGATTCTTGATCGGCTGAACAACTAGTTTTCATGGCAACAAGAATTTTATTATATCTATCTTGACTACTTGGGATATGAGATCAAGGTTCTAGTGACAATATTTACAAGCAAGAACAAGTGATGCTTTCTGGATATTGTAAAATGCTCACTTTATTGCTTGATATAATGGTCTTTAGGTAAAAAGGAAAAGAGAACATGTCTTTGCTCTCCTTTGTTGTGACTCAGTGTTCACAAAGAGATGCAGATTAGCGGACGTTTCACCATGGTAAGACGTGTATGCTTCAACAACACTATAACCATGATAGATTAGGAAACCTCTTCGTCAGCATGCCCTTGAGCACTTAGCTCAAGACCCAATCTCTTGCACCATACTTCTTATCATGCATTTTCCAAGTACGCATACGTAGGGCCACATTACAAGGCCATGCACAAGGCACATATTTTGTTCAACCCATGCACTAATGCACTTAGCCATCATACATTATGGGTTACAAGTACTTGGCATGAAAACTATGAAAGCCATCTTTGGGAGAATCATAGGACATCAAGGTGACCACACCAAGAGCAAGGACACCAGCCACCATCGAGAGTTGCTCATAATCAACACTAACCACCTCCTTTGAGCAGCTATCAGTTTTGGACAGCTCACAAATGCACCTTCAAGATGGAATACAAGGAAGAAGTACATACAAAAGGACTACAACTTGCCAGAGCTAGCAGTGGCAAAGTGAAGAACCAGACAAACAAACAGGCTACATTGAGAAAATGGACCGCGCTTGTTGATACATGAAGGACACTACCTCTCAACGTACTACATGGAACACCCACTACAACAAGGGTCTGTCAGGGAAGACAGACTCAAGAGGGGGGGGGAGTGTTGAAGCTCAAGGTCAAGCACAGGCATAAAAGCGCGTCAAGGAAGTGGAGACACAAGAAGGAGGAGCAAGTAGGGAGCTCCAAGAAGCACCTGTCAATTTTCAGAAGAAATCCCTATAAAACTAGTGATTTTTATCACTAAAAACCATTGTAAATACCATTTTCCATTTTTACAACTCCATTTTGTTCAAGCCGAGGAGTCCTCGAGATTGAGGAGTATTAGAAATATCATCCTACCAATTTTCATAATTTTTAGATTCCGTTTGAGTCCCCAAATAAGCCTTGGAACCTATTTTTTAAAGAGGCCGGACACTAGGTCTGGACAGGGCCAAAACTACTCAAAAAACTATAAAAAGGGCTAGAAAGCTCATTTGAGAGGTTAGCTTGTTGTAGATTTCAGCTTTGTAAGAGAGTTCATTTGCAATCGAAGATCTTCCATTGTTCCACTCTTTGCTCTTACCTTGTGCGCGTGTGTGTGTATGTGTGTGCATGCTTGTGTGCTTCCACTCACGCACTTGTGCACTTCACTTGCTCTTGGTCTTCATACCTGTCCTCATGTCTCCACCGATTGACATTTATGAGGTGGAGCTCCTCACGTTGGTACTCACCATTGTGCTAGAGTGACATTCACCATCACTGAAGATCTCTCATTGAGGATCCATAAGAGATCCCTTTGTCCAAAAATTATCTTTTTCAATCCTCCCATTAAAACTTTTTGTTATTTTTTTGTAGTGTAAAGGATGATCTTCAGGCAGAAAGCATCGATGTCAAAGATAGTTTGTTGAGATTCTTACTCAATTAATTTCAATCGATCACCACAATAAGGAAAAACTTTTTATCCCTTAGTAGAAATTCTTGCATGCATGGATAACATAAAAAATATCATTAGATTATCTCACATAATGGTGCAAATGTATTATTTAAAAAATAAATAGTATCATTATTGAATAAAAACCATATCTTGGAAAATCATGTATAGTCCATTCCACAATTCCATGAATCATAACTTGCATTTGGCCAATGCTTTTAGACATATCAAAGATATCAATACCTCTTGATAACTCTTGGAGATCTTCAATGAGAGGAGCAAAATATACATTTATGTCTTTAACATATTGTTTTTCTAGAATTAAAAGTGAAAGCATCAAATGTTTTTTCATAATGCTAAGATATGGGAGAAGATTATATTTCACGACCACCATTGGTCATGTGGAACATTTACTAGATCTCAATGAAAATGGATTTCTAATGCAACAAACATCTTTACATTGAATGGTTCGTTTGCAAAAGCAGGCCATCTAGAATCAACGTGGTGAAATGGTAGGTTGTTTTCTAGAAATCTCATTGCTCTATCAGTGCATTTATGATCATATCCCCATATCAAAAGCTTTTTTAGTTCTATACTTTGAAACACGTGCTTGATTCATGGAGACAATAGAGAATATCTCAATACTTTCTTTGGAATTTTACCTTTTTCCTCTTTGTATCAATGCAGTTGACATTTTGGGCATGTCACATATTCTGCATATCGACCTCTACACAAAATACAATCATTTGAACATGCATGCATAGAATGATAATCAAGACCAAGAATATTGATTATCTTCTTTATTGTAGTATGCGATGTAGGAAGAGCATTGTTGCTTGGTAAAATTTCCGAGATATTAGCCTACAAGTTTATAGAAAGAAAATTGATTATCATAAAAAAATGTATCAATATGGATAGAAAAGAAAATATATCATTTATATAATATACCTTAATAGTGCTAAAATAGATACATTAGTCCATCCAAAATGATTTTGAACATTGAGAATAAGTAAACTTGCACTTATCCATGTCAAATGACTTCCTTCATAAATGTGCTTTTGAACTTTCTATGAGATCAATTATGTGAAGCCTCATCATGGATGCTTTTAATAAATGAGTTCTCAATGGCAACTCTGAATGGTGTGGTGGAATACTGTCAATATCATAATTTGAAATCTAAAAAAAAAATATTGACAATTCCATAAATTTATTTTTTTAATCAACATAATTATCTTAAATCTACACACATGAATGATAAAGGAATTTTTACACACGTATTAAAACACATAAATAGAAACATGAAATTCCATTATCAAATTCAAGCTTGATTACAAAAGTGTCACATAACACTATCAATTTTCATACTATTTGAAAGATTATTTTGGAGCTCTATGGCATCCATAATTAACTAAATAATTCATCACCACACAAAATGATGTATTAGAATTGAAATATATGTATCATGATACATCTCTACTCATATATTGTGGTTCCTGACTATTTTTTCATGCTCTTCAAATGCACAATTAGTGCTTGAATTATTATATCCTCGAATCCATATATTAAAATCGCTTTGTTTCCATGAGAGTAAGGTCTTCCATCAATATATAATCTTTTATCTTCTACATGTGTAATCTTGTATGTATAAAATATTAAAATTTAAAGGTTCAACTGGTTACAATAAACAACCCTTTGATGGGTTGGAGATGGTGGTGGAGTGCCCTTTGATTGATCAAATTTGATTGTGATGTAACAAGAAATATTATTATTATTATTATTATTATGATGATATATTATGTTTTTATTTTTTCTATAGTGGGATTTCATAATTTTGATAATTTAATGTTAAATCAACTTATTTCGTTAAAGTCAATAGGGGTGAAATTTACTAATGACTTGATTTATTTTTTTGATGTGATTTATCACTTTCAATGTATCATGCATATATGTATGTATGTATGTATGCATGTACATAGGTATGTATGTATATATGTTTGCACACATGTTCATATGTATGTATGTATGTATGTATGTATGTATGTATGTATGTATGTATGTATGTATGTATGTATGTATGTATGTATATATATATATATATATATATATGTGTGTGTGTGTGTGTGTGTGTGTGTTTGTGTTATGTATGTATGTATGATTGTGTATGTATGTATGCTTGTGTACGTATGTATGTATATATTCATGTAATTTGTTTGTTCATGTATACAATTATGTTTGTGTATGTATGTGTTGTATGCTCTTTTGTGTGCATATATCCATGTTTGTGTATGTATGTATGTGTGTATGCATGTTTGTGAATGCATGTATCTAAGTATGCATATATGTTAATTTGTGTATGTATGTATGTATATACGTATGTAACTTTTTCTATGTATGTATGTATGCACGTTCGTGAATGTATGTATGTATGAATATGTACATGTTTCTATATGTATGTATGTAAGTTTGTGTATGTATGTAATTTTGTGTATGTATGTATAAATGCATGCTTCTGAACATATCATGTATGCATGTATGTATGTATGTATGTATGTATGTATGTATGTATCTATGTGTGTATGTATGAATGTATGAATGTATGTATATATGAATGTATATATGTATGTATGTATGTATGTGTACATGTATGTATGTATGAATGTATGAATGTATGAATGTATGAATGTATGAATGTATGAATGTATGTATGTATGTATGTATACATGCATGTATGTATGTATGTATACATGCATGTATGTATGTATACATGCATGTATGTATGTATGTATGCATGTTTAGATGTATATGTATGTGTGTATGTTTATGGTCATTATGCGTACATGTTTATATATACGTATGTATCTATGTATGTATGTATGTATTGTGAAGAGATGGATAGGTATGTGCTTGAAGATGAAGAGGTGTTGCAAAATCCTTGATCTACACTAGTCAAATGAACTCCAGGAGTATATGGTGGGCCCTTTTAGCTTTCCAATGGATGTATTAGACACCCTTTGTACCTTGGAAGATCAATCTCAAAAAGATAGATCAAAACAGATAAGTTGGAGTTAGCTCAGAGGTGAAAAACTTACTATTTTGGTTCATACACATGTCCACTGTTTGCATAATTCTCTGAGCACAGCAGCAATTAGCTTAATTCCTCTTGGTGAAGTCTAGTTAACTTAAAGAGCTAACTTTCAAGAGTAATCTCATCAAAAATAATAAACCACACACTGAGAATGAGTTTTAACAAGTGATGACATCATCCCGATTTTCACGGGCTGCTACAGTTTGAGACCAGTGAGCAGACAAATGAACATAACTCAAAATGTAGGAATACAATGATTATGAAAATTTGTATGGTTATACTAGACCGTAAGCTGAATCCAACAAGCTTTAAATCAATGAATTTGGATAAGTAACCATTGAGAAATGGCTCTTACAAGGTGAGTGAAAAAGTCGGGTACCTGACAGAGAAGTGAAAATGAACAGACACTGTTGACTTCAACTGAACATAACTGAAGATTGCAACATCCAAATGACATGAAAAATTTGTGAGCATATAGTAGACTTATAGAGCTAACTTTACCAAGTTAAATCACTGAAAATGATTCACCAAGCTCAGAGAAACCATCTTTGCAATCTGACTGAGAAAACTGAGAGTAATGACAGTGAGTAGTACACTTCACAAGAACATGGACATATGAACTCAAATAATCATGAAAATGAAGTATATTGCTTGTACAATACAATGACTTACTGATACATATTTGTGCCTTGTAATCACACCTTGATATGACATAAAGCTCAGCTCTTGGAGGTCTTCACATAGGTCTCTCTAACCACGACTAAAACTGCCATCTATTTATAGTTGAGTTTGGGAGACTAACTTCCCTCAATCACTCTCCAATCAATCAATGATTGATTTGATTCTATACCTACCACAAATCACGAATTCGTGGCTCCTCTTTCCCTTTTTGACAAGTGAACTCAACCACTTAAGATTCTTTCACTTTTACATTAAGTAAAGTCTTCAAAAGTTACAAGAGGTAGTTCACAAGTGAACTTTACATAGTCTTCATTTTCAAGCTTCTTTTATGACTTTGTGGGACTCAAGCCAATACTTAGGCTTGTCATACACTTGCTCCAACAGCTCCCTTTCAAGCCAAGTATGCTTGAGGTCTCCAATCTTCCAAGATTACCTGCAAACCAATCATAGCCTTGAATGTGCAAAGCTTTGTACCATCCAATGCTTTGGTTAGAATATCTGCACATTGTTGATGAGTGGACACATATGATATTTGAATCTCTTTGCTTAGAACCTTCTCTCGTACATAGTGATAATGAACTTCGATATGTTTAGTCCTTGCATGAAAAATAGGATTAGCAGCCAAATGAATAGAGCTCATATTGTCACCAAAAATAGTTGGAGTTCCAAACTCCAATCCAAGATCTTTGAATAATGTCTTCATCCACATAGCTTCCTGAGTAGCTATGGCAAGACCTCTATATTCAGCTTCAGTAGAAGAGAGAGCAACTGTGGGTTGCTTCTTGGATGACCATGAAATAAGCTTTGAACCTGCAAAGGTAAGATAACCTGAAGTGCTCCTTCTATCTTCCTTGGAGCCAGCCCAATCTGCATCAGAAAATAGCTTCAAACCTAAATCAAATACATAAGGATAATAAAGTCCTTCATTTATGGTTCCTTTGAGATACTTGAGAATCCTTTTGACAGCATCCATATGTGGTTTCCTTGGTGTGTGCATAAATTGACTTAGCACACTCACACTATAACATATATCTACTCTTGTCAATGTGGCATAGTTGAGACTACCCACTAGACTTTGATATGATGTGATGTCCTCTATGAGTTCACCTTCATGTGAGCTCAATTTGTGATTGACCTCCATTGGAGTACCTGCAATCTTACAATCTTGCATCTTGAATTTTGCCAACATGTCCTTAATGCACTTTCTTTGAGTGAGAAACAAACCATGATCTTTGTAGACAACTTCCAAACCTAGGAAGTAGGTAAGTGAACCCAAATCACTTATCTTGAACTCTTCTCTCATCTGGTCTTTGATCTTCTTCATACCATCTGCATCATTTCCTGTCAATATAATATCATCTACATATACACATAGGTAGATGACCTCAGAGTTACTCTTTTTGATAAAGAGTGAAGGATCTGCCTTGCTTGGTTGAAAGCCTTTGTCCTGCAAGAATGAAACAAGCCTAAAATTCCAAGCTCTTGGAGCTTGCTTGAGACCATACAATGCTTTGTTAAGTTTACACACATAATCAAGATAAACTTGATTCTCAAAACTAGGTGGTTGTGCCATATATACCTCTTCTGTTATCCAACCATTAAAGAATGCATTCTTTACATCTAGTTGAAGTATCTTCCAATTCTTGGAAGAGGCAATACTAAGCAAAACCCTAATAGTAGGCATCTTTGACACAGGAGAGAAGGTCTCCTCATAATCAATTCCCTGAGTTTGTGCAAAGCCTTTTGCTACAAGCCTTGCCTTATACCTGTTAATTGAACCATCAGAATTCTTCTTGAGTTTATAGACCCATCTTGAGCCTATTACCTTCATGGATGAAGTCTTGGGCACCAAATCCCAAGTGTTGTTTTCCTCAAGTGCTTCAATCTCTTCCTTCATTGCATGCTTCCTCTGATTTTGCTTTGGCCTCTTCAAATGATGATGGCTCCTCTTGGTTTATATCCTGTGCTATGTAGATAGAATGTTTAGTTACTAATTGTTGGAGATAGACACGTGAACAGCACAAGGAAGAAGAAGAAGCTTGGAGCGCAAACACACAATACTGAATGTATTACTAGAGAATGTACAAAGATAAGTAGCCCATTAGGGCAATAGGCATATATACAAGCCGGGGGAAAAAAACCTCCTAAAGAGGGAAAAAAGTGCCCCGACGGTCCTAGTGTGTTCACACACATCACTACCTAAATATATCAACAAATCCCCCCTGGGAGTGATGCGGTGAACAAAGAGCTGGCACTCATGTATAAGGAAGTGCCAAGCTATGTGGAAATCACTCCACAAAAGGAAGTAAGCCCAAAGCTTTGCAGAAAGCTTCAAACTTCTCCCTAGGCAGAGCCTTTGTGAAAAGGTATGCAATGTTCTCCTGCGTGGGCACATATGCCAAGCTGATCTCCCCAGCAGAGAACCTCTCCCTGACATAGTGATAATGCACCTCAATGTGCTTAGTGCGAGCATGGAACACAAGGTTCCTCGCAATTGCCAATGTGCTCTGGCTGTTAGTGAAGATGGTGGTGGCAAAAGATTGGCCAACACCCAAATCAGCCATAAGGCGTCTGAGCCACACACACTCAACAGTCGCTGTGAAAACTGCCCTATACTCAGCCTCACAACTGGAAGTGGCCACAGTAGGCTGCTTCTTACTCAACCAAGATATACACGAGCTACCAAGCATGAAGCAAAAACCACTGGTGGACACACAAGTGTCATAGCAACCAGCCCAATCTGAGTCAGAAAAAGCATGCAAATCTGGCGGTAGTGATCCCCCCTTGGGATAAAACAACCCAAGTAGCCGAGTACTACTCAAGTAGCGAAAGATGCGCTTAACCGCCTTCCAATGCATGACTCTTGGGCAATGCATAAACCTGCTCATCTGTGAGACAACAAACTGAATATCTGGCCGAGTAATGCATAAGTAAATCAAGCATCCAACAGCCTGTTGATAGAGAACAACATCAAATGCATCTCCAACATCATGAAGACTCAATCGTAAACCTATCTCCATAGGAGTGGCAATAGGCTTACAATCTTCAAGGCCAAAACGCTGCAATAATGTGTCAATATATTTTGTTTGACACAAAGCCATTCCACCATCAACTTGCATAAACTGAATGCCCAAATAGTGATGCAAATGCCCCAAATCAGACATCTCAAATGAGGCATGCAAATCAGCCTTGAAATCAGCAATATGCTTCTCAATAGGAGGAGTGAGCAGCATGTCATCAACATAGATTACAATGATCAGAAGCACATCATTAGCACGCTTAACATATAAGGTGCTTTCAGTTGGACTGTTCACAAAACCATGTGCAACTAGATAGGCATGTATCTTCTCATACCAAGCACGTGGTGCTTGCTTTAAACCATATAATGCCTTCTTTAACCTGCACACCTGGTTTTCATGCCCTTTCTGCACAAAGCCACGGGGCTGAAAAACATACACTTCTTCATGCAAGTCACCATTCAAAAATGCTGTTTTAATGTCCAACTGATGTACATTCCAACCATGATGGGCTGCAAGTGCACAAATGCTCCGAACAGTAGTCATACGGCATGTAGGTGCAAAGGTCTCATCAAAATCAATGCCTCTTTCCTGCGCATAACCCTTTGCAACAAGCCTAGCCTTATACCTGTCAACTGTACCATCAGGTTTACGCTTCAGCTTGTATACCCACTTAGTGCCAATGGCCTTCTTGCCAGGAGGCAAGTCACATAAAGACCATGTACCATTCTTCATTATAGCATCATATTCAGATTGCATGGCAGCCATCTAATTTTCTGAATTCTGTGCTTCATCAAAAGAAACAGGCTCATTCTCATCACAGAGACTAGACGCAGCCATAGCATAGCAATCTGATGCAAAGGAGGCACTATGAGAGCCTGAACAAGTACGATATGACAAAGGTGCATCTAATTTGTTGTCACGCAAAGTCTACACTAGCAATTTTGGCATAGTTTTTGCCTGCTCAATATCAGCTCTCTCATCAACAAGTGCATCATGTAAATCTGCATCAGAAATAGAATGATCTGCATCATCATATGAAACTTGGAAAGGCTGAGAAGTTGCCTCATTAGGACCAGCACTAGACTGTCCACCTGTAAAAAGAGGCATCAACGTATCATACATATCTTTGGAGCTAACAAATGTCTCCTTAGTACATGAAAGCAATGGCTGAATAACATCTTCCACAAAGACAACATCACGGCTAACCAGAATGCGTTTAGTTTGTGGATGATACAGATGATAGCCTTTACTTTCAGAACTGTACCCAACAAAAATACATTTTACTGTCTTATCATCCAATTTTCTGCGATGTTGTTCAGGCAATAATGCATATGCCAAACAACCAAAAACACGCAGATGAGCAACAGATGGCTTGCGGTCATGCCAAGCCTCATATGGAGTGATAGACTGCAGCGCTTTTGTGGGACACCTGTTCAGTACATATACTGCACACATGACAGCCTCAAGCCAGAAACTGTGGTAAAGCCTGACTCTTGACCATGCACCTCGCCATCTCCATGAGTGACCTGTTCTTTCGTTCAGCAACTCCATTTTGTTGAGGTGTATACGGCACTGTACACTGGTGGTTTATCCACGTTCAGCCAGAAATGCATTAAAATTAGAAGACATATATTCCCCCCCTCGATCAGAACATAGGGTGCCCATTTTACATGCTGACAGATTTTCAACCAAAACCAAAAACTGTTTAAAGCACATGAACACTTCGGACTTTGCTTTGAGTGGATATACCCATGCATGCCTGGAAAAATCATCAATGAAAGTCACGAAGTAAAGGTAATTCCCAAAAGAGGGTGTCTGCATAGGACCACAGACATCACTATGTACAAGCTACAATTTCTGCGTAGCCCGAACTGAACCATCTTTTGGAAAGGAGGAACGTTGCATTTTGCCCAAAATACAGCCTTCACATACATGTTTTCCAGGTGCCTCAATCTTGGGCAAAGAAGACACCATATCAGATTTCTACAGGCGTAGCAAACTAGCAAAATTCAGATGACCAAAGCGTGCATGCCAAAGCTTTGCATCTGACATAGCCTGAGAATCATGAACTGCACATGCCGAATCATTCACAGATCTTTCATAGTCTATGAGCTTATACAGCCCACGACATAAATTGCCAGAAGCAATAATCACATCGCCATTTGATAGATCATGAACTGTACACCTGTCATCAACGAATTTCACAACCAAGCCAATCTTGGCTAATGCAGAAATTGATAAGAGATTCTTCTTGATCCCTGGCACAAATAAAGCATCTGACAAGGTGAAAGAACTACCATCAGCAATAGTAAGAATGATCTTACCAACTCCCATAACAGGATAAGAGGAGTTGTTGGCGCATGTGACAGTATTCCCTGTAGGGGCAGGCTCGAGTGAAGAGAAGAAACTGCGCTGCGAGGTAATATGTTTGGTCGCCCCACTGTCAAAGTACCAAACATCTGAGTCCACTGCATACATGCACTGCTCATGAGAAGATGGGTCAAAACTGCAAACAGTAGTAAATGCCCACTCTTCTTCCTGCACAAGATTAGCAAACTCTGTTTTTGGTGTAGAGGCTTCTGCAACAACCATTCTAGCCTCCTTTTTCTTTGCCTCTTTTGCAGCTTGTTTTGGACAGTTCTTTATGATATGATCATTCCCTTTACAGTACTTGCAAAACAATTTCTACTTTTCTGATTTCTTCTCATCTTTATCCTGATTCTTCGAATGTGCAGCATTTGCAGATTTCTGCTTACTAGTAGAAGAGCTCCATTTTCCTTTGCCCTTCTGACTAGCCAGGAAAGCTTGATCTGCAACACGCATAATGGACCTGTTCTGCCTGGACTGATCTTCCTGCAACAAAACAAAGACTAACTCCTCAAATGATAAGGCATTCGGATTGCCTTTCATCATCAACCGAAGAGTAGAAGCAAAACTCTGATATGAATCAGGAAGACCATTCAGAACGGTCTGCACAAGTGAGCTATCTGGTATAACCTCATCAGCAGAAATCAACTGTTCCTTCAAATCTTTCATCTTTGTTAGGAAACTGTCCATAGAATCACCTCCATTCATATGCTCACTCTCCAACTGTTTTTGGAGGTAAGCAACACGAGCCTCATTCCTAGCTTGGTACAATGTGGTAAGTGTATCCCAAGCATCCCTAGCTGTTCTACAAGAGCAAATATGAGGAATAATGGCACGTTTGACCGACAAAGCTATCAATGCATGTGCCTGGGCATCTCTGCCATCCCAACGAATTTGCTCTGCAGTAGGTGCAACAGAAACAGCAGCACGAACAGGAATATGTGGAATATCATCTTCGACACCATCTTCATCAGCTCCAGCACCTGTATTTGCAGTACCTGTCGTTGCAGGTGTAACAGGATGTCTTTCAACACCCTACACAATGTTCCACAATCCTTTTGCAACCAAAACATGTCGCATCATATAAGCCCATAATGGGTAGTTGGTACCATCCAACTTATCCTCAATAGCCAACATACGGAATACATCACTGCTTTCAGCCATGGCCGGTGACTAAAATACCTTGATGCAAAAAATTGACTGTATCTCAAAAAGTTGAACAGAACTGCCCAGACGAGTTCTACTAGACCTGTAGCAGACTTCAAGACGCTTAAACTGGCGAACAGAAACTGGTATATACCTTTGGCACAAAAAGACGAAATAGCCTGCACAAGCACTGTGATAGTGCGTTCGGAGGCCGAAACAAGCTCAGATCGTGATTTTGGCACCACAGAGCAAAGCCGTTTTGATCTCGGAAACACGCTGAGTATGCTCACCAAAATTCGTGCGATTCTGAGACTGCAAATGGAGGAGTGTCGATGGTGCCCTAGATGAAGCGACAAACCTGCTCTGATACCAATTGTTGGAGATAGACGTCTACGAAAGCACGCAAATAGCACAAGGAAGAAGAAGAAGCTTGGAGCACAAACACACAATACTGAATGTATTACTAGAGAATGTACAAAGATAAGTAGCCCATTAGGGCAATATGTGTATATACAAGCTGGGGGAAAAAAACCTCCTAAAGAGGGAAAAAAGTGCCCTGGCGGTCCTAGTGTGTTCACACACATCACTACCTAAATATATCAACACTAATGAGGTGTGAAACCCATACCTTTCTGGTTTTCTCTTTTCCCTCATAGATCTTCTTAGGCCATGATGTGATGATTCTGCCTCATGTCCAAGTTCCTGCAATTTTGCTTTACCTTTAGACTTCCATGCTTTGATCTTTTCCATCTGAGATTCTTCATCATCCTCTGAGGTGTCTTGTTCTTCAATCTTTGGTTGTTCTCTACCAAGCTTTGGAAAATCTTCTTCAAGATCATATGGTAAATTGACCTTCCTGCATGAATCTTCATACCATGAATTGTTCTCATCAAAAACTACATCTCTGCTTACCAAGAATCCTTTGTTGGTAGGGTTGTATAACCTGTAGCCCTTTTGATTGTTGTCATATCCAATAAATACACACCTTTCTGCCTTTGGATCCATCTTGCCTCTAACCTGTGAAGGAACATGAGCAAAAGCAATACATCCAAAAATTTTACAATGATCTAAGCTTGGGCTTCTTCCATTCCAAGCCTCATATGGAGTCATCCCATCAAGGGATTTTGAAGGCAACCTGTTAATCAAGTAAGTGGCTCTAGATACAGCCTCAGCCCATAAGTAATTAGGTAAATGCTTTTCATTTAACATAGACCTTGCAGCTTCAACAATTGTCCTATTCCTCCTTTCTGCCACTCCATTTTGCTCAGGAGTGTACCTTGTAGTTACCTCTCTTTTGATTCCTCTTTCTTGAAGAAAAGAATCAAACTCATGGGAGAAGTATTCTCTCCCTCCATCTGACCTTAGCCTTTTTAGTGATTTACCTGTTTGATTCTCCACAAGAGCCAAATATCTTTTGAAACATGAAAAAACTTCATCTTTGTGTTTCATAAAGAATAGGATAGTCCATCTGCTGCAATCATCAATAAAGGAGACATAATACCTTGACCCAGATATTGAAGCTTCCTTGCTAGGTCCCCATACATCTGTATGAACCAACTCCAAGAGATCTCCATGCATATAACCTTTCTTCATGAATGGTAACCTGTGAGACTTTCCAAATTGACATGCACTACACTTATAAATCATATGTTGTTTTGACAAGTTAGGGAGTCCAAGTACACTTTGGTCCCTGCAAATTTGCTTTAATGACCTTTCACCAATATGTGCCAACCTTTTGTGCCATACTTCCAATTCTGTGAGTGACTAACTACCATAATTAAAGAGAGCAATGTTTCTAGTGTCTTGTAATTCAAATGTGAACAATCTACCTGTCTTTTCACCTTTTGCAATTCTTCTGAATCCTTGACTTGGATCTTCAACAAATGCTCCTGCTTTTGTGAACCTGACTTGCAACCCTTTCTCTACTATCTGCCCAACACTTATCAAATTCTTTGTAATGGTAGGGACATAGAGTACCTTACTGAGTAGGTTGATGTTTCCATCAGGTGCTTTGCCATTGCCTATTTTCTCCACAGGATGTTTTGTATCATCTCCTGTTTGTACCTCATGCTTATTCCTTGGATCTTCTAAATCTGATAGGAGTGCCACATTTCCTGCCACATGATTTGAACAACCTGAATCTATGTAGAAAACATGCTCATCACATTTACCTTGTGGCATAGCCATGTTCATGATCAATAATGAATCCTCTTTGTTTGAGTCTTCTGTGTAGTTATTGTAGTCTCTCCTTCCTTTGTAGCCTCCTTGATAGTTTGAATGATTGTAGTTGTTGTAGTTGCCATGATAATTGTTGAACCTTCCTCTTGAGTAGCCATAACTTCCTCTATTGTATCCTCTGCCTCTTTGATTCCTGGAATTCCTAAAGCAATTTTCAGTTGTATGATTAGTTAGTCCACAAATAGAACATGAGTTGGAGTCTTGGGATCTCCCCCTGCCTTGTCTACCTCCTCTTCCTCTACCTCTTCCATGTCTTCCTCTACCTGCATAGTTAGCTTGATATGTACCTGCTTCATCATCCACTTTCTTTGCCTTTCCTTTGTTATCTTTGGACTTGCTTTTATCAGTGTATAAAGCTGAAGATTGATTACCTTTAGAGCTTTCTCCATTTTTGATAAGTTTTGCCTCTTGATTAAGTAGTTGTCCAATGAGTGTATTGAAATCAGGTACATGCATGTCCATGTACAAATCCATAGATGTGTTGAATGCTTCCCACTTGTCATCTGCCTTCAAGCCATTGATGACCTGCCTTACAATTTGCTCTTCATCTATTACCTCTCCAATGCTTCCCAACTGATCTGCTATGTCCTTGAGCTTTATGACAAAATCAGTCACATTTTGTTTGGGAGCCTTCTTGAGAGTTGTGAAATCCAGCCATAGTTGATGCTTCCTAGCTTTAGTACTTGAAGAGAAGAAGGCTTCAAGTGCATCCCACACTTTCTGAGATGTCTTACAACTTCTAATGTGAGGCAACAAAAAATCTGAGATAGAGTTGAGGAGATAAGACCTTGCAAGTGCATCCTTGGAGCACCATGTGCTCAATCTTTCTTGCTCTTCTTGTGTTGGTTGACTTTTGTTCCTGAAACTTGGCATAACTTCATCTCCAGCCACATAACCATATAAACTTCTACCTTGGAGATAAGCTTCCATTCTTAATGACCAAGCTGAGTAGTTACCTCTGTCCAATTTGTCAATTGATGAAGGAAATCCATCTGCCATGTTGTCCAACCTTGCTCTGATACCACTGTGAAGAGATGGATAGGTATGTGCTTGAAGATGAAGAGGTGTTGCAAAATCCTTGATCTACACCAGCCAAGTGAACTCCAGGAGTATATGGTGGGCCCTTTTAGCTTGCCAATGGATGTATTAGACACCCTATGTACCTTGGAAGATCAATCTCAAAAAGATAGATCAAAACAGATAAGTTGGAGTTAGCTCAGAGGTGAAAAACCTGCTATTTTGGTTAATACATCTGTCCACTGTTTTGCATAATTCTCTGAGTACAGCAGCAATTAGCTTAATTCCTCTTGGGGAAGTCTAGTTAACTTAAAGAGCTAACTTCAAGAGTAATCTCATCAAAAATTATAAACCACACACTGAGAATGAGTTTTAACAAGTGATGACATCATCCCGATTTTCATGGGCTGCTACAGTTTGAGACCAGTGAGCAGAAAAATGAGCATAAATCAAAATTTAGGAATCCAATGATTAGGAAAATTTGTATGGTTATACTAGACAGTAAGCAAAATCCAAAAAGCTTTAAATCAATGAATTTGGATAAGTAACCACTGAGAAATGGCTCTGACAAGGTGAGTGAAAAAGTCGGGTACCTGACAGAGAAGTGAAAATGAACAGACACTGTTGACTTCAACTGAACATAACTGAAGATTGCAACATCCAAATGACATGAAAATTTGTGAGCATATAGTAGACTTATAGAGCTAACTTTATAAAGTTAAATCAATGAAAATGATTCACCAAGCTCAGCGAAACCATCTCTGAAATCTGACTAAGAAAACAGAGAGTAATGACAGTGAGTAGTACACTTCACAAGAACATGGACATATGAACTCAAATAATCATGAAAATGAAAGTATATTGCTTGTACAATACAATGACTTACTGATACATATGTGTGCCTTGTAATCACACCTTGATATGGCATAAAGCTCAGCTCTTGGAGGTCTTCACATAGGTCTCTCTAACCACGACTAAAACTGCGATCTATTTATAGTTGAGTTTGGGAGGCTAACTTCCCTCAATCACTCTCCAATCAATCAATGATTGATTTGATTCTCTACCTACCACAAATCACGAATTCGTGGCTCCTCTTTCCCTTTTTGATCAAGTGAACTCAACCACTTAAGATTCTTTCACTTTTACATTAAGTAAAGTCTTCAAAAGTTACAAGAGGAAGTTCACAAGTGAACTTTACATAGTCTTCATTTTGAAGCTTCTTTTATGACTTTGTGGGACTCAATCCAATACTTAGGCTTGTCATACACTTGCTCCAACATTTATGTATGTGCATCTGAGTATATATATGCATGCATGCTTGTGTAAGTATGTATGTTTTTTCATGTATGTGTATTTATGTATGTATGCTTGTGTACATACGTATGTATATTTGTGTGCAAATGCATGTATGTTTGTGTATACTTGCACATTTTTATACGTATATATGTATGCATATATGTTGGTATGTATCTATGTATGTATGTACGTGTATCTATGTATGTATGTATTTACGTATGTATGTATATATGCATGTATATTGTTTGTGCATGTATGTATGTATGTTTCTTTGTGTGGATACATGTCCAATTTTGTATGTATGTATGTATGCATGCTTGTGAATGTATATATGACTACAAGGAATATGAGGGCATAGTGATGGTTGACATGAAACACTTTCATCGCTACATGATTGTGCATTTCATTGCACTGAGTGTCGAAGGTGTATCACCGTTTAAAGGATGCTTGGATCGATGCTATTTTTGAGGATATTAGCAACGTTAATAGAAGCATTGCTAATGTGAGAGTCACATATGCGACACGTTTATAGTGCCACATATGCGACACTAAAAAGCATCACATATGCGATGCTTAGAGACATCGCATATGCGATGCTTAGAGACATTGCATATGTGATGATTCATAGCATCGCATATATGATGTCTGGACATTGCTTATGCGATGATTGTGTTTGACCAAAATTAAAAAAAATGTTGGATCGCTCTTCGATTTATTTTGCATGCATCTGATCGAAGAGGAATCCAACGTTCATATCTACACTGCACATATGAGCTTGAGATCTCTCTTTCTCAATCTCTCTCTCTTCTACTCTCTCTCTCTCATTGTCTCTCTCTCTCTCCTTCTTTCTCCCTCTTTCTCTTTGAATTTCTATCTCTCTCTTTCTCTTTCTCTCTTTCTCTCTTTTGATCTCTCTCTCTCTATTGTAGGTTATTCAAGAATTTCAATGAGCATAATATATGTATAATTATTGTAAGTACAATTTTCATTGTTTGTATACCATTTAATTGTTTTGTTGTTCTTGGGGGATTCTTTAGTTGAAAGGGACTTGACAACTTGTAAGAGAAGAATGGAGAAGAAGAAGAAGAGATACGAATACACCAAAATCCTCTATTAACAATAAGAAATATAATATCCTTGTCTAAAGTGAGACAAAATTGTTTCGTATGCATAGCACATAAGCCAAAGAGCACACACAAGTATAGAAAAATACCACAATTTCTTTTTGCATTCAACCTCCTCTATGTCAGTCCTCTACCTTGTCCAATAGCTTTCCCTTGTACACACCTTGCACTCAAGCTTCCAATAAGGTTGAAGGAAGGATCACTCTCTATTATCCTTAATGGTACTTGTTCCACCTTAGGTGCTCTTCTACTTTCTCTCTGCCTTCTCACTATTCAAGTTTCTTGCTCATTCTCGGTCTCTCTTGCTCCTAGTCTAAATCTATCGTCCAAGAAATCTAATGCCTTGGTTCTGTGTCAATTTCCCTTTTCCTACATTTCTTCAACTACTAGTGTATCTTGGTGCTCACTCTAATGTCCCAAGAGTCACTTTATGTGTGAGGTCAACGACTCCCTATTTTGTCCTGTAGTGACTTTAGGCGAAACAAAATTTTAAATGGGGGGCTACACATAAACTCTTGCATACTTCTTTCTCTTCATATATTTTCCACTTTTGACCTTCATTTCTTCAAAATGTGTGCATAAGGGAGGCTTCACATGAACCTTTCAAAACACTTAAAAAGCCTTGAAAACTCTTAGCTTAGTAAATGGTTGGCTTTTATGCACTAACATGTTTCTATTTGGTAGAGAATATGCTTGATTGTAGGTACATGAAGAGTTGATCAAATGTTTGTTTGGAGGTATTTGGGAACTACATGGCGACATCTTGGTGAGAGGGGATTGGAAAATTGATGCCATTGTTGATTATTGCCATAGCAAGGGTGCCCTTGCTGATGAAATAACATATGCTTTGAGGTTCAAAGCATGTGTTCTTACCAGAAACACATGTAAAGGCTATGAAATACATTCAAAGAGAGTATGGACATATTGGAGAATTCGAGCTTGTTGATGATCATCGAGCTGGGAAGATTGTTGTTGAGTTGAATGGTAGGTTGAACAAATGTGGAGTAATCAGGTGTGAGCCACCGGAATGTAATCCTGAAAAGTTGCACGCATACCGAAAGGGCGTAGTGCAAACAAGTGTAACCTTTTTTATTAATAAAAAGAAGCATGCATGAAACAGAGGGTATGTCGTCGCCAGACTGTTGGTCTGGGCGAAGAGCCTGAAGTGGAGCATAGCGCGTTGCCGATATTCTGCTTATTATGAGTATACTGTAATCTGTTCACTAAGTTCAGTAATGTGTTAAGTTTTTGTTGAAGTATTAAGTTAATCTGATATCGCGATAAAGTGACAAAGTTGCGCATTCGTATGTATTGCGGTGAAGAACATTGTAATGCGTAGAGTAGATACGTATCGGAAAGATAGTTTAACTCTGAACACTAAGTCTCTGTAGTAGCACATAACAGAATTTGTAGAATCGAGAAAATACAAACAGTGCCTCTCTTTTACAGACCCCTAACCATCCCAAGAACCCAGATTTGATAACAGTTTAAACAATAGTTTAACATTGGCGCCGTCTGTGGGAAATGGAGTAGCGAGTTGAAGAAAAAGATTAAAGATGGATGAAGAATCCTTTGATATATGCCGATAACACACTCCGACAAATCGTATCCCAAATACCAAAGTGATCCACATCCTTGGGCAGTTCCGAATTTGTTGGGAACACCCTCTGGTGGTAGAAACGAAGAACAATCAAGTTCAATTGTAGAAGGTCCAGTCCAGCAAGCTAGTGGCAATTCCTATGGTAGTTCGATGTTGTGCAGAAGCAGTTCAATAGCTTGCGACAGTAATCCGGTGCATTCCGGTGATAGTCCGATACCCTCTGACGATAGTACGTTCATTTTTGGTAGTACTTTGGTGCTGTTCGGTGACACTTCAACGCTTGTTGGAACAAACCAATCACAAATTAGTGATTATAAAGATCTTGAAGAAGGCTTATGATCAGAATGAAGTGAAAGAAGATACTTGAGAAAGTGAAGGAGATTTCAGAATGATATCTTGTACACATATGTACATATAAGTGGAAATCCTTGTAAACTGAGTAGAGCTAAATCCTTAGGATGATAAGGAGTAGTGTCATAGACACGGGATAAGTCTAAAATCATGTATATATAAGTTAATGATGATAAGAAATGTATGTGAGAGTCATTTGTAGATGACAAATGTCTTAGAGATGTGTAGAGAGTTTTTCCCAGAAAATAGCGACGGGTTTTTCTCTGAGTGCTCTCTGTCTGATCATGTGGATCAAGATTCTTTTTGTACACATCTAATTGAGAAGCTAATGAAGCTATGTTCAGAGTTTCATGATCTAATTCCTCTCCTACTGTGAGAATGATCAATAGGAACATTTGTATGTAGAAGTAAAAATTGAAGTCTGAGAGTAGCGCACTTTTCCGTCTCAGTGTTTTGCTTAGATCTCAGTGTATACTGTAAAGTTTTTGATGAGTGAGCACTTAAAATCTAAGTTAGGAGATAAGGAAGCTATGGCTAGAAGCATTTAGCAAAACGGGTTTTGTATTGTGAGAAATCAACTTAAGAAGTTGACCATGTCGAAGGCGCTACCTCTGGAAGACAGTTATGACATATCTTTGATCTTAAGGATCAAATTAAACTTTTGATGATTAGTTTTGAGAACTAATGATTAGTTTTGAGAACTAATGATTAGTATGATTGCGCAAAGGTATTGCCAATACTTGTGCATCATTTACTTGAAGAAATTTGAAGTTATGTGCAGGTAATAAAGTTGATTTCTGAAGCAGACTTTCTGAAGTAGACATTTCTTCACTCAGAGAAGTGTTAATGGAAGTTTTGGTAAAGAAGAACAATATTTGTGTAAAGTTTGGTTTGTAACTGATATAGAAGTGTTCTTAAATCAGTATAGATCAAACCTTTGGAGATTAAGAGGTCTCCAACAGTGGTATCAGAGCTGAAGGTGCAATACAAGAGAAGAAAAGACAATTGAAGTTCCGATTGGTGCAGATATTGGAGTTCTTCCAAATCAAAGGAGGACAAGGACAAATTATTGAAGATAACCTGCAGAAGTTCAAAGCACGAGTTCAAAAATAATCAAGAAGGACAAAGCTTCATATCAAAGGTACACTTTATCCTTATAAACCATAGTAATTGCAGATACAGAAGGTCAAGGATGGGAGAAAGCTTGCAGATTGATAAGCTAGATAGGGAGAACTATCCAGCTTGGTCCATGAGGATGGAGGCACACCTCATGAGTAAAGATTTGATGGCATTCATTACAGGAGATGAAGAAAAGCCTGAATTTGCAGATCCTAGTATTCCAACTAGGGAAGAGCTTGCAATTTTGAAGACTTGGATGAGAAAGGATGCTCAAGCAAGGAGTATCATTTACATGGCTGTAAATGATTATCTTTTACCTCACATTAGAGGATTGGAAAGTGCAACAGATGTTTGGAATGCTTTGGAAGAGCATTTCCAAAATACAACCAAGTCAAGGAAGTCCTCACTATGGGCTGAGTTCACAACCTTCAAGAAGAAGAGCTCACAATCAATTTCTGATTATGTGGCAAGGATGAAGGATATTGCAGATAGCTTGGGAGCAGTGGATGAAGACATTGAAGAGGATAAGTTGGTAAGACAAATACTTACAGGTCTGAGAGGAGATGAGAAGTGGAAGCCTTTCATATTGTCCATAGAGTTGTCACTTGATCACTTTACTCCTGATCTTAATCAATTGCTAGGACATATGCTAACTTTTGAGCAGGACATTAAAGGAGACAATGATAGAAGTGCAAGTCAAGCTATGTACGCAAGGACAAGAAAAAGAATGGCAAGGGAAAGCAATCGACTGATGATGAAGGGACTTCAAGTCAAGCTAACTTCACAAAAGGAAAGATGAATTTCAGAGGTAAAGGAAGAGGAGGTAAGAACAAAGATAGTGCTAAAGCTTGTTGGATTTGTGGCAGAACTAATCATTTGGCAAATGATTGTTGGTATAACAATCAAAATGGTGGAAGCAATAATCAGAATTTTAATCAAAGAGGTAGAGGAGGCAGAAACCAAAGAGGCAACTTCAGAGGAAGAGGTGGTAGGACATCATATGCTAGAGGAGGTGGAAGAAACTTCCAATCTCAGTCCTACAACAACAATTATTATAATTATGCATCAGATCAGAAGGATGATATGACTGTTATCTTGAATGCAACTCATGAATCAGTGGGAGAAGATCAAAGAGTGTTTTATATTGACTCAGGATGTAGTAACCATCTGAGTGGGAATCTATCCTTGATGACTGATATTGAAGCAAAGGTGAATGGACATACAGTTCAAACAGGTGATAATACCAAACATAAGGTGGAGAGCATTGGATCAGTGAAGAAAAAGAGTGGAAGTACACTTTTGAGCAAGGTACTTTATGTTCCTACTATTCCTAAAAATTTGATAAGTGTAGGGCAAATTGTGGAGAAAGGATATGAGGTAAGATTCACAAATGATGGTGTTTATGTGCAAGATCCAAATCAGGGATATAGAAACATAATTGCAGGGAAAAAGGAAGGAAGATTGTTTACTCTCAAAGTCCAAGGTAATGTGGGACATGCATTATTTACTTATGGAAGTCAAAAGGTGTCTGAATTAGACCTATGGCATAAAAGGCTAGGTCATTTCAATGAGAGAGCTATAAAGGAAATGTCAAAGAATCAGGTGGTGCTTGGATTGCCAAATGTTGAAGGGCAACATATGGTGTACAAGTGTGAAGCTTGTCAATTAGGTAAAGCACATAAAGGTTCTTACAACAAATCAGGGTACAAGCATTCAAATATGTTTTGAATTGGTTCATACAGATGTATGGGGTCCCTCAAGGGACTATAGCATAAATGGATCCAGATATTATGTGTTGTTTGTTGATGATGCAACCAGATGGATTACTTTATATGTAATCAAGGATAAATCAGAAGTTTTCAAGACATTCAAAATTATCATGCCTATGCAGAAAGGATCACAGGGCAAAAGCTTAAGAGGTTAAGGTCAGATGGAGGGGGAGAGTATTTCTCTAAAGAGTTTGATGATTATTTGTGGAATGCAGGTATAAAAAGAGAAGTAACTTGCAGGTACTCTCCTCAACAGAATGGAGTAGCAGAAAAGAGAAATAGGACTCTTGTAGAATTTGCAAGAGCAATGATGAAGGAAAAGAATTGTCCAAATTACTTATGGGCAGAAGCCATTAATACTGCAACATACCTTGTGAATAGGTTACCTTGTAAAGCTTTGGATGGAGGAACCCCTTATGAAGCATGGTGGGGTAAGAAACCTACTCTTGATCATTGTAAAGTATTTGGATGTGTAGCATATGCTTATGTTCCTTCACAATTAAGACATAAGCTAGAACCCAAGGCAGAAAAGTATGTGTTTATTGGTTATGATGATAGACAGATGGGTTACAGGTTGTGGAGTTCATCCACAAAGCAATTTCTTGTTACCAAAGATGTGACATTTGATGAGCAAAATACATGGTATACAGGATCAACAAATGATTATGCAGGTGTTGAAGAGATACAAAGAAAAGGAAAGGCGAAAGTAAAAGTGTATGAAGAAAGTATTGATGATGTTGACTCTAAAAGTAGATTGCAGGATCATGTAGAAGATGGGCCAAGATTTGATCCAGAATCAAATGAGGCTGAAACTTCGAGAAGTGCAGAAATCAGAAGATCCTCAAGGGAAAGGAAAGAGCCTATAAGGTATAGTTATGATACATCTTTTCTAACAACAAAAGATTATGCTTATATTGTGAAGACAGAAGAAGATCCAATCACTTATGAAGAAGCCAAAGGTAAACAGAATTGGGAGAAGGCAATGCAGGAAGAGTATGATGCTCTACTTGAAAATGAAACTTGGGAATTAGTATATAGACCAAAGAATCAGAAAGTCATTGGATGTAAGTGGGTATATAAAACAAAAAGGTTTGCAGATGGTAAGGTGTCTAGATACAAGGCTAGACTTGTGGTCAAAGGTTGTGCCCAAACTTATGGGGTAGATTATGATGAAACCTTTAGTCCTGTTGCTAAAATGTCTACAATTAGAACATTGATTGCTATTGCTGCTTGTAAAGGATGGAAGTTGTCACAATTAGATGTGAAAAATGCATTTCTAAATGGATACATTGCAGATGAAGTATACATGGAGCAACCAGAAGGTTTTATGAATTCAATTGGATCAGATTATGTGTGTAAGCTCAAGAGAGCTTTGTATGGGTTGAAGCAGGCCCCAAGAGCTTGGAATTATAGACTTGTCAAGTTCTTGAATGAATGTGGATTTCAAGCATCAAAGGCAGATAGTAGCTTGCTAGTGAAGGCAAGTGAAAATGGATACATTTACATGTGCATTTATGTTGATGATATTATTGTCACAGGAACAGATGCTCAAGGAATCAATGAACTTAAAAGGCAAATAGAGAAGGAGTTTAAGATAAGTGATTTGGGAAACTTATCTTATTTCCTAGGAATGCAGATTGTATATACTCAACATGGAGTATATGTTTCACAAGAGAGGTATTTGAAGAATCTTCTAGTCAAGTTTAGCATGGAAGATTGCAAGACTTCAACTACACCATTGGAGGTAAATCATAAATTGAGCAGGTATGGAGGTGAAGAATTTAATGATATGAAGAAATATCAGAGTTTGGTAGGTAGTTTAATCTATGCTACCTTGACAAGACCAGATTTATCATATGCAGTAGGTGTGTTGTCACAATTTATGCATTGTCCAAAGAAGACTCATTGGATTGCAGCTCAAAGGGTACTCAGATATATCAAAGGAACCCTAAGTGAAGGTTTGTATTATGGATTCACTTCTGACACAAGAATCAAAGTGTTTAGTGATGCAGATTGGGCAGGTGACTCAGATGATAGAAGGTCTACTCATGGGTATCTCTGTTATATTGGAGATAAATTAGTTTCTTGGTGTTCAAAGAAGCAACATACAGTTGATTTATCATCCACAGAAGCTGAGTATAAAGGAATGGTAGAAGCTGCAAAAGAAGTGATATGGTTGAAGACCTTGATGAAGAGTTTTGAAACTGATCAGAGTATTCCAATTATTTTTGGAGATAATATGAGTTCTTTGTATTTGGCAGCTAACCCTGTTTTTCATGCCAGGACTAAGCACATAGAGATTCAGTATCATTTCTTGAGGGAAAAGGTACTTGATAAAGAGATTGAAGTGATGTATACTCCAACAAAAGAACAAGTGGCAGATATGATGACAAAGAGCTTGGATGGACCTAAGCTACAGAGATTCAAGGAGATGGCAGGAGTGAAGAAGAATGGAATAATCACAATTAGTGATTGAGGGGGAGCTGTTGGAACAAACCAATCACAAATTAGTGATTATAAAGATCTTGAAGAAGGCTTATTATCAGAATGAAGTGAAAGAAGATACTTGAGAAAGTGAAGGAGATTTCAGAATGATATCTTGTACACATATGTACAAATAAGTGGAAATCCTTGTAAACTGAGTAGAGCTAAATCCTTAGGATGATAAGGAGTAGTGTCATAGACGCGGGATAAGTCTAAAATCATGTATATATAATTTAATGATGATAAGAAATGTATGTGAGAGTCATTTGTAGATGACAAATGTCTTAGAGATGTGTAGAGAGTTTTTCCCAGAAAATAGCGACGGGTTTTTCTCTGAGTGCTCTCTGTCCGATCATGTGGATCAAGATTCTTTTTGTACACATCTAATTGAGAAGCTAATGAAGCTATGTTCAGAGTTTCATGATCTAATTCCTCTCCTACTGTGAGAATGATCAATAGGAACATTTGTATGAAGAAGTAAAAACTGAAGTCTGAGAGTAGCACACTTTTCCGTCTTAGTGTTTTGCTTAGATCTCAGTGTATACTGTAAAGTTTTTGATGAGTGAGCACTTAAAATCTAAGTTAGGAGATAAGGAAGCTATGGCTAGAAGCATTTAGCAAAACGGGTTTTGTATTGTGAGAAATCAACTTAAGAAGTTGACCATGTCGAAGGCGCTACCTCTGGAAGACAGTTATGACATATCTTTGATCTTAAGGATCAAATTAAACTTTTGATGATTAGTTTTGAAAACTAATGATTAGTATGATTGCGCAAAGGTATTGGGAATACTTGTGCATCATTTACTTGAAGAAATTTGAAGTTATGTGCAGGTAATAAAGTTGATTTCTGAAGCAGACTTTCTGAAGTAGACATTTCTTCACTCAGAGAAGTGTTAATGGAAGTTTTGGTAAAGAAGAACAATATTTGTGTAAAGTTTGGTTTGTAACTGATATAGAAGTGTTCTTAAATCAGTATAGATCAAACCTTTGGAGATTAAGAGGTCTCCAACAACGCTACCCGGTGATAATTCGGTGATCTTCGGTGACAGTTCGGTATTGTCCGGTGACAGTTCGGTATTGTCCGGTGACAATTCGGTGCTCTCCGGTGACAATTCGGGGATCTTTGGTGATAGAGTGCTATTGTTCGGTAGGAATTTACTACATTCCCCATTTTTAGGTACAAGTTTAGCCAATTTCGACACTAAAGATGAGAAAGGGCTGTTAGATTTTGAGCTAAGTAATCAGCTTAGAGATATTTTTGGACCAAAAAGTTGGCAAAGTGACCATACGGTCCAAGAACATCAAGAAATCCGTCCCCAAAGTTCAGGCAACATGAGTAGTTCACACAACAACACCAACAACAACAACAAAAACAACAAAAACAACAACAACAACAACAACAACAACAAAAACAACAGAAACAGATTATTCCACCGCGTCTGGTGCCAGCCGGACTCACGTACACAAAATTTGGAGGTTTTCCACGAGATGATCCTGATGCGCATGTGTGGATATTTGAAATTAATTATGCAGTTTTGAATTACCTAGCAGACACTGCTTATAAAGCCATTGTGTTCCAGTCAACTTTGGTTAATGAGGCTGCACACTGGTTAACCGAGTATGACCTGAATCATTTCCGGTAGTATGATGACGTGAAGGATGCATTCCTGCAACGATTTCGGTTAAAGAAAAATCCAGCATAAATTTTTGATTACCTGCAGAATAATAGGCAGAAGCCACACCAGAATGTACAAGACTATGCCACTCTATTTTGGATGCATTTACGACAATTACCACCAGCGCATGCAAATTTACTAGATGACATCATTACTCAGTGGTTCATAAACAGATTAAACCCCTAATTGAAATAGATCATGATCATACGATGTGTGGGAGGAATGATCTTGGATGCTATAATCGCTATGGCGTTACAGTTAGAAAATAAAGTGGGTGGATTCACTGAAGATCTAGAGTGGTTGAAAGCGTCCAAGCATTCAAACCAGGATCCTCTGAAACAAATTTACTGTACCAAATGTAAAAACACAGGACATAGCAGCTCAGCATGCGCTCTGAATCAGATGTACTGTGCCATTTTCCATACAGCGGACCACGCGACGGAGACCTATCCTTATAATGCAAAGGTACAGAGCAGAGCGGCTGTCAATGCCATTATTCAGGAACAAGGGCAACCGGCCAGTCATTACGCACCACCACAAATGAGGAATACTCCTTACCAAGGATACAAGAATTATAGAGGAGCACGGTCAACGAACTTTGGACAAACTCGATGGAATATGAGTCCATCAGGTGAAGGTGCATCTCCTCCACCACCTAAATGTCATTTTTGTGGAGAAATAGGGCATATCCGTAGGTATTGTAAAGATGCGGCTGAATACAATAAAAGGAAAAAGGAACGACAACACCCGATGGCGAACATGGTGTACATTTCAGCAGTCGACACTCAAACAGCAGTGGTGCAAATACGTTCGGGAAAGAAATTACAGCCAGCTGCAGAGATTTTTGAACCTGGAATTCGTGAACAACAGGTGTTTACTAAAGCAAGCAAGTGGGAAACCCAGTAACAAACGATTTTTCCTGACCCAATTTCGGTGACGCAGCAAAGCATACCGCGGGCAGTATCGGAAGGCAAAAATCTGACCCACGCAGTACCAAAGCCCCCACGGGACACCGTACTGGAAACAACAAAATTTGATCCAGTGTGGGATGTCTTATCCAAGGCGTCCATTACACTACCATTGGGACAATTATTGGCTTTAGTTCCTAGCGTGCGCCAATAGTTCCAGCAACAGGTCAGTCCATGACCTTCATGTGCTCCTTCGACAACAACAATTCAGCCCGAACTTGATCCGACGTTGGATCATACGGTGCCCTTGATTACAGTCTGGTATAAGAATCATAAAATCACTCAAGTATTAATTGATGGAGGTTCTAGTGTAAACATTGCAACAGCAACACTTTGTCAACGGATGGGATGGACACAAATCAAACCTGTCCAATTTTTTGTCCGAATGGCTGATCAATCCCGAGTTCATCCGGTTGGATTGGTGCGAAATATTCCTATTACTCTTCAAGGAGCTATCTTTAAGATGACCTTTGTTGTTCTAGAATTACCCAAATCCAACCTTGACTATAACCTGCTCTTTGGACGACCATGGTTAAAGCAAGCTAAGGTAGTTCAGGATTGGTCAACACATGAATTGATTTTTAAGAATAACCACCGTAAATATGTTGTTCCACTGGATGACATGAAGCCTTGCGTCTTGCATGCACGACCATATGTAGCCGAACCTGTACACATGTTGGATAGCCTTTAGATGATGAAGAGGAAGCTTTTCTTAAAGCTAACAAGGATCTGATGGCACTCGGAACTATGGACTTACAAATGGTTGCAGATAACTAGAGTCTGACAGCATGTACGGTAGTACCACTGACCGGTGAACCCGAATCAAGTGTCGCACAACCCTTGGATGATATGATGCTACAACAATTGCTTCAGTCAGGGGAAGACTTTGCTATGCCCCGATAGTTCTACGTATCGGAAGACCAATTGGTTACCTGCACTTAGGTGATGAAACTAATCCCCGACCAGTGAAGATCAAGGCGGGACTATCAAAGACCTTCCAATATAACTTACTGCAATTACTACATGAATTCTCTGATGTGTTTGCATGGGATTATCAGGATATGAAGGGGTTGGATCCGTGCATCTATCAGCATCAGGTTATGTTGAAACTAGATGCTCGGCCTATCAAACAACCCAGTTATAGAATGAATCCTCACTATGTAGCTCAGGTCAAAGCAGAACTGGATTGATTACTGAAGGTTGGATTTATTGTCCCTATCGAGCATGCGGAGTGGATTTTCCCCATTGTCATAGTCCCTAAGAAGAATAAGAAATTATGGATATGTGTGGACTACCGGAAATTAAATGCAGCAATAGTACCTGATCCATTCCCTCTTCCGTTTTTGGACACAATGTTAGATGATGTGGCAGGTCGAGAGATGTACTCCTTCTTGGACGGATATAGTGGTTATAACCAAGTACGAATGGTGGAGCAGGACATTCCAAAGACAGCCTTTATAACAAATTGGGACGTTTATGTGTGTACAGTGATGTGGTTTGGTCTGCGAAATGCTCCAAGTACATTTCAACATTGTATGCACGAAGTTTTCTCTCCTTATCTAACCACATTCATGAGAGTTTACTTGGATGACTTCTCCTTACCCGGTGATACTTCGGTGCATCTGTACCATTTACGGTGCTGTTTTTCAAAGTGTCGAGAATACCGTTTGTGCTTAAACCCAAATAAATCTGTATTCTCTGTATCTTGCAATAAGTTGCTAGGGCACATTATCTCAAAATAGGGGATTCAAGTTGATCTAGATAAGGTGAAGGCCGTGCTGGAGGCACCTGCTCCCAAGCCACCCAAAGAAGTGATGCGCTTCTTGGGACAAATATGCTAGCATGGACGACATTTGCGGTGGCTTGCTCATCTGGCCACGCCACTCAATCAACTGATAATCAGTACTCCTTGTCAATTTGAATGGACTGAAGCCTGTCAGTTGTCTTTCGATTGGTTGAAACACTGTTAACGTAGGCTTCTATTTTACAAGCACCAAATTGGGAACTCCTATTTCATGTCTTTGTGGATGCATGTGACATTGCAATTGGCAGCGTGCTGATGCAGCAAATGGAAAAATGGTTCTGTCCAGTGTATTATGCGAGTCATAGATTAGCTCCGGCAGAGTGCAATTATTCAGTCACCGAATATGAATGTCTCGGATTAGTGTATTCGGTGAAGAAATTTCGGCATTATTTATTGGGATGCCGCTTCATCTTCCATGTCGATCATGCAGCCTTGGTGTACCTTGTTCCTCAACAGCATCTGGGAGGAAGGTTAACAAGATGGGTATTGTTGCTCCAAGAGTTTGATTATTCGATAATACATCGACCAGGGTCCGCACACGCGCTTGCTGACTTTTTATCTCGGTTAGATTCCGGTAAACTTCTGAAAGGAGTTGATGATACCACACCTGCTATCTATGCAACTGAGACTGTACAAGATGATCAACAAGAGTTGCCGGTAAAATCCTCTTATTATGACACTTTGATGCTTTTTTTGACCAGTGGATGTCCTCTCGGCACGACCTCTCCTGCTGCTCGCCGAAAATGGGCCATGTATAGTCGACGATTCCGGCTAATTGTAGGGCAATTATATTACATGGATCACTCGGGAGTGCTGCTAAGATGTGTTCCACCACACGAAATTGATTCAGTAACAATGGCTCATTCTACCTGAGCTGGAGGTCATTTTGCGGTTGACCTGACCCATCGGAAGATTAGGCAGAGTGGCTTATGGTGGCCTACTATGTACGGTGATGTGACCACGCATGTGCGATAATGCGATGAGTGTCAACGTTTGGGTCAACCTTTACAGAGACATTACTTTCCACTCCAACCAGTTTTGCCTCTCGAACCCTTTCAAAAATGGGGCTTGGACTTTATCGGACCGATTATACCTTCGGCGACACTTACCAGTAACAGATATATTCTTACATGCACGGATTAAGCGACGAGGTGGGCCGAAGCTTGGGCTCTACGGTCAGCCACAACTGCTGCGGTTGCTAAATGTTTGATGAAAGATATTTTTCCACGCTATGGTTTACCCATGGAGATTGTGACTGATCAAGGTACGCACTTTGCTAACACATTAATGCAAGTTCTTACTCACACCTTCCAGATTATGCATAAGTTCAGTTCCCCCTACTATCCACGAGTGAATGGCCTCATCGAGAGCACAAACAAATCTCTTTTGAACATCTTAAAGAAATTGGTATTGGATTTCCTGGAGAGATGGGACCAATTCCTACCTGCCATATTATGGGCTTACCGTACAACATATAAAGTAGCAACCGGAACAACTCCTTTCAAGTTGGCATATGGTTTGGAGGCGATTGCTCCTATGGAACTAGTGGTTCGTAGTCTACCAGTGGCATTAGAGCAGAAATTACTATCGAAAGAATCTTTCCCTTTCCGAGTGGATGTTTTACGGTCTTTGGATGAATAGCGCCTAAAGAGTTTTCTGGTGTTGTAGGAAGTTTAGCTCAGACAAGAAAGAACTCACGATCGTTTCCTTAAAACCCCCATTTTTACCATCAACCAATTAGTGCTCTTTTATAATGCAAAATCTAATCGATCCGTCGGAAAGTTTAAATTGCGCTGGTTCGGTCCCTACCGCATTGCCGAACAAGCGGGACCAACAACTTTTCGGTTATCCACCTTAACTAGTACCCTTCTTCCTAAGGTGATTAATGGATCGAAGCTTCGTCCCTATTATCAATCGCCTTCATCCTCATGATGCTTGATCGGTATTTTTCCTTTTTGCTCATCTTTTTTCCCACTGTTCTGACTCGACATTCCTTTCCTTTTCGTGTGATTTCGGTTGGCCGACTGATCATAATATTTCCATTTTTTTAGCTAACCATGATTAGTAGTCGCCTTCTGTGTCTCCGATTATGTTAATGCATGCATGTCGTCATTATGTCTGTATATTTCCATCACTTCGTGATGATTATTTCTTTCCGCTTGATTCCTTCCGCGTTTCTACTTAATCCTATTCTTCACGCCGTTATTCGCTATTGCATCCTTGTGTGCTTGCGACCCCTGTGTTACCTGTGCTCTTGTGTGTTTCTGATTGCGCCATGGAAGCTCTGGCAAACATTGTCACCTTCCATGCTGGTCTCGCTCCGGACATGAGAGAGTTCCTACGTGCTCGTGGTCTCCTGGCCTTCGCTGAATTGCCTTGGCATTTAGTAGAGTGTCATCCTTTTGTTGCGCAGATAATCTCTGCCATTGCAGCTATGCCTGCTACAAAACAATGCTGGCTGCTTGCATGCTTTCACCCGCGTGTCGTTGTCACACTTAGCACAGTCTCTAAGGGATTCTGTCTCCCTCATGCGGGTTTGGTCGATGGCCCTCTCCTTCCGATGTCGACAATGAAGGAACTCTTTCCGAGGCACTTGTCTAACAAGTTTGCCATTTTGTGTCGACCTGAACCGGAGCGCACTGCACTCCAGTTCCTGGTAGCTGCCCTGAATCTCCAAAAATGCACTTACGACATCTTACGCCCTTTTTATTCGATGCTTGAAATTGAAGCACGCAAGGCTGTTAACTTCACTTCTTTCTTTTTCCGATGCATTCACTGCAAATGCCACTCCGTTTCTAAGTAATTGGCCAAGAATGAGATCCCTCAGACTCGCTTGCCGCACCTTATCACTTTCCTCATCCCGACAATTCATGCCGCGCAACCTCCTCCTTTACCTACACTTCTATTACATGAGGAGTCTACACAAATGTTGGAGGACGATGATGATGAAGATCTTCTCCACTTCTTCCAGCGCAAGCATAGACGCATCAGTCCATCCCAAAGTCAAGTGCGGGAATGAACCGCTGTACAAGAGGTTGAAGTCTTCCATGATACAGCAACGTCATTATAGGTACCATCAGCCCAATCTTCTCCTATTAAGCAGTAGGATATTGATGTCAGCATGGAAGATGTGGCTGAAACTTCACAGCGGGATGAAGTACAACACTTGGATGATACGGCTGTGAAGGATGCAGTGTATGATAGCACTGCCATTATTTGTCATCCATCATCCCCACCATTAGCAGATGATCAAGCAGGCACGGCAAAGCCACAGCCAATCGCTAGGGAGGTAGTTACTGAAATTGCCATTGTTTCATCTTTGCTTCAAAACGAAACAAGCATTGTCCTCGTCCAGACCCCTCTTCTCCCTCTTCCTCCTCCAACCACACTTCTTGCCGATGCTGTTGCTTCTCCCTCCTCGCCTCCGGCCACAGTCTGTGAGGTTTCGTCCAAAGTTCCTTCTTCTCCTGACTACTCACCACCCTCGTCTCCACACCTCCTTTCTTCCCAATCGCAGGCTACACCTCCTATTCCCACCCCTGCTATGTTCACCCAATTGGCATCCATGGGCCAGTTTTTATTACAATTATCCCACCAATTACCCCTTCAATTACAGACAACACAACAAACTATTCGTCAGGAGCTTCAACGCAAAGTTGACATTTTGGAAGCCGATATAGCACCTCTCCAGGAAGAACTCCTTGAAGCTAAAACATATATTCAGTCCCTACAAATACAAATTCAGCGATTACAGGAGCAATTAATAGAAAAAGATATTATTATTGCTAAATAGGATGCCAAATTTATCGGGTGGAAGCAAGCAGTTACAGATAAACAAGATGCCATGACTGTGTTAGGCAATGAACTCCATGAAACACGGGATAAGCTCAGTATATTAGAAGAAGCTTCTCAGACACTTGCTACAAATGTCATAAACGCTGAGACAGAACTCAAGCAAGTCACCAAAGAACTTTTCCATAAAAGTCGTTCTTTGGAAGAAGAGGTTGGCTAGAACATTCAATTAAAGAAGGAGATTGAAGCCATTAAAAAGGAGAGAGAAGATTTCTATAAGACAATGCAGTTTCAATCTGAAGAACTCGAACACAGGGAAAAACAATTAGGAATCCAGGCGGAACGGTTGCCAAGGATTGATGCCGAAGTCGCCGAGATGAAGTTGCGCAGCGATGCTGCTCTGGCCAACGATTTTTACTTACAAGAAGCATTTTTGCAGACTCAGGCTGAAACCTTAATAAGTCAGGTGGTTGCTGCTAGTTCGGTTAGAACTGATGCACATTTAGTTGAGCCCCAAATTTTGAAAGATATGGTAGACTCTTTGAAACAGAAGATCGCCCGTATCTTTAAGTTAGCCTGCTCCATGTACATACAGGGCCTTATAGATGAATCCTAACCTTTGTATTTACCATTTTTGGGTTCAAGTCCACTGTGCATGCCAGTGTGAGCCACCGAAATGTAATCCTGAAAAGTCGCATGCATACCGAAAGGGCATAGCGCAAATAGTTGTAACCTTTTTGATTAATAAAAAGAAGTGTGTGTGAAACAGAGGGTAAGTCATCGCCAGACTGTTGGTCTGGGCGAAGAGCCTCAAGTGGAGCGTAGCGTGTTGCCGATATTCTGCTTATTCTGAGTATACTATAATTTGTTCATTAAGTTTAGTAATGTGTTAAGTTTTTGTTGAATTATTAAGTTAATCTGATATCGCGATAAAGTGACAAAGTTACGCATTCATATGTATTGCGGTGAAGAACATTGTAATGCGCAGAACAGATACGTATCGGAAAGATAGTTTAACTCTGAACACTAAGTCGATGTAGTAGCACATAACGGAATTTGTAGAATTGGGAAAATACAAACAGGGCCTCTATTTTACAGACCCCTAACCATCTCAAGAACCCAGATTTGATAACAGTTTAAACAATAGTTTAACACAACCCACATTATGATGAAGGAGTAGGTGAACTACAGGCTTGGACTGCTCGTCTTCTTCCATCAAGGTAGTTTGGTCATATTGTTCTGACAACATCTACTGGCATTATGGATCATGATGAAGCAAGAAGGAAGAATGTTGGTGGAAAGGTCCTTGGATTTTTTATTGAATCAAAAGCACCATGAATTTAGTTTTCCTTTTTTTTTGGTATCAGTTATCTCCCTGTTGCTTTGTCAGAGATAGGACGGTAGGGAAAATGGCCTTTGATGCACACATGTGGAGGGCAAGACTGGGTCCATGCCAGGGGGATGCCCCATTACTCCACACAAGGGGAGAGAGGATGGTGGCAAACCTGGGAAAAGGAGAATTCTCCGGGGGGTGTGAGAGGGTTTCTCTTCGGCTTTGTTCAGTCGAGGGTTGTGCCAGCACGGGCAACATGCAAAAAAAGGGGGATGCTATAGCGGGGGCCACGAAGCATTAGGGGGAAGAAAGAATGATCTTCTTCTTTGCCTTCTTTTAGTGGGGGTTTTCTTCTTGCAAGTGTGTATGGGAAGGAGGAAGAAGGTAGCTACGGGGGGTGGCTGGTTCTTTTCTACTATTCAGGAAGAATTCATACAATTTTTAGGAGGGGTTGGAGCACACAGGGGGGGAAAGATCCGAATGCTGAAAGTGTGAAGTGAAGAATCTTGAGAATATCTGCACTGAGGGTATTACTGTCTTTGATCAGGTTTGGCCTTTGTCTTTGGGGTGTTAGAGAACGGGCATTGGTGAGACTCTTGAGGGGATTTGGGAGCCTATTGGAAAGGAGGACTTGTCGGCTCTAGGAGGCAAGCACGAACAGGAGCTGATAAGGGAAGGTGGTGATGGTCTGAATGATGAAAGAAACTGAAGCAAAGGATTGTAGAGCACGAGCTTGAGTTTTTTGATCTGCATCAAGTTGAACCATGCGAAGGATTCTGTGAGCGTTAAGAACAAATCTGAAGGTGCAAGGAAGCATCTAAATGGTCCCAGTTCACTGGCCTAGTGGTTGAGCCTCTCACCTCTTGAGGCGGGGGTGAGGGTTCAACCCCTGGCAGCAACATGTGAAGGACATATGAATCCTGGAAAAGTTGTTGTATGTGGTAGTTGGCCACCGTTCATCCATCCCCGCCGTAGTTGTGACCGCTATTTAACCCAGTCTTGTAAACCCCTATTCTTGTGGGATAAGGGGGGTCCCATGGGTACTATGCCCTTCCTTGTACAGTTGCAATTTCAAAGTTAAAGTCTGGGGGAGTAGGCCTCGGCCGAACCTCCATTAAAAAAAAAAAAAGAAGCATCTCAACGGTCACCTCAACCTACGTAATTTTGTTGAGTTCAAAGAAGGCAAAATCTCTGTGTCCATGTGGTTAAAATGAGGAAGAACGTGTGTGCACAAAAAGTCGTATCGTTTAAGTCCTTCAGCTTGCTATTGTTCACTGAACCATTACTCTCACTTGTAATTCATAAATGGTGAGGGCAAGATTTCCATACGTTTGGAGAGTTTATGATAATCCTAGTGGATCGTTGCAAAGTAGTCCAGTTCAATGGATGGGACTTTGGAGCTGCTTGTACATAATCGTATAACAAGCTTACCCGTTTTTTAATGGTGGAAACTCATCTCCTCATGAGCGACCATATTGAGTTTTAGCCTAGTGCATGGTTGTGGAAATGTATAGGGGTATGTGTGCTTTTATATATGTGCGAAAGGGTGTGGCTGCTTTTCTTTCCATTCCATGAGAAAAACATAAATAAAGGGAATTTGGATTTTATGAAAGGGAGGGTTTGGGCATTGTAAGCATTGCTACCGGTGAAGTTAGATGTCCATGATCGTAGTTTTAATACAGGCAAATGTATAATGGTCTTCACATAGGGATCCCTTCTTGCACCATTATTAATTTATTAGTTCCAACCTGGAGTCTACTTGTCAAGTGATTTCCTATGATTGCAGTCCATGATTAAAAAAAAAACCAACATAAAAAATATGGAGGCAAGGGTAAAGCAAACTTTCAAGAGAGAGAAAGAGTGAGATCGAGAGAAAGAGAGTGGGTGTAAGTGTGAAGGATAGGGAGGAAAAGAGAGAAAGTAAGTGTGTGTGTGTGTGGATAGATGTGTGCAAGCAAGTGTAGGTTGTGGGTGTGAGCGTATGTGTGAATAAGAGAGTGTGTGTCTGAGCGAGAAAGAAAGAAGAATAGAGAGAAAGGGAGAAAATGAGAACGAGAGTGTGCATGTATGTGGTTGTGTAAGGGTTGAGTGTGAGGGTGTAGATGTTTGTGCTTGTATGAGAGCATGCTACTGTGAACTAGGAAGATAGCATTTAGGTGAGAGTGTGTATGGTGGGCTTGGGAGTTAGGATGTGGGTGTGTGTCAGGGTGAATAAGTGTGTGTAAATGAGATACATCAGGTTGTGTGTTAAATTGTTCATGTGCGTGCAAGAGTAAGAAGGAAGGAGTATATACCGATTGGAGGGAAACAAGAATTATAGGAGGGTGACAGGTAAGATAAAGAAAAGGAGGGATGGGATGAAGTGAAGCTCGAGGTTGTGTTAAGAAAAGAAAGAGTGATTGAGAAATAAGGGAAAAGCAGAAAAGGCATAGGGGACCAAAGTCTTGGAGCTCAGAAAATAATAACAATGTTTGACTGAAGGGTGAGAGGGTGCACAAAATCTTTTCCCGTATCAATGTTAAGGTCTATCTAAGAATTAGGTCATACCATAATCAAATCGTGGGTTGAAGTTGGACTTAAGGGCCCAACCCCCAAAGGTTTAGTTTGCCGGGAATTAAAAAAGTGAGTGCATTGGCAAACGTTTGCAAGCCTAGGGTGACTAAACTTTTCCCAAAAATAAACATCGAAGCAATTTAGTTGCAGGAAAATACCTTTTCTGTGGCTACATAAAGAACCATCAAAAACCCTTCAAAAGGACCATTTTACAACCTGCATTTCAACTTTTCTTGCAAAACCATTGTGACAAACTGTTTATGCACTACTTGTGCACCCTTGTTCTTGACCACTTGCACCATGTGTGCGCCACTTTGCACTTTTGCACCACCTATGCATCACTTGCAAAGTCACCACTATGACCAACTTAACAATTGCCCACCACCTAAAGGGCTCTCCTTCCTAGAGAGTGAACAACCAAGCCATGAGCAGAGATGTGTGACCTTGACACCTTTTGTGTAAAACTTCAAGATGACCTATGAGCAGCCCACCAAGCCCACCAAGTGAATGAAAGAACAACCACAAGGGAATAACCAAAACTGGATACCATATCAATGAAGAAGAAGTAAGATTTTGGAGGGTAGGAAGGAAGGGTTAGGGAGGGTTTAGGGGCTAACAAGGATAGGGCATGGAGGGGGAGGGTGAGGGCTGGGTTTAGGTATAAAGAGAGAGGTAGGGGAGTATGAGTTGGGACTATTGATAGTGGAAAAAATGCCAAAATATGGAAGATAAATGTGATACATATACAAAATGTGAAACATGTGGGAAAAGGCAGGAATAGACCATGTGGAACACGTGCAGGATAAAAATCACATGATAAATGTGTACAAACCATATGGGGTGTGACCAAAAGAAGGAGAAAGGTATGGATTTTGGCAAAACTAATGTAAAAAATGAGTTCAGGTGTGTCAAGAAACATGAAATTCAATCCAAATTTGAAAAAAATGGCCATCCAAGACACAATCTAAAGCCAAAAGTGTTATAGCCAAAGAAACAAAAAATATGAACCACATCATAGGATAAAAGTTATCCTATGTTGGATGGGGGAAGGGAAGAGGGAGAGAGAGAGAGAGAGAGAGAGGAAAGAAAGTGATAGTAATGTCTTCTGAAGGCCAAACTTGGCCTATGAGACAAAACCATGTACTAGCCCCTATGTAGAAATAAAACGGAATAGTACTTGCTACACAAAATTGTGTAGGCTAAAAAAGGTTGGAAACAACCACAGGATAGTGTCCCCGGTGATGGAGGGGGATAATGTAGTGTTGCATGGGGAGATGTGTCTCTGACTCTACAGATAATGGGCCACCTAATACATGCGAGCCCCATGACGGAAGTGAATATGTATATCCTAACTACAGATAATGGGTGGAGCTGGGTGTAGTATGTGGTAGATCATCAATGGTGAAGGAAGGCTACCCAGGTGGTGCTGGTGCACTTGTACTCCATCATGCGGTCATGGGCTATCATGATGCATGAGATATCCTCCTGGTATAGTCGTGGTCATCCAAATCCAACCCTATGTGGTTGACATCGCACTCTTTGTGCTTGTGCCTACTGGAGTATGAGCCCTATGCCATTGGAAGGTGGGCTCGTCTGATGTAGCCCATCTCATTGAAAGAATTGAGTAATGGTCTTTTGGGTACTCACCCATGTTTGATGCATGGGCTATAGTGGCTACTTTCATCCCTCATACGATGCCATGAGGAAACGTCCTGGTCTCCAGTGGTCATGCACAACTATTCTGACTCCTCTATATGGAACTATGCTCATAGATTAGAGTATGCTCGACATCTGGTAACAAAGTGCTCCTTACCCTCTATCTATGTATGGCATACTGGGCACCACCTCTCCTCTCTAGGGATTCCCCTGGTCTGACCAATCTCGATCTTGAGCTGATGTGATGAAACTCAAAGCTTCCCAATGATGACTTGGAGGTGGTGTGGTAGGTATGTCTGCATGTATCCTAGAGTATCAATGAAGCCCTGGTCTGAGATCTGTAGAAAATGATCGTGATAGTAGAGCATTTTCAATGGCAATGTATCCCTAGGGATACTCCATGTCCTCTGTATGTATGTATGCCATATCTCCTATCGAATGACCCTATTCCTCTCCTAGTGGGAGAGGGAATAGGTAGGGGTCTCTAAGTCGTACTATAGTGGTGGTAGTCTATCTATGTCAAACCCATGATGGGTGTTTGTATACCTAAGTTGTAGAACCTTAGGGACTTGTGTCAAATGAAATTACACCTCAATCACCCCACAAGTGCATATAATGGTGTATTAATACACGTTTAATTGTCAATCCATGGAATTAGACATATCAAGTGTATGAAGACGTGTGCACACATGATGGTATGTGAAGTGACAATGCTACAATGCATGTAACTTAGTTCAACTACCTCTCCCACTAGTTAAACCTCTGAAAATGCATGCCATGATACTTGTAACACTAGTAAGCACAAATTCGAACTTTTGTCTCAGCTGAGAACTCCAAATGTGGTCAATACCGAGTTCATTTTGAAGCCCTTAACGAGACGCATCTAATGGTCATTTTTAGTTGAATCTGACAAATGTGCTTCAAGTTATGAGCTAAATAGTGAATGGTGGGAAACACTACTTTAGCTCCATAGCTCACCAAGCTTCACACACACACACTACAACCACGAAAACAAGATAGGATGGGGTACAAAACAGTGCTAAACACACATTTCAAGCATGAAACACACACAAGCTCTTGGAGAAGAAGATGCTCAGTGGAGAAGAGGCAAATTCAAAAATTTAGCTTGACTCCTCACAATGGCAAAAAGTTCTTACAAAGAGTCATCAAGTGACTTATATACATATGCCCTAAAAATGGTCCTTTCACACAAGAGACTGGCACTTTTATTGAAAAAGGCTAAATTCCTACTATGTTACAGGCATTATGTTACAACAATTGGGATTTATGGATCTATAGGACTCCTCTAGTGCATTTATACGCTCATGAGGTATTTCATAGAAACTTGAAGAAGAAAATTTATGCCCATAATTTGAAAATTTTTGGGGCTTGCTTTTCTATGCTTCTTTCCTCTGCAACACTCTCCCCCTCTTTGACTCTATCATCCATTGATAGGCTTTGCTTCTTGTCTTGTCGTATCTAGTTCTTGATTGTCTGGATGGCATATTCATATTTGTCCATCGCCAACACTTGTGGAGGCCTTAAAGACTCAGAGGTAGTGCATACTTCTTTAATTATTTACTAGCGGTCAAGGAATTGATCATAACTGGGGCCCAATGCATTGTCTTTTAGCCTATTAATTCCTTTCCATCGCATGCTTCAAGTGACTAGAGTGACATTGATATTGGTCACTCTTTGCTATTAGGCTTTGGCCAGTTGTTGGAAGGACCTTATGCCTATTTTAACTTCTTGTTCACACTCTTTGGCCCTGTTTTTTTATTCTTAGCCATTTATTGCTCTTCACAGCAAGCACTCCATGGTCGAGGAAGCCTTCAGGACTTTCAGACAATTTGTTACCTTATTCGAGCCTCAGTCTGATGCTTTCATCATCCCATTGACATTCCTTATATTCATACATGTGGGTTGCCACGCATGCACGCAATGGGTAGAGTGACTGAGGTGATGGTGATCCAATCACATTTCATTAGAGTATGGATGATGCTTCAAAGGTCCTGCTATAAGTCTTTGTTTACATCCTTTAGGACATCCTTCTTTTTGCATTGCAGCCTGATACGTGCCCCTGCGGGGCTTTGGGCAGAGGGTGAGTTACTTTCATTGAACAATTTTTCTTTTTGGTTTTCTTGTTCTTCATCTCTTGCTTGATTTTGCCTCCACATGTCCCTCCTCCTGAACTCTATCATCCCCAACAGGCTTTGAATGGCGATGTGAGTATGTTTGAATGGCCATTTGCTCTCTTTGGTTTAGCAGATTGGCTTCATGTATCATTAATTCCTTCCATTGGGCTGATTTAACACCATCATGTGGTGCCTGTCTATGATCGGTGAAGAAACACAACTTGTAGGCCACCAATCGAGCATTTAAATTGGAAGATAATTTTACAAAAATTTCTGAGTCCATTTCAAAAAACCCTGTGAAGAATGCTTCTTTGAATGTTTGCATGTAAGGGATGTTGATATATTTAGGTAGTGATATGTGTGAACACTCTAGGACCGTTGGGGCACTTTTTCCCTCTTTAAGAGGTTTTTTCCCCCGACTTGTATATACGCATATTGCCCTAATGGGCTTCTTATCTTTGTACATTCTCTAATAATACATTTAGTATTGTATGTTGTGCTCCAAGCTTCTTCTTCTTCCTTGTGTTGTTCGTGTGCTTCCGTAGACGTCTAACTCCAACAATTGGTATTAGAGCAGGTTGCCACTTCATCTAGGGTGTCGTCTACACCTCTATAGTTGCAGTCTTAGATTCACACAAAATTTGGTGAGCATACTCAGGGTGTTTCATCTGAGCTTGTTTTGGCCTTTGAACACACTATCGTAGCACTTGTGTAGGCTATTTTGTCTTTTTGTGCCAAAGATATATACATGTTTTGATTGGTCAGTATAAGCGTCTCGAAGTTTGCTAGAGGTTTAGCAGAACCCCTCTGGGCAGTTCCATTCAACTTTTTGAGATACAACCAATTTTTTGCATCAAGGTATTTTAGTCACCGACCATGGCTGAAAGTAGTGATCTATTTCGTATGTTGGCTGTTGAGGATAAGTTGGATGGTACCAACTATCCATTATGGGCTTATATGATTCGACATGTATTGGTTGCAATAGGACTGTGGAACATTTTGCAGGGTGTTGAAAAACATCCTATCACACCTGCAACTGTTACAACTTGTACATACTAACGCTAATGCAGCAGGTGTTGAAGATGATGATATTCTGCATATTCCTATTCGTGCTGAAGTTTCTACTGCACCTACTGTAGAGAAAATTTTTTGGGACGGCAGAGATGCCCAGACACATGCATTGATAGCTTTGTCTATCAAACATGCCATTATTCCTCACATTCGCTCTTGCAGAATAGCTAAGAATGCTTGGGATACACTTACCACATTGTACCAAGCTAGGAACGAGGCTCGTGTTGCTTACCTCCAAAAATAGTTGGAGAGTGAGCACATGAATGAAGGTGATTCTATGGACAATTTTCTAACAAAGATCAAAGACTTGAAGGAACAATTGATTTCTGCTGATGAGGTTATACCAGATAGCTCACTTGTGCAGACCGCTCTGAATGGTCTTCCTGATTCATATCGAAGTTTTGCTTCTACTCTTCAATTGATGATGAAAGGCAATCCAAATGCCTTATCATTTGAGGAGTTAGTCTCTATTCTATTGCAGGAAGATCAGTCTAGGCAGAATAGGTCCATTATGTGTGTTGTAGATCAAGCTTTCTTGGCTAATTAGAAGGGCAAAGGAAAATGGAGCTCTTCAACTAGTAAGCAGAAATCTGCTAATTCTATACAATCGAAGAGGGAAGACAAAGATGAAAAGAAATTAGAAAAGCAAAAATTGTTAAAGGAAATTATCATATCATAAAGAACTGTCCAAAATTGGCTGCTAAAGAGGCAAAGAAGAAAGAGGCTAGAATGGTTGTTACAGAATCCTCTACACCAAAAACACGGTCTGCTAATCTTGTGTAGGAAGAAGAATGGGTGTTTACTAGTGTTTGTAGTTTTGACCCATCTTCTCATGAGCAGTGCATGTCTGCAGTAGACTCAGATGTTTGGTACTTTGACAATGGTAGTATAAAAGTATCCGGGATCTCCTTTTTGACAGGTGGTTTTAGAGTAGTAATAAGATAATAGCATCGATAGAAGTCAATTTTAAGAAGGGGTGCACCGAAATATTTAGTGAAACCTACCCTTGCCCATATTCGTGTTAATTCCTCGGAGCATTGGAGTGCTTCAAAATCCCTGGAGAAGAATTGGTATCTTCCCCATGTGTCGCCACTAAAGCATAAAGTTGCTTCATAGATGTGCTCCGCATCTACAACGGGTCCTGCTAAACCTTAGAACCAATGAGATTTGTTGTGTACTCAATATGTCCTTCTTATTAGAGGGGTTTCAATTGGCATTGGTCTCGGGAAATCTTGAAATTACAGAGGTATCCTGGAAGGGTGGGCTTCCACCAGTAAATTTTTAAAGTCTACCCTTGGTAAGCTGGTGCATGCCCCTGAAGATCCTTTTACCTGCATGTTGATCTTGAGTACTTGTGCAAAAGATCTGCTACAAAAGGATAACACATTAGCATGGAAATTAATCCTCATCCCAATAAGTGAGACCATGATTCCCTTCCATAACTGATGTGCTACCAATGTATCCTTATGTTATGAGGTGATTGTGCAATGATATCTCAATGGCTAATGCATGTCGCTAGACTTCCTACATGCATTGAATAATGCATACATGTACATTCATGAGAGATGTCATTAACTATGATAATGAGTTAGTAAGGATTGATTTTTACAGGGGTAAGGTGTTACTAAATTATTACAAGGGTAAAGGTTAGGTTCATGAGGTTTCATATTGTACAATGGCGGGGATTGAGGGTTCTGGGGGCATTTAGGTTCCCATTTCTTAGTGAATGGTGAATTGAAACAAATCATTTGATTAGATACAAAGGATGGATCGGGAGGCAAAGAGGTAGGTGATCGGTGTGATTTTGGACGGGTGGGTGTTACATGGCTTGGTTTTTGAGCTACAAGACAGGCCTTAGGCACCTAGATTTGAGTGGTGCTAGGCTTGGCCATCAGAGACTTCTTAGATACCCAGATTTCTTGAATTCTTGTGGAAGGAGAATGTCTAGGTGATGTTGAGCATCGAGCTTGAATCTGCATTGTCTTGATTTCTTGTCCTAAACTGGAGGAGATGGTCAGTGATTATTTTGCTGGTTGCATTTGGATACTTGCATTGCTTGCAAGGGGTAGTCCGGATTCATTGTCAGTTGAGATGTTCGAATCATGGTTGACTTTTCCATGGTGGTGGTTGAGAGGTTAGATGGGGCATTCTGCTTTGGAAAAGAAGGGAGGTCCAACATTTGCATGACTTTCCCATCAAGAAATGAGGCAAGTCATGCAAATCAAGAAATGAGGGTGGGCCCAAGGGGTTTATGGTGCCCATTTGTCCGCTGATGGTCCCCATTTGTCCAAGGAAGGAGAGGAAGAAATCTTGATTACTTCTCTGGCCAAGGCTAGTCCCCATTTGTCTAGAGAGGATCATTATTGGATGGAGGATTCAACTAATGATCTTCCAATCCTCCTTTGTTTCCATTATGTGGTGGCCAAGGTTACTTTCCTTTGAGTGGGAATGGTTAGGGATCTTGAGCGATATCACTCCCTACTGCTCTACTATCCCAAGTTGAAGGGAGCATTTTCTAATATTTAAGTCCACTGAGTGATCATATAACCAATCTTCACCAAGAATCACTAGTTCTATCAGGTCATCGTCATGACAAACTAGGAGCTTCACTATCAAGGTTACATCTTCTATGAGGATAAGAAAGTCCACCTCACCCATGCAAGGGGCTTCCATGCCTCCTAGCCCTATGAGGTATGCCTCTATAGGACGTATTTCTAGTCCCATGTCTTGATAGTGAGACCACCTAATCACATTAGTTGTAGCACCTGAATCAATCAGTGCCTTAACCTTCTTGACAGTAGTGCCTTGCCTTAGCATAACCATAATGAATGGTCTCCTATCCACTATGCTAGGGTAAGGAGTTGAATTTGTTTGACACATTGCCATAGGATATTTGGGGGCTTCTATGTTGATAGAGGGGGTTACTTGGAGGCCTTCTAATTGATTATAGTGTTCCCTCCCTAGTCCTTGTCTTCTTAATTTCATATGTTTAATGCGTTCTAAAGCCTCTGCCCGAGCTTCTTCTTTGATTCTTTTTTCTTCATCATTGTGCTTCTTTGCCAACGTGAGTCGTCTAAGCATATCCTTGGTGAGAGGGTCTTGATAAAGATTGACTCTACATCCACTAATATAATTAGGCATTATCTCCCCTTCTAGAGTGGCTAATTGTACTACTCCACTCATTGAAAGTTGATTTATAATCATAGGGCCATAACCACATTTCTATAGCTTCCGTGTGTGTTGTTTCGATGTGTAGACTAGGACTAAATCTCCTTCTTTCAAACCTTTGTCCTTTACATGTGCATCAAAATAGGCTTTTTGTCTCTTCTTGGCTACATATATTCCTATTAATGCTCTTAACCTAGCCTCTCCTAATAGTTCTAAGTCCATGATCCTTGATTATAACTCATGGTCAGTCCATTGATGCTCTTGTGCAACCTTAAGGGTGGGTATCAAAAAATCCAAGGGAAGCACTGCATTTTGACCAAAAACCATCTGAAAGGGAGTTGCATTGAGTACCGTCTTGTAGGCCACTCAATATGCCCAAACATTGTGGTGTAATTGTTTATCCCAATCGGAACGTTTATTGCTTACGAGTTTATTCAGTACATTGCAAAGGATCTTGTTAGTGATTTTTGCATGTCCATTGGCCTGAGGATGATATGGTGCAAACTTCTTGTGAATCACCCCACTTAGAGAATGCATGTTCTCCCATCATGGATTAAATGGCATCTCATATCTGCATGTTGGAAACTAAGCTCTTTGGCAAACATCGCATCTCCTTACATATGTATGTGCATCCATATGAAGAGTAGCCCACCATAGTCTTGAGAATGATATGGCCTTGATTATCCAGTCGGTTCCAAAATGACCACCTGAACACCCTGGTGTGCAATCTCTAATATGCTCTAGTAGTCACTCTCATGAACACACTATCTCAGATATCCATTTCTTCCTCTTTTGTAGAGACTATCACCAATGAGTGTGTAGTCTTGAGCTTCCTGCTCTAGACTTCTTTGTCTTGCTAAAGTCATTCTTTGAGGGAATGTTTTAGCCGTCAAGTACGTTATCATTGTTTCACTCCATTATGATGTTAGCAACACATGGTACAAGGTAGCATGCTCAACTAGTGGTCTAGCACAACAGATTGGACATTCCTTGCATATCCTATAGACATCTGCCTCCATCAAATGCCAATACACTCCTAATGTATGCAAATTCAAGCATGCGGTGTCTCAAGTAGTGTTGCTCTAATGCACCTACATGTGAAAATTGAAACCATTTATTGTAATCTTTCCAGATAGTTCACTTGTGCATACTGTTCTTAATGATCTTCTAGATTCATATCAGGGTTTTGTTTCTACTCTTTGGTTGATGATGAAAGGAAATCCAAATGCCTTAACATTTGAGGAGTTCACCTCTATTTTGTTTCAGCACAAAGATCACTCCATGCAAAACATGGCAATTATACATGTTGTAGATCAAGCATTCTTAGCTAGTCAAAAGGGCAAATTTAAATGGAGCTCATCTACTAGTAAGCAAAAATCTACTACTGTTGCACAGTTGAAAGAAGACAAAGATGAAAAGAAAATAGAAAACTAGAAATAATGATGAAAATACTTTAAGGAAAATGATCATGTCATAAAGAGTTGTCCAAAATTGGTTGCAAAAGAGGAAAAAAAGAAAGAGGCTAGAATGATTGTTGTAGAGGCCTCTACACCTAAAATAGAGTTTGTTAATCTTGTGTAGAATGAAGAATATGCATTACTATTTTTTGCCACTATGAGTCATCTTCTCATGAGCAATATGTGTCTGCAATAGACTTAGATTTTGGTACTCTCATAGTGGGGCAACCAAACATATTACCCCACAGTGCAGTTTCTTTAGTTCACTTGAGTCTTCCACTACAAGGAGCATTGTCGCATGCAGTATCAACTCCTCTTATCTTGTAATGGGAGTTTCTAAGATCATTTTGACTACTGCTCATGGTAGTTCTTTCAGATTTTCAAATGCTTTGTATGTGAGAGGAATCAAGAAAAATATGTTATCAGTTTCCACATCAGCCAAGATTGGTTTGGTTGTCAAATTTGTTGATGATAAATGTACAATTCATGATCTATCAAATAACAACATCATTATTGCGTTTGGAATTATATGTTGTGGATTGTATAAGCTCATAGACTATGTGAAATCTATGAATGATTTAGCATGTGTAGTTCAAGATTCTCAAGCTATCTCAGATGCAAAGCTTTGCCATGCGCGCTCTGGTCATCTGAATTTGCTAGTTTGCTTAGCTTGCAAAAATCTGAAATGGTGTCCTCTCTAATCAAACTTGATGTGCCTTGTAAACATGTTTGTGAAGGTTGAACTTGGGAAAAATACAAGGTTCCTCCTTCCCAAAAGATTGTTCAATTTGAACTGCTAATAAATTGAAGCTTATTCATCGTGATGTATGTGGTCCTATGTAGACATCTTCTTTTGAAAACTACCTTTACTTCATGACTTTTATTGATGATTTCTCTAGGCATGCAAGGGTGTATCCATTGAAAGCAAAGTTTGAAGTGTTTATTTGCTTCAAAAAATTTTTTGTTTTGGCTAAAAATCTTACAAGATGTAAGTTGGGCACCCTTTGTTCTTATGAAGGGGGAAATACATGACTTCTGATTTTAATGCATTTCTAGTTGAGCATGGGATAAAACATCAATGTACAATGTAGTATACACCTCAACAAAATGGATTTGTTGAAAGAAAGAATAGGTCTCTCATGGAGATGGCGAGATTTATGGTCGAAAGCCAAGCTTTAGCACGTAGCTTCTGGCTTGAAGTTGTTATGTGTGTAACATATGTACTTAACAGATGTCCCACAAAAGCACCAAAATCTAACACTTTCGTTGGGTACAATTTTGAAAGCAAAGGCTATCATTTGTATCATCCATAGAATAAACACATTTTGGTTATCCTTGATGTTGTTTTTGTGGAAGACACAATTCAACCTTTACCTTCATGTACCAAGGAGACCTCAGTTAGCTCTAAAGATGTATATGATGTTGACGACATGATTTCTCCTAGATCATCTCCATTTGTATCTGCATGAGTGCATCTCCATTTTGTATCCACGAGGCACTCCATTTCTAGTTTATTCCATTTTATATTGTATCTCTTTTGTATTTGGGTACCTTGCCATGTCCTTCTACCATCTAATTCATTCTCCTTTGAGGGGAATTATCCCACATGAGATGTACTTTGTAGAGCCCCTCCCAAATCTACATAAGGAGGGACTTCCCCCCATTTGTACTTGGTTAGAAGATTAAGGAGCCTAGTCCATGTTCTTGGCAAGCTCATTTCTAATCCATGTGAGTTTACCCATTTTTTGGTCTACTCACTTTGAGTCTCTCACACTCTTTCTTTTGTGAGTACACTCTTCTTTTCATTTGGCTTCCGCCTGTGTACTCTCTACATGGTATCAGAGTGCTAGATGGAGGTATTGTCGATGATTTTGGTGGTGATAGTGCTTGAATTTGGTGGTGTTGCTCTCCTCATTGTGAGAAACCTCTTTTGCCATCATTTTATACTCTTTTTGGGCTTCATTGTGCTCATTTGCCCACCCTCCCACCCTATCTTTCATCCATTATCCCATCCCTATTTCCCCTCCCTCCCACCTTTATTCTTGCATTTGTGGATTGTTCATCTCTTGTTATTGGCTATGTTTAAGGAGTTGATAATGTACTTATACTTTTTAGAGTGTTTACAAACACTTTATATGTCATTATTGGTGTGTTTCCTCTATGTATGTCCACTTTCTGATTGTATTGGTTTGATGGCTTAGTAATTAGAACATATAGTTTTTTATACCATGTTAGTATCGAAACCTATCAGCAATCATATTCTGAGGTCTTCTCCCATCGAGCACGACCATAGCATGATTAGTACTTATGAATTCTTTATCAAAATCATTCCATCTTTTTAGTATTTTCAGTACTGCCTCTCATCACACTAGTTGTGACAATAACAACTCCTCTCTCTTCTCTCTCCCGTAAGGAGCTATCCTCTAGAAGTGCTTATAGTCCTGTGTTTCTAAGTGCTTCTCTCAAGCTTTCTAATCAATGATTCATGTTGGGGGCAGAAGCAAGTACAAAGCAGAATGACAGTGTGCATAATAAAGAGTTGTGTACCACGATCTATAATCACCTCATAATAGAGAGTTGTGTACCACGCTCCACAATCACCTCCCTCACAAGACAAAAATCTCTACGTATCCTCTGCATCAACAAGGATTTGCATGTTAGGGACGAAAGTGAGCAAGACGAAAGATCAAAGGAGCAGATCCAATGTCCTCTCTTCATTGTGTGTGACAAGAATAGTTACAAATTACCTTTCAGCTCCTCTCTCGTCAGACACTCATCGAGTGCTATTGGACAAAGCCAGAATTCTAAATTGCACCATTTGTCTCACAAAGAGAGAGAGAGAAACAATCTCTACCACATCAGATTACTAGTGCCCGATTGAGAGAGAGAGAGAGAGAAAGAGATAGAGAAATATAGAGTGGGTATACACAGTGTTGGCATACAGGTCATATGAAGAGCATACAGGTACAATAGAGCAGTCATGCACAATACGGCAACAAGGCCTAATCATTTTTTCCATGGATCATTCACAACTCAAGTGATTTTAATCACTACACAAACATTGTAAATTCCGTTTTTGGTAGAATAGACTCCATTTTGTTCAAGCCGAGGATTCCTTGAGCTTGAGGAGTATTAGAATTAGCTATATACCAATTTTCATAATTTTTAGACTCCGTTTGAGCCCTCAAATAGGCTCTAGAACCTAATTTTTAACTAGGCTGGACACTAGGTCTGGACAAGGCCAAAGCTAGTGAGAAAACTATAAAAAGAGCTAGAGAGCTCATTTTGGGGGTTAGATTGTTTGTGAATTGAGCTTATGTAAGAGACTTTTTGACTAATGCAAAGAACTCCATTGTTCCTCTCCTTGTTCTTGCCTTGTGTGCACGTGTGTGTGTGTATGTGTGTGCATGCTTGTGTGCTTCTCACTCACACACTTGTTTCTTCACTTGCTCATAGTCTTCATACTAGTCCTCACGTCTCCACCAATTGACAATTATGATGTGAATCTTCTCACGTTGGTACTCACCATTGTGCTAGAGTGACACCAAATTTGGCGCCGTTGCCGGGGAGAGAGCTTCGAGGACGAGCATGTGATGGTAAGACGTCGAGTTGAGACATTGGAGTTATAGGTAATATCCTTTCTTTTCCTTATTTTTCTTCATTTTTTCTTATTTTTGCATCACCATCATCACCATCATCATCCTCACCATCTCCCACCTCCATCTCCATCTCCACAAAAATTTCAGTTTTTTTGTCATATTCCACTCCCCACCTCATTTCCCTCATTTCATTGTGAGAGAGAGCGAGAGAGAGCTTGCATGCGACCTGTTTTTGTGTGTTTTTTGAGCTTGTGTTGCAGGAACTAGCTGTACCACCATCTCCAGCAGCTTGCACAGGTACGACAGACTCTGCACAGGTCCCAGGACGACGACTTCTGTCTATTGCGACAGACAAAAAAACTTGATATTTTGTGAATGTGTGTTTGGCACGGTAACATACACCATTAGAGCACTCTAAATCACTAGAAGTTTCTCCAAAATTTGCGTTTTTTCAGTCTATCGCGACAGACACTGTCTATCGCGACAGACACCGTCTATCGCGACAGACAGAGACCCACGATAGAGACCGTCTATCACGACAGACACCCGTCTATCGCGACAGACCAAATTCCACGACAGACTCAATCTATCGCGACAGACACCGTCTATCGCGACAGACCAAACCACGACAGACGATAGACCCCGTCTATCGTGACAGACACCCGTCTATCGTGACAAACAGAGACCCACGATAGACCCCGTCTATCGCGACAGACCAAATTCCACCATAGACACCGTCTATCGCGACAGACACCGTCTATCGCGACAGACCCATCTATCGCGACAGACACCGTCTATCGCGACAGACACCGTCTATCGCGACAGACACCGTCTATCGCGACAGACACCGTCTATCGCGACAGACACGTCTATTGCGACAGACACCGTCTATCGCGACAGACACATCTATCGCGACACACACCGTCTATCGCGACAGACCACTCTATCATGATAGACAGACATTTTCGACAAAAATTAAGGGGTAATTTTTTTTTGGAAATTTAGGCTAAATTTTGGGCATAATTGCATACTCAAATACTCATACACTTACAAAGGCCTTAGAAAAATGCATTAAAACTCATGAAAGGTTTTGTTTGTCTGTTTCACCCCCTAAACCCTGAACGTCATAACTTTTTCATACAAAATCCATTTTTCGAGCTCTAGGGCTTGTCGGAAAGCTCGTGGCATATACTACACGCCCTCCACTGTTTTTTATAAGAATAATGCGTTGATTTTCAGATATGATATTTTGAAGTTGACACACTGAGGGGTAGGTACACCAAGGGGGCTCTAGAGGAAATTTTTTAGTAATACAAAAGGGGGAACAAGGGTCATTAAAAAGTGTCTGAAATAAATTGCCTGTCAATTGAAGGATCAAATTGAAGCTAAACTTGGGGTTCTTACAGGATCATCAAGAGCTTTTGGAGAAAGCAAAGTAAGTGCCAGGGTGAACAAGCTTGGGAACGTGCTTCCTGGGTAGACAAGCAGCACCAGGAGGAGCGCCAGGTTGGAACATCTCTTAACCCCCTCAGTCCATTCTTAGCATAGGCTAAGTGCGAGTAGTTGTCCTGATTGACTAGGGGTACGATAGGAACACTTAAGTTTGAAGAGCCTTTAATTTCTCAAGTGCAAGGATAGGCTAAATTGCAGTCTAGGGACAACTTAAAGGAAAAGAAATTAAACTAAGTGGGCGAGGAACATCAAATACGACACACGTAAGTGCTCCTGACGACGCTTAATTAAAAACAAGAAAAGTCATACAAAGGAACTCAAAAGGAACAAGTGATTGGTACCAAAGGATCAGCGACGTACAAAGGGCATATGAACCTGAGATCGGGAAGACACCTAGGGAGAGACCGTCAAAGTGTTAGATCATCCGAGGCTAGCGTCAACCATACAGCCAGATCTTGGGCCCAACAATTGAGTGATTACCCCTACGCTCTAGACTCTGAAACCAGTGACTCTGACATGTCGTATAGCATGGAAAGACCTGTAGGTGGCTCAGGAATGGCATACCTAGAAAGACCTGAAGGTCCCTACAAGACTCAATTGGAATACATCCAGACCAACCGCCTAGGTGCACGCATCTATGAGGATGGTCTGCGAAGATCTTTTATCCTAATTAAAAATCTGAATCAGCCCATTGGACTAGAACACCCTGTAGTCAAGTTTGAAAATGGTTCAATATACATAGATAAAGAAGGAACAATGTATGTGGTCACCAGCCAACCTGAAAGGATAGATGAGTTTGGCAACATCATCTCTGAACCTAAATTAGGTGACTTAGAGCAAGGGAACTTAGGAAAGGAGCCGAAAACCCCTCGAGGCAAATCGGTCCTAACAAGAATAATCACTCCAGAGTTAGTTCCCCAGGATAATAGGAGCATAGAATTGCTCTGGAACCAAGAGACGGATGAGGCTTTTTGGAGGTACAAGCTTGAAAAGTCTAATGAAGTGGGAGCTCTTGCCATCTATGAATTCAAAGATCCTGATAGCCCAGGCAAGGTGACCTACTTAGATGATGCTTCTGAGAGAATCTTTGTGGTCTCTGAGCATGGAAGACACGCATACACTTGGAAGGGAGAATTTGTTTTTCCCCAACCTCGATCCAATGTGTCTTATGGTCACCAAGGAGCTGGAACATCTCAAGCTCATGGGACTCAAAGAGAAAGGAGTAGAGAGAGACCTGAGGTAAGCTTTGCCAACTCTTGGGGAAGAGAAAGAACGAGAACGGAAACAAATAGAGTGGAACCTGAGGGACATAGAGCCCCAGGGCACCGAAGAAATGCCGATGATTTCCCTTTACCAAGACCGAGAGAGCACACAAGGACCTTGAGACCGACCCAGCTAGTTAAGTCCATGAAAAACTACTTCGATGGCACTGGAGACCCCTACAATCATGTAGCTGAGTTTAGGCAAGTCTTGAGAGCTGAACAAGTTGAAGATCTGTTCACGCAGTACAATGCCTTTGGTCTAACCCTTAGGAACACCGCCCTGACATGGTTTCAGCCACTACACGAGAGGCAGTTTAGGAGCATAGATCAACTTCTAGAGGCATTCATTATCGAATTCTCTAAAAGTGGCATAAGACATAACACATCATCCATGATCTACAGCTTCAAACAAACATCTCAAGAGACAGTGAGGCTCGCAGGCAGAAGATTTAGGCAATATCTAGAGAGATGCCCAACCCCAGAGTTACCCACTCCAGCCAAGCAAGTGGCCTTATTTTTAGATGGATTGTTAAGCACCAAACGGAGATCATATGTGTACTTGAAGGACCCTAGATCCATAGAGGAATGTGTACGCATGTGCATAGACATTGAGGATAATCTAGAGGAGGAATTAGAGCTCTCAAAAATCTATAAAGACTCAGGTAGTTCTAGTAGCCTCATTTCCTCACAATCCACATCAATTGAGGATCTAGCAGAAAAGGTAGCTCTGAAATTAGGTCTCTCTAGCAAGCAAATTCCTAGATTTGCCCCAGGAAAACGATGCTATACCTGTGGAGGAGACCATATGGCTAATGTGTGCCCCATCATGGCTCAACCCCAAGTGAACCCTAACACCCAGTACTGCACCATAGAAAGGAGGTACACCAATCACACAGCACAAGACTGTCCAAACAAGCTGTTAGACAAAATTATCCTCAGCCATATCCACAACAAGGAAAGTACCCTAATCAATACCCACAACAACAGTATGCTAGGCCCCAACAAATCTATCAACCACCCTATCAAGGGCAACAAAGATCGCAACCAGTCCTAGCGCAACCTCCTGCCCCCACCAATGTGATTTCAGTAAAGTATGCAGCGGCAGAAGAAAATCTAAATAGAGCTTTAGTGCCAGTGACATCCTCGCTTTCAGAAAGTGATCCAAGTGATCATAGTTTTGACTCCACCCATGTTGAGAGCCCCCAAGCCTACTACATGCAATCACCAGAGCATAGTGAGTCATATTATTATGAAGAACCGAATGAATCTAGTGGGGAGCCAGAATTCGCAAACGTCATGTATGCCAACCCCAACTCGAGATCCCAACCTAGGCCGATGAGACCTCCATTTCCTAGAGGGCCATGCTATCATTGTCAGGGAGATCACCTCATTCGTGATTGCCCTCTACCTGCACCGACACAAACCCAATCCGTAAAAATTCAAGGCTTTTGTCCGGATTGTGGAAAGGAGCATTTGTTATGAGAGTGTCCCAAGAATCCTGCCAATATGCCAAAAATTGCTCCTATCAATGTCATCAGGCTAGTGGTGGACTCCACGGGAAGTGTGACTTCCACGGCTCCAGTACAAGTCATCACGAGAGCCCAGGCACTTAAGCAAAACCAAGACTTAGGCCAGGAAAAGAATGCAGAGGTTAGCGAGACTGAGAGCCAGAATAAGAAGAGGACAAGAGCTTGGAGAGATAGCCGTGAACGTATGAAAAGGCAATGGGCAAGAAAGATGAGCGAACTTGAGGAAAGTCTACGAGAAACCAAAGCCAAAATCATAGAAATCACATCTCAAACACACTCTCACACATCCCCGCCACTACCATCCCCTTCACCCTTCATTCCTCTACCCGCCAATCCACCACACTTAACCCAACCACCACCCCGAGTAGGATCAGTCTTAGCCGATCCCACTCCTGAAGATCTAGACATGATGCTTAAAGCATATCAGGCCAGAATCCAAGAAGGGCCCAATGTAATAGATCATGAGAAATGTTACCCTAGAGCTGATCTAGAGCTTGAACGAACTAAGTTGTGTGCCAAGATGGTGGAATTGGCTCAAGCCATGTTTGAGACCAGCCGCCTTTTCACTTGCTCTAGACCCACTAGAACACCATTGCATTTTGATGGTCTATTAGACAGATTGGAGATGTTAATTGCAAAGTTTGGAAAAGGAACCAACTCCTAGGCTAAGGAGAAGGCAAGTGATAGAATAAGCATTCCTCCCAAGGAAGCTTATGCGCCTAACTCCACTGAACCAGACACCCCTTCTTCTATGAATCGATACACACCCGAATTCTTGCAAGAGATTCAAGAAGAGAAATGGGCTAAAGAGAGTGAAGTTCCTCCTCCCATTTAACTTGTGGATGACACACACGATCAATTCCCACAAGACCTTCCGTCCATTTATCTAGAGCAGGAGAGCATCCAATCTCAAGAGAGATTCAACTTCGAGTCCAACTCCTTACAAGAGCTACCCCATTTCATAGGTCCATGGGAAGCTAAGTCTACTTGTATGAGAGCACCGACCGTCATGGTAAGAAACGAAATTCAGTCTTACCTAGGAACACGGAGGTAGTGAAGAACACCAAAGTGTAGTGCAATCTCACTTTGGAAGAGCTGCTTAAGGCTAGACCAGAAGTGTGGAAACATGTAGCCAATCAAGTGCCCGAAGTAGCAAAACCACATTCCCAGGTAGGATCTCAAAGAATAGTGCCAGAAATACCCTTGGACAAGATAGGAGACATGAGCGAGGGAGAAGAAGGAAACACCTATCTCCCCATCACCCATCAGGGCTACACAACCAAGGCCATTTTGGACTCAGGTGCAGGAGTTGCAATTGCTACCACTTCCTTATGGAAACGTTGGGGCAAACCATCACTCAGGCCAACGAGAATGAAATTGCAGATGGCTGATGGTCACATAGAAAGACCCTTAGGACTACTAGAGGGGATAACTCTCACTACTTGTGGTGTAGAGTTTGAGCACACATTTGCTATCTGTGACTTTAGCAAAAATCAAGCCTATGAGATGATTTTGGGGAGGCCATTTATGCGGCAGTTGCAAGTGGTACAGGATTGGGGAACCAATTCCTTGTATTTGCAACACTTAGGTGTTACAACCAAAGTCAATCTCAAGGATTACTCTCATAGAGATGTCCCTCCTATCCAATGGAACCCCATCCATAGAGCCAAAGATGATACGGAATCGGTGCATTCCATAGGATCAGGATCCTCATGGATGCATGAAGACACCCACTTATGGATGTGTCAAGTGGCAGTGGAAGAGGAGAAAAGAGAAAAAACTAGAGAGGTAGGTGCGAAGGAAACACATAGATCAGTTCAAGACCCAGCCTATGCACCTGTAGTGTTTCCGGACGAAGAATTTGAACCTCACGGCTGGGCATAAATTCTAGCAACTCTGGATGTGGCCATCAATGAAGAGCAATGGACACCCCACTGTGATGAGGATGGCTATGACATTTCTGTCTTCTCCATAGAGCCAATCATGGGAGATGCAGTTTTAGAAGAATGCGAACCTAGCCCTGATGCATTTGAAGATGCAAGTGACTCCGATCTTGAGTCAAACATCATGGACCCACCCTTTACATCAGACGAAGAATATTTCTATGAAGTAGAAGTTTACCCTCAGAGACATGAAGAGCTCACTAATGATGTGAGATTAACCACACGAGTGACCACTAAGAGTGAAGGAAAGAAAAGGACGAAGAGAGAAGCCGCACTAGAGAAGGAAGAATCCCTATTTGAGGTCCCTGAAAATTTCAAGAAGTATGCAATAGAAGATAGGAGAGTCATGATAAGAATGCCAAAACGCGATGCCCAAGCAGGAGAGGCCTATGATAACAAAGAAACCACCAAGAAAGTAGTGGTAGTCATAGAAGAAGGAGAAGAGAGGTGCACTTACATAGGACATGACCTCACTGAGGAAGAGGAGCATGAGCTGATAGCTTTGCTAAGAGAGTACAGAGATGTATTCGCTTGGAGCTACAAAGATTTGAAAGGTGTAGACCCTGACATATGCGCCCATACGATTCCCATGACCACAGAGGCCAGACCTTCTAAACAAAAGCCATACACATACAATGACAACTATGCTACCAAGATCAAAGAAGAAATAGACCGCTTGGTTGAAGCTGGATTTATCTATGAAATTGAGCACACTGAATGGGTGTCCCCCATTGTAGTGGTGCCCAAAAAGAATGGTAAACTACGTGTATGCATTAACTTGAAGAAGGTTAACGCAGCCACTATCAGGGATAGTTATCCGCTTCCTATCACCGAGCATTTATTAGAAAGGGTAGCCGGCAAGGAAGTGTACAGCTTCCTAGATGGGTTCTCTGGCTACAATCAAGTAGCCATTGCACCAGAAGATCAGCATAAGATGGCTTTTGCCACAGAGTGGGGCATATTTGCTTTTAGGGTAATGCCATTCGGGCTTACCAATGCTCCTGCAACCTTTCAGAGACTGATGTGCCACGTGTTTGAAGAGTTCTTGAGGAAGAATTTGGAAGTCTATGTTGATGACCTTTGTGCTCATTCCAACATTAGACAGACACATATACCAGAACTCAGACAAATCTTTGACGTTTGTAGAGAATATCAAGTCTGCCTGAATCCAGAAAAGTGTGTTTTCATGGTCAGGCAAGGCAAAATTCTAGGACACATAGTGTCTAAGAATGGCATATCCACTGATGAAGAGAAAGTGAGAGCCATAGCAGAGTTACCTAGGCCAAAGAACGTCAAGGAAGTACAAGCTTTCATGGGGCATTGTGGTTATTACCGACAGTTTATACACATGTATGCCATCATAGCAAAGCCTCTGTACGGACTTCTGACTAACCTTGAGTGGACTGATGAGTGTGAGGACTCCTTTAATGAACCCAAAAGAAGATTGTGTTCAGCACCAATCTTGACCACACCAGATTGGAATAAACCCTTTCATGATCATGTGGATGCATCCAATTATGCTATTGGATGTGTACTCGCACAGCCTACGGGCGAAGGTAATATGGATCTCCCAATTGCCTATGTGAGTAGACAGTTGAATGCAGCTGAACGAAACTATACGACCACTGAGCGAGAAGGATTAGGCATGGTATATGCGGTTAAAAAGTTTAGACATTATTTGCTTGCAAATAAGTTTAAATTTTTTACTGATCATCAGGCCCTGTTGTACTTGGTAAACAAACCACGCAATACCGGTAGATTAGTAAGATGGTTTCTCTTGCTAATGGAATACGACTTTGAGGTTGTGGTAAGAAAAGGCAAGACTCACTTGAGAGCAGACCATCTCTCTAGGCTCACATCGGGAGAAGCCCCACAAGGAGTATCAGATGACCTTCCTGATGCTTACTTGTTTAATCTGGAAGTTGTACCTCAGTGGGCTAAGCCATTAGTGCCAGTACTGACCTACGGGCCTAATCACCCAGTCATAAACACTCAAGGTAGAGAGGTAGTAAAAGCTGAGAAGTACCACATCATGGTAGGAAGCATGTACAAACAGACAGATCAAGGGATATTGGCTTGTTGTGTGGAAGAGGACGAGTACGCAAAGTGGTTGCAGTTAGCACATGTTGGGGCATTAGAGCAACACTACTCAAAGCAAAGGACTTTACAGACACTTAGGAGATTCGGAGTGCATTGGCCTACTATGGAAGCTGATGTCCAAAAATTGTGCAAGGAATGCCCAATCTGTTGCACTAAACCACCTGTGGAACATGCCACTCTATATCAAGTGTCCATAGTGCCAGATTGGAGTGAACCATTAGTAGATTTCCTGAGGACGAGAACATTCCCTCAAGATATGACACTGACCAGACGAAGAAGTCTAGAACAAGAAGCCCTAGATTACTCACTCATTGGTGATAATCTATACAAGCGTGGTAAAGATGGTTACCTGAGACTGTGTGTCCATGAGAGTGAATATCTCAAGATATTGGAAGCAGCTCACCAAGGTGTACCAGGAGGACATTTTGGACCAGATCGGGTGATCAAGGCAATACTATTTGCGGGTTTCTGGTGGCCGACCCTTCACATGGATGCACATACCTATGTGAAGAGGTGTGAGGTTTGTCAGCGAACCCAGTATCCCATACGCAAGGATGAGATGCCACTGAAACCCATGATGGGTGGACGAGCATTCTCTAAGTGGGGAATAGACTTTGTAGGTCCTATTAATCCCCCAGCTAAGGGTTCCCATGCTGAGTACATCATTGTTGCCACAGATTATCTCGCCAAGTGGGTAGAGGTAAAAGCTACGACAAAGAACGATGCTCAGACAACTGCTAAATTCTTGTTTGAGAATGTATTCACAAGATACGGGCTACCTATAGAGCTAGTAAGTGATAGGGGCACTCACTTCTTGAATGAAGTGATTGAAAATCTGCTCCAAGAATTCTTGGTAATTCATAAGAAGTCTGCCCCCTACCACCCACAAGCTAATGGGCAAGCCAAAAGCACAAACAAGATTCTGTGCAATGTGTTGACCAAATTAGTGAATAATAAACGCTCTGATTGGGACAAACAGCTACACCATGCTGTTTGGGCATACCGAGTCCCCTACAAAACGGTACTCCAAGCCACCCCCTTTCAGATGGTATTTGGCCAAAATGCAGTGCTACCATTGGACTTCTTAATACCTACATTGAAAGTAGCACAAGAGCATGAATGGACGGGTCATGAACTCTCCTCTAGACTTTTTGACCTTGAACGATTAGGAGAAACAAGACTGAGGGCGGCTGCAGGGATATACGCAGCTAAGAAACGACAGAAGGCATACTTTGATGCCCACGTTAAGGATAAAGGTTTGAAAGCAGGAGACCTAGTCCTAATCTACACCTTGAAGCAACATGCTCGGAAGTTAGAGAAGAGAGGTTACGGGCCAATGATTATCAATAGAATCTCCACAAGTGGAGCAGTGCAACTAGCCACTCTAGAGGGTGATGTTCTACCAAGTTACATAAGTGGATGCAGAGTCAAGTTATATCAAGAACCCCTGACTGAAGAAATGCTAAATCGACTCTACACTGCCAAGAAACGTAAAGAAGAAGAGAAACGAATTCAAGAAGAAGCATAGGCAGAAGCTTTAGAACGCATCCGACGAATGAAATTGAGGAGACAAGGCAAAGACCCATCTATGCCTGAAACTCAAGAATCTCTAGGCTATCCCATGGCCATGTGCGAGGCTTTAGGTGGACGTTCCCATAGAATAATCGACCGACGGCCTTTTGTAACCCTAGAAGTGGGACAAGGAGAGAGTGCAAGGACAGTGAGAGCTTTAATTGACTCAGGGGCAGCCACTAGTGCAGTTCGACTGTTTTATTGCCAAGAGCTGCAATTACAAATCAATCCTATAGAGGCATATATCATAGGATTGGGAGGTGTGGAAACCCCTTGCATTGGTGAGGTGGAACTTCCCCTCTACATTCAAGAGGTGCTAATGGCAGTCAAAGTGCTAGTGTGTGATGACGAGGATCTTACCGAACCTCTTGTCCTAGGCCAAGACTGGATCTATGATCATGCAGTCAGCCTCAACCTAAGAAGTGGACTTCTTCAGGCATGGGTAGGCCAAAATCACATAACGATTGAATTAGAAAATCAAGCACATAGGCCACTAGAAGAAGCACCGAATCCTGGTCCTTCCAGGAGTCCACCTAAAATGAACCATGCGAATCTTGACCAAAGTTCTATGGTGCAAAGGATTGCCACTCATGACGAAGGTAGAGAAGTCAACAAGGAGTTCCCTTCTTTTCCAAAAAGAATTCGCAGAAAGCAAGCCGGAAAATACAAGATACAGAGGAGCCCGGGGACCAAAAAGAATGAACACCAACCAGTACAATACAGAATACCCCATGGCATGAAGCAGATCTGGATACGCAAAGGTGAACAACCCTCGGCTTTGGAGACAGGATTCCAAAGAGGCATCAAGCAAGCTACAGTGTCGAGGACTACAGCGAAGGAGTACCCTAGACATCAATCTAGACAAACCATTTCTATTTGGGTTCCAAAGCAGTCAATGAAGGCGATCCCTAAAGCTCGACAAATATGGGTGCCCAAGACCTGCTTACTGGCTCAAATAACTTCACCTCCAATCACAAGATCAAACCAACACTCATGAGTCCTATTGGCTCCCATCCAAAGGCAACCATCTACACTCCACACCACCACATTCTCGGTCACGCCTCGGAATGTTTGGAAATGGGTACCCAAAAGGCCCCAAACCCAACACACTCCAGTCCGCAAACCTTCACAAATCATCGCCAAAAAAAGCAACGATTCCAGCATCAAAGTTTGGAAACCTAAACCCCATGTCAAACCCCCTGACCCACCTGTGTAACTCCTTCCCCTCTGATGTAGGTGCATTCTGAGAACATTGCACAACCAAAGTATGCATCTAGAGTGAACCCTAACCTACTAACCCACATGTACACACATCACGAACACTTCACCCACTAACCTCTAACCACTCGAAATGTCATGTTGGTATTGTGGAGGGAACACCATAACATCCTGTTTCCAATGCAATACTAATGTGCCTCTCTCTTCTTCTAGCAGATAAGCATCAGCAACTACAAGCACTCTCATGGCAGAAGCAACAGGTCCGAGCTCACAGGCGGGAATAATTACTGCAGGAATTGATGTGGATAGTCTACCTGTTGATGTTCCACCAACTAAACGACCTGTGGAGCTACAACACCTTCATCAGATTCCGGTACCGGATCCACCCACAGGGATCACAGAAAGAGTCCATGCCAATTCTCATTGGTTCAACGGCATGCCAGGCCCATTAGGAGAGGCCAAGTATATATGGGAGTCTAAGTGCGTGTATGATAGATCTTGGGTCATATTCCAATTCTTCTCCAAGGAGTTTGAGACTCTACAAAACACGTAGGATCTTCAGACCATATGGCAACGTGCAGGGCTAGCTGAGTACTTCGAGGCACCATTACCCAAACCAGACCTCCTCCGATGCTACTACCTAGTCTCAACACTACAGGCTAATGCAGAAAAGGACAAACCAGGATCATTTGTTCTTCCTTCCTTGCTGAACAACAACGAGTTAAAGAGGTTTGAACTTACCTTGGAGTTGGTGAGCTCTGCTTTGAATATGCACGGCACACATGTACCTTCAGAGAAGGATGCTCTCGTTCCTACTAACATGAAGGATAGGAAACTACTGAAGCTTAAAGACATGGCAGCACTCACACCAAACGTGTCCATCCCTCTTCGTATGTGCATGCAACATTTTGCTTTCCCCGGTCAAGACCGCTTCACACAACCGCACAAAAGAATTTGGTTCGCTCTCTACTTAGCGGAGACAGGTGCGTTACCAATTAAGCTTCCTGTATGGATTATAGATCAGTTGTATGAAGCAAATAAAAGGTCTTCTAGGAAATTAGTGGTGAACGGCTGCTGTGCTATCACACGCATTATCTACCGGTGCTTAGCGTACGATGTACCCATTGAACGTGCCTTAACTTGGGCACAATTACAAATGTTTAAGAGGCTCAAGATGTCCACACATCAATCCAAGCGCATGAGGGGTTCAATCCCTTGTGTCCAGACACGTGAAGTTCTGACTATCCCTAAAGTATCGCCATGAGGGGAGGCCACTGTACCTCCGTTTACCATTAGAATACCCAGGTCTGGATCTGAAACTACGACACAAGCTGCCCCTTCAGCTCCTCCTTCTCCATCTGAATTTGAATTTGCTACAACTGGAGATGCTGAAGGAATGATCCCCAGGACTTTGAAGCATTCTTACAAAGTACACAACTCTCTGATGTAGAGTTTTATTCAGATACAGAGGAACAAGGCACATCTTCACAAAGAAGAAGAAAATCCACAGAGGGTCGCCATGTACATTGGAGTGACGATCAGCAAGGTCAACAACAAGGACACCTAGAAGAAGAAGGAGCATACGAAGAGGAGACCACTGAAGCCCCAGCTTATACAGCAGAACTCCGAAGGCTGTATCAAATCATGGAACGAGTGCGCTCGCAACAACTGCTCACCGAACAGAGTAGTAGAGTACTCATGACTCAGCTGTTGGAAGAAGCAGGAGTTGACTCAGAATATAGTGAAGGTCTCTTATTAATGGCAGAAACATATGGGGTAGTAGAAGCAGTTCGGACCGCCATTAGGAGATCGCCAGTTCAATATGATCCACGAAGATTCCAAACACGACCATGGTCAGGTAAAAACATCCAGATCCCCATTACAACGGCAGAAGGGCCGATTATTACATCCGAACCCATTGGGACAACCTCCCAAGCAGTAGAAACCGCTAGCCAAGAGCACCCAGTCACCCATGAGGAATCAACCGAGCCACTACCACCCACACCCCTACCATCGCCTCCTAGAACAGAAGCCGTGGAGATCACCTCGACCACTCAACCCACCGAACAAACCTTCATCTTCCGTACTCCCATCTCTAGTTCAACCCTATTCTCCATTTCTGATAACCCAATCTATGAAGAAACCACCATCACTACACAATCCACCGAATCGCTCATAGAGCAGGCCCTAGGACAACCATCCCCCATGCCCTCAGCCATAGGTCATCCTGACTCCAGATCCATATTCATGGGTTTCCCTACTACCACACCACCCTTCATGCCCTCCCCGACTCTACGACCTCAACCCCCAACCTCCATCTCTCCACTTCTACAATCCCTCCATGCCTTCCTTGCTAGAACTTTTCAACCTAGGTCTCAACCATTCCCTTTATTTTCAGCTCCCAACCCCACTTCTCATCTATTCACCACTTTCACACACACACCACCTACCATTCCAATGTATATGGTAGACCCCACGCTCGCATCCACTCCTGAAAGTATGGACATTTCACCACCCACGGCACCTCCCCCAGCCCCCACACTTCCACCTTCTCCCATCCCCCCCCCCCACCAATTTCATCGACACACACATCTCCATTAGACACATCATTCACTCTTCCCCTTCCCCAATCCCCTTCTCGTGCATCCTCCATTGTACAAACCACACCATCATCCATAGGAAATGCATTGGACACCATGCTCACATGTATATCACAATTAAGGACAGAGTACAATCAGCTCCAACAACATAACACACGACTGCAAGAGCACTCGGAGGTGCTACAAAATCGTCTTGCTGTAGTAGAAGAGGAGAATACTCGCCTCCATACACAATTCCAAACTTTGCAAGAGGCTCATAGTGTATTGGAGGTACAGTTGCAGAATACAGACCAAGAAGCAATACAAGTGGTAGAAGGCCACCTAAAAACACAACTAGAACGCAATTCAAGACTTCAACGAAATATGGCACTTCTTAGAAGACACCTTGCAGCTGCTCACGAGGAGAATCGACGCCTACAGCAACAGAACCAAGAGAACTTAGAAGCAGCCATCGAAAGCACATCAGGGGCACCTATCAGCCCATCAAAGTTTCAAGCAGTGACCCCCAACAATATCAAGATCATATTGGAAGACTATGCCATGCTGCTTGAAGCACATGACCAGCTATCAGAGGAACTGGGTCAACTGAAGCAGAAACACCAAAAAGAAACAACAGTTGCCTCTCAAACCACCTCCTCCACAGCTTCACTTCTCACAGACTCAGAGGCCTTAAAAGATCTCCAGAAACAGGTAACCAAATTGCAAGCACGACTACTACAATATGAGAGACCACCTTCCCCTCCAGAGGCTCCGACCGACGAAGAAATAGTACAAATTCCTGTGGAACAAACATTTGAAGAAGAATACAACCCACAACCCTTCCCAGGAGGTCAACAGACGGAAGAAGGTCAGGACACATTTGAAGCACCACGACCCCCATGGCTACGCCAAGTGGAGGAGATCGGGAGTTCTCATGAAGAGCGCATAGTAGTGCAAAATCAGGCCATGCGGGTCATAGAGGAAACTGTGCTGCAATCTGATTACTTCAAGAACCTGTCATCGAGACGCCTTATCCTCTCCTCTGAACTCCAATACAGACCTTATTATATTATTCTGGCTGATTATAATGCAGAAATACAGAGAGTCACAGGGAAGATACCCTCCTTCGCAACCCAATTTCAACCCGAAGACCTTCCTACAGAGGTGCAAAAAGGCAAGATCCGTCAACCAACATGGCGGCAGAAACTTCTTGAAACCTATCCTGAAATGCTCCGCACCTGGAACAATGCGCCATTACATCTCCTCTATAATCCATGCTATGGCCCTGTTCCACGACGCCCCTCATGGAAAGCATTCAACATAAAGGTCCAGAATAACGCACAATGCAAGGAATGGCTCAATTATCCATACATTGAGCCACCACAGGGACCACCGTCAGTAGCGTACATGATGGGAACAATTCGACATTGGATGCCTCGATTGAAGCCCATGCTAGATGTGGCAGCTCAAATGATGCTTAACATTTTAGATATGATGCAGGTAGTACTGAAAACCTTTAGAAATGCAGCCGCACCACAGGTACGTCTACTGGGGTTTACCAATGGAAATTACGATTTGGTGTATGACATGAGCACCACCCCCAGTATTCGTGTGGCTTACGCCTGGCATGCACGCATCAAATACCTCCCTGCATGTTACAAACAGACATTCGAAGAAATGTTCCGATCAGGTTTCCGGGAGTACCACTCGGAGGTCTTCGCACCAAAGCCAACACACCAGCTCCATCTCTTTGCTTGTGAACAAGCCATGTACTCTGAGTACTACACCACACCGCAACCAGAGGTCCCCGGTGCAATAAATTGGGATGCATTGGAAGCTGACCTAGCAAGAGGCTTAAGGATAGGAGAACATGAATTAGCCACCAATGTCATCCAATACTACATCGACCACCCCATAGAACAGAGGTCTGTCAGGGGCGACAGACGCTAGGAAGGGGGGAGTGTTGGCATACAGGTCATATGAAGAGCATACAGGTACAATAGAGCAGTCATGCACAATACGGCAACAAGGCCTAATCATTTTTTCCATGGATCATTCACAACTCAAGTGATTTTAATCACTACACAAACATTGTAAATTCCATTTTTGGTAGAATAGACTCCATTTTGTTCAAGCCGGGGAGTCCTCGAGCTTGAGGAGTATTAGAATTAGCTATATACCAATTTTCATAATTTTTAGACTCCATTTGAGCCCTCAAATAGGCTCTAGAACCTAATTTTTAACTAGGCCAGACACTAGGTCTGGACAAGGCCAAAGCTAGTGAGAAAACTATAAAAAGAGCTAGAGAGCTCATTTTGGGGGTTAGATTGTTTGTGAATTGAGCTTATGTAAGAGACTTTTTGACTAATGCAAAGAACTCCATTGTTCCTCACCTTGTTCTTGCCTTGTGTGCACGTGTGTGTGTATGTGTGTGCATGCTTGTGTGCTTCTCACTCACACACTTGTGCCTTCACTTGCTCATAGTCTTCATACTAGTCCTCACGTCTCCACGGATTGACAATTATGAGGTGAATCTTCTCACGTTGGTACTCACCATTGTGCTAGAGTGACACACAGTCTTTAGAACGAGCCACGATGTCATAAGTTTTCTGCCACCTTTTGCATGGTCCAGCTTTTGCGTACTCGATCATATTTCCCACACGAGCTTAGCAACCTCTACTACAGGCATCTCAAATTTTCAATGGACTTACACTAACAACTTCACTCAAACGCATCCATCAACAAGCCTAGCATATCATGTCTAGTATTGAATTCTCTAATACTGTATGACAAGCCTTGCTTATTTCCCATAGTCTATGCAGGGGATGTACTAATATAGTTCATGAGCTTCCTTTTTTACTTCTATGTCAAATTATGGTTTTCATTAATCTTGCACCTATGGGACAATACTAAGGCAAAGTCTCCCCCCAATGACAGATGGCAAGGATCCAACAATCGTTAGAGTTTAACAATAGAATGTATGGGTTCGTGATTCAGCAAGCTTAATCTGAGTGAAACAGTTCTCACTTATAATGCATCTCCTTGGAGTAGTTTCCATCTTGATTGCAAGGGTGATGCAGTGAATACAAAAGTGCCACTTCAGAAGCCTTTTTCGATAGCAAATGGATTATGCATTGCAGAAAAATGGGGGGGGGGGGGGGGGGTCACAACAGAGAGGAAGGAAGAGAGTTGTGATTTGAAGCGTCTAGAGGTGCATGAACGAATGTAAAAAAAAAATCATCTATAGTTACACAAAGTGGACCTCAAATGAAGCACAATTTAGAGTCATAATTCTCAAAGAGACTAGATTATTAGAAGATAGTGGTTATACCCACTTTAAAACAAAGATGCATCATGAAGGTTATGAATGATAACATAAGACCATGAAAACATGTACAAATACCACAAAAAATAAGGGTGGGAGGGAGGGAAAATGGGAGTAAAGGGTGAAAACTAGATGATTGAAAGGGTGGGAGGGTAGGAAAATGGGCAAAGTATAACCCAAAAAGATCATAAAATGCTGGAAAAATGAACCTTCTCTGAATGAGGAGAAAGCCACACCACCAAACTCAAGCACCACCACCATCACCACCACCAAAATGACCACCAAGTCCTCTGCCTAACACTCTTAGACCATTTACAAAGTACTTGCACAGAAGCGAAATGAAAAGAAGAGTGTACTCACAAAATGAAAGAGCTTGAGACACTATTAGTGAGTAGACCAAGAAATGAGAAAATTCACATGAGGGACTCAAAGTGATTAGACCAATAAATGAGAAAACTTGCATGCTTGCAAAGAACATGCAGTAGGCTCTACAAGATTCTAAGCAAGTACAAAGTGGGGGAGAGGCCTTCCTTATTATATGGATTTGGAGGAGGTTCTCAAAAGTATATCATATGTAGGATACCTCCTCCTGAAGGAGAATGAATACAATCGTAGAAGCAAATGGCAAGATACCCAACTACAATGAGATACAACTAAAATAATATGAAAATGGAGTGTCGCTGGTATATGAAATAGAGATACACTCATGCGGATACAAATGAAAATGAAGTAGATAAACTCACTTTGTCAATATCTAGAACCTTTTTAAAAGTGGGGATTGGATTTTATAGGTCCTATCCATCCTCTTGTTGTTGGTACTAAGAAGGAATATGTCATTGTATGATTATGCCACTCGTTGCGTTTAGGCATGGTCACCACCAAAAGCCACTACTCAATTGGTCGCTCACTATCTCTATTTCAAGCTTTCCCTCAATTTGGCCTACCTTGGAAATTGTCTCAGATTGGGGAACTCATTTTTGTAGTCAACTCATCACTCATATTTGTGAGTTTTGGTCTATTCTGCATAAAAAATCCTCTCCATGCCATCCTTGGGCTAATGGATTAGTAAAAATTTTTAAAAAAAATCTCATTATGCTCCAAAACTACTTTCAATTTATCCATATACATGGGATCAATACTTATCTTTTGCTTCATCGGGTTACCTAACGTCTTATAAAGCTTCTCCAGGTTTCACTCGTTTTAAACTTACTTATGGTCTAAAATTCATAGATCCAATGCAGCTGGTGATACCTAGTTTACATGTTGCTATGTAACACAAGCTACTTTTGAAATATTCTCTATTTTATCGAGTATAGAAACTTTGCACCTTACAAAAGTATCATTATGAAAGTTATTCCTCTATTTAAGCAGGAGATCTCCTACTTTTCTTTGATTCTTGGTTTAGGCCTTGGCATGTGAAGTTCAAGCTCCACTTCATGGGGCTAAGCTACAACTCTACTGTTCTTAATATATGATCACTTGCGTCCTCATAAATATCCATCTTTTATTTTGCTTTTCCACATGTACACCTTTGCATGTCATCCATTATGCCGTACTCTTGTATATCCAACTTGGCTTTTCCTTTGCAAGATGTCTTTTTTATTGTTGCTTTTTTTATGTGGATAAAAACCTTTCACATTCTAAGTAAGATGGTTGTGTGCATGCGCATTTGATTGCTTTGTGCTTGCTATGTGATTCCTTGCTTGCTACTCTGTGTTGTGTGTTTGCATGCTTAGCTATGGTTGCTGCACCTACTATCTCTTTACTTCCTATCAAGCATGTTATCCCCTGTTTGCTTTTGGAACACCTCGAGCACTAGCTGGCTTACCAATCCCTACAAAACATTACTACTATTGATTGGTCAATTGTCCCTCCCCATCCTTGCACTCGAGAGATCGTCCAATTCATTTTTTATTACCTTATTGGAGCATACTAATATAATATCTTGTATCCAACTAGCGAACCCTACACATGAATACTATCTATGTATCACAATCCCATTTGTCGTGTTGCAACCATGCCTCCTTTAATCACAAGGTCTCTCTCCAATTTATGATATAGAAGTTTTCCCAACATCTAGTCTCCCATGAATTTTATCTCCATCATCTGGGTGATGAAGCTAGTCTCTGTATGTTTGTGGTCGAGATCTTGTTCATCTTGAACAAGAATTCAATGGTCACTCAGCTTAACTATTTCACCTTGCATTTCTCTCTAGATGCAATCTTCAAGTGGGCACATCACTTGATGTAGCGATTGAAAAATCAAAGGAGATTGTATGGAGTGCCAACCAGAAGATGGCCTCGCAATAGCCACATGGGCAAGTCTATCATGGGCATTGCTCTTCCCATCATCAACCTTCCCAGGTATCACCATATGTCCTTGTACTATCGACCATACATTTTTCCTTTGAAAACCATCACCAACCAAGCTTCTCCAAGTGATGAAAACACTGTTTATAACTTTTCCCTTGTGATTATTTAAGGAGTTAAGCATGTTCCCCTAACCATGTTCATGTCCAATGAATATGGTCCCACTCCTCCCCTCTTGGAAAAAGCTTGTATCTATCTTTGTGCCTCCTTGGCTATCATTGAGTTGATGCCTATCACATAATCCTAGTAGGAGATGGTTAAACTATGTCTTAAGAGAGAGGATTAGGAAGTAATCCTCAAACATGGATTTGGGGGTAAGTGGTTAGCCCATCACACTCCTAACTAAGAGGTTGTGAGTTCAATTTCCAACATTGGTATTAGAGCCTAGTTGAGGAACTTAAGCAAGATGGAGGTAAGAAGCCTCAATTGTGGGAAGCACTTGACTATGGGTTAGTATGAAATTGGGCAAAAATGAAGGTGCATGGGCATTTGGGCACCAATGGAGGGTTGGATAGGTCCAAAGTAGGTCCACACACTCGAATTTGGGGCTAGTGAAAGTGCTCAAATGTGAAAAGGGCCCATGTTAGATAGAAAGATCCACAAGTGAGCATTGATGACAATGCTTAATCTAGGGGGAAAGAATGTCACATAATCCTAGTAGGAGATGGTTGAAACATGCCTATAACAGTAGGTAATCACCCTCACCCTAGGGGCTTGAAGCCACCCCTTGGGGCGACCCTCCCCCGATGGGGTGGGGGCCACTCTCTAGGACATGTGTGGGTTGGAGAACTCATGGCAAGAGAAAATGAGATGAGCAATTGGCAGGGTGGGAGAATCAAGAAGTAGGCATGAGCAAAGAAGTTTGAAGCAAAGGCATTGGGCACAAGCAATGGGTAGGAAGTGGATGCAGGATAAGAAATTTGGATGACTCATGGACATACAACTCATGGCTGGAGAAAGTGACATGAGCAATTGGCATGGTGGAGGAATCAAGAAGTAGACATGAGCAAAGAAGTTTGAAGTAAAGGCATTGGGCACAAGCAATGGGCAGGAAGTGGATGTAAGATAAGCAATTTGGATGACCCATGGTCAGAAACTCTAAGCGAGCTCTAGCCCATCTACTCTTTGAGGGACACCCCCTGCCCCCATATGAACATGTCTTGAGAAGTTCCCATTTGTATGTGATAATAAATCAATTGTTTCTAGCTCAAATCGTAGAACATGCTTCCCTTGATTTTAGGAAGATGTATTGACTTTTTGGAATAAGGCGATGCCTTATTTCTAGGAATGTTTAAGAAAGTTATGTATTAATTTATGGAGATAGGGCAACGCCTTCCACTTGGAATCGAAGAACCAAAGTGGCGATGCCGTTTTCATGTGACCTACACAAATGGGGCAACGCCCATACGCTAGAGGAATCAACCAAATAGGGTGAGGCGATGCCTTCTTATGACATCATACTCCACATGAAGGGGGTGACTGCCAAGATCTTACTCCACATGAAGGGGGCGACTACCAAGATCTTACTCCACATGAAGGGGGCGACTACCAAATATATGCTGGGCTTCTCAAAGTATGGGCGACACCTATTTGCTCCTCCATAAATGGCGATGCCATGAATTCATTATGGCTTGATTTGGGCGACTTGTTCTTGACGAGCTCCCTCCATGTGGGCAACATCATCATTTAGGCCAATATGGGCAGGTGAAGGGTGACTACTTAATCATGTTTGGATGGGTGATGCCTAGACTAGGGTCCTTCCATCTCACCCTCTTATGAACTAAGGAGACATCTCATCCTACCACCATGCATCACTTATTTTGGGCGACCACCAAGATGAACAATTCATGCTTGGGCAACTACTCTCTCTCAACCCTCTTTCCTGGAGCAAGGTGGCTACTTTTTCATATGGGTGTCTACCACTATGTCACCGTACACATGGAAATTATAGAAAGTGGGTGCCTACCATTCTTTGCCACACCATATTGTGCATCTACCTCTCCTTTGGTACCATGGGTGTCTATTGATTTGCAGATAGGTAGCTACCATATTGGTTCTCACACACAAAGGGGTGATGCCCATTCTGTGCAACACACCAAGAGGGGGACCACCTAAGGATGCATCAAGCGGGGATTATACTTCTTTTACCCTCATCCATCTTGCAAGTTGGGTGCCTACCCTCTGGTCCAAATGAGCGACTCTAATTGGACACTACTTGGGCACTTGGGCTTCTACCAAACACCATAGTCGTGCAACTACTATTTTGTGTAAGCATATCAAATTAGGCGACTACCTTGGTGACTACCACATATTGAGTTGAGGCTCCACCAGTGAGCTACCTTGGGTGGAAAATGATAGGCGGAGTATACTTTGTAAGTATTGCCAGAGTGAGAGTTAATGTAGGGAATACCACTAGTAAGCTTTGGCATGTCAGAAGCTATAATTGGAGGCCTAATTGAAGTTGGCTAGCCCACTCCTCCTCCACTTTGGTGCATGTAGTAGTTAAGGTTGGGATTCAGCAAGGCCACCCGTGGCCTCTCTAGAGTCTATATAAGTATCGTGTATCGCCAAAAAGGTCAATATCGTGTGTCGCAGAAGCACAAGTATCATGTATCACCTACCCCTAGTATCGTGTATCACCCCAATACTCATCAAGTATCTGAAACCAAGTATCGTATCGTGTTTCTTGTGTATCGTGTATCGTTTAGTTTAGATATCATGTATCGTGGCAAGGCAAGTATCGTGTATCATTTGCTCCCAAGTATCATGGATACTTCCTAAGTATCATGTATCACCTGTTCTGAAGCAATCTCAGAGAGGTCCTATTTCCCTATTTTAACCCCTAGAACCCTAAACTGGCATAAATTTCTCATACAAAATCCGTTTGTAGTAATTTTGGGTTCGTTGGAAAGCTCATTTTGAGTACTACCAAAACTTCTACTGGTTACGATAAAACTGATACACAGATTTATAGATATGGTACTTTGAAGTTGACCTTCAAGGAGACTAGGAAACCAAGGGGGCTCCAAAGGATATTGAGCAATACAAGGGAAAATTGGAACGAATAGACAAGGCTTATGAGCCTGAGATCCGGTAGACACTTAGGCAAGGATAGACAAAGCATTAGATCATTTTGGTGTCAACCATATAGCTAAGTCCTGGGCACAACAACTTAGTGGTTATCCCTACATGCGAAGTTCTGAAACAAGTGACTCAGAAATGTCTTTTAGCATGGAAAGACCCACATGTACCTCTGGTACTGCCTATTTACAAACACCAGAAGGTCCCTATAACACACAATTGGAGTATATCAGGACCAACCAATTGGGTGCACGCATCTATGAGGATGGTCTGAGGTGATCAATTATCCAACTCAAAAATTCTGATCAACCCTTTGGACTTGAACACCCAGTGGTCAAATTTGAAGAAGGCTCATATATTGATAAGGAAGGAACCATGTATGTGGTCACAAACTTGCCAGATAGGATAGATGAGTTTGGAAATTTCATTCCTGAGAATGAGATAGGAGACCTAGGACGAGAACCCAAGACTCCTTGAGGAAAATCTGTCTTGACGAGGGTACTTACTCCAGAGTGGGTTCCCCAAGACAACAAAAGCATAGAACTATTCGTGAATAAAGAAACAGCGGAAGCCTTTTGGAGATTCAAGCCAAATCAACCCAGCCCAATAACCACATCTATGAGTTCAAAGATCCAAAAACACCAGGAAAAGTTGTCTATCTAGATAACACATCTGTGAAAATAATCTTGGTATCAGAGCATGATAGGCATGCATACACGTGGCAAGGTGAGTTAATTTTTCCTCCACCAAGATCTAATGTTTCCCATGGTCTCCAAGGAGCAGGATCATCCAAGGCTCATGAAACCCAGAGGGAAAGAACTAGAGAGATATCGGAGGTAAGCTTTGCACACACTGTGGGTAGAGATAGATCAGGACTTGAAGGTGAAAGACCTGAAAGAGAGAGACATAGAGCACAGAGGCATCAAAGAGATGAACATGATTTTCCATTGCCTAGACCATGAGAATACCCAAGAACCCTTAGACCCTCTCAAGTGGTCAAGGCAATGAAGAACTATTTTGATGGATTGGGAGATCCTTACGATCATGTGGCTGAGTTCAAACAAGTGTTAAGAGCGGAACAGGTCGAGGTCTTGTTCACCCAGTTTGAGGCTTTTGGTTTGACTCTCAAGGGTACTGCCTTAGCTTGGTTTCAACCCTTGAACGGTCATAATTATCAAGATATAGGTCAACTTCTAGAAGAATTCATTGTAGAGTTTTCCAAGAGTGGCATCAAGTATAACACATCATCCTTGATCCACAGCTTCAAGCAGACACCCCAAGAAACAGTGTGACTTGCAGGTAGAAGATTTAGATAGTACTTGGAAAGTTTCCCTGTTCCAGAGTTGCCCTGTTCCAGAGTTGCCCACACCCGCCAAACAAGTGGCCTTGTTTTTAGATGGCTTACTTGCTGATGCAAATGCCAAGCCTTCACACTTGACTAGGCATTGAAGAAGCTATGTGCAAACATTGGAATGATCACATGAACCATTGCTTATGATTTTTTACCATTAACTATTGTAAAAGCCATTTGACTTGGAGGAATCTTGTAATACCACAAAACTTGTGGAGTTAGGAGAATAAAGGAATACGAGTTTCTCATGAGAGAATATCTCCACATTTAGAGGAAGAACTTTTAGGTGGAAGATCATTTGAATTTCAAATTCAAATTTGAAGAATTTCTCTATAAAAGAGACTTGTAATCTCGCGGGTATATGAGCCCCCATTACTGAGCCTATTTTAGATCATTTGTTGAAGTTGAGACGGTTACACTATAGCCTACTGTTGCTCTAAGGGTTGCCCATAATTTTTCTCATGCTATGGCATCCTTTAGTCCTCATAAAAATCCCTTCTTTTGTAAATTAGGAGATGTCCATATGAACACTCTCCTAAACCCCTTTTTAATATTTCTTCATACTATAGGATAGTGTCTCATACTCTCTCACCTTTATGAACCTTCTAGAGAGATTCCCCACGTAGAAAATCCACGCATGCCTTTCTTGGAGATTGAGATGCTTCAAATCTTTAGAATATCCTAAAAGATTGGCAGTTAGAGAGAGAATCACCTTTTTTGACTTTTCCAAATGAGCACATGGGGAATTATGCAAAGCCTATAAGTAGAGGCTCACTTCTTGTAAAAGGGGGTCCCTTGGCCATGGCCTTGGCCTCCATTTTGGTAATGGAAGAAGGTGTCATTTGGCTTCCACATTTCTCCTTGTGTGCTAGGCGATGATCCATGTGTGTGGGTTTGGCATTTGGGGTTGGCTTGTGTGTGAGCATTGCCCTCCCTTGTTCCTTTTGACGTTGGCCATGGTGCCATTGTTCTTGGACGTGGGTGTGTGTGCGTTGCTTGCACTTCTTGCAACTCCTCTTGGAAGAGCCCCTCACTTCCATGTGAGGCGGTTTGGGTTGGTTACTCCCCATACTTCAACAACAAATTTGGCGCCGTTGCCGGGGATGATCGACCTTCAACCGTTGGGTTTTTTCAAGATTGCCGTGCCTACACTTGGTGGATGCACCTCATGCTTGGATTGAGTTGTGGATCCGTGTGGCCTTCGGTTGGCCTAGGGTACCTCTTATTTGTTAATTTTTGAGTAGTTTAGTTCTTTATTTTTGTTTGTTGCACAAAAACACCCCCTAACCCCCTCTTCTCTCTCTCACACTTTCACATACACATACTCACTTGGCATCACCCCTCATTTTCTTCATTTCTTGAAATAGGTGTTTGCCTTGGGTAGAGGGATGGGTGGTACTTCTTGTTCCCTCCCTCAATTCAAATTCGGAAAATAACTTCAGGTGAATGTTTTAATCGGAACTTGGAAGCCTTCTCTCTCTGCCTTCGCCTTGTACTCTCTGTTAGACGAACCTGGCTTGCATGAGTTGGAAGACTTAAAGTTGCATAAATGAAGGTAGGTAAGATGGGAGTGATTTCCCCCCCCCTCTCTCTCACATCTAATCATGGTAACGTGCGTCATGGGTTGGGGAACCATTTCTCTCCATCCGTCCACCTTTCTTTCTCTGAGTGTCGCCCATCTTCCTCGTCAATGTTTGCTCGAGGTTGGAGTATTGCTCCTCTGCAGGTCTCTCTTCGTAGTTGGAGCAGACTACTCAAACCTTTATGGAATATTTTTCGAAGTCAGGATAGGCTCTCCCTACATATCGCTTATCAACTACTATGATGGTGGTATTGACGGACCTTCTCTGATGTTCAAGGGTCGTTCGAAACTACCATTTCGAGCCCTCTGTTCATATCTGGAAACCCATGTGTGCAAAGGCGGGAGCTTGTCTGGTGAAATCCTGTCAATTCTCTTCTACGTCCCCAGCCCAGCTATGCATTTTTTGTGCTTTGATGTGGGCGTGCTTCCTCATGTCGGGATTGCCACTTCCCCAGTGTTTTCTCCTTCGACTTCTAAGGAACCTGCTGGTGAGGACGATATCTTCCCCGCTGCTGTGTGGTACTAATCGCTTTTGATTATGTACACATTGGGGGGGGAACCTCTCTAACGGTTTTGATCTTGGGGCCTGTCCGTCGACTCATTCGGTTGTAGAGTTTGGCTGTATCAGACGAATCATCGAACTGTTTTTTGTGAAAAATCGAATTCATGTTGGTGGACCCTAACATTAGTCCTACTTGCCCTTCGAATGACTACCAAAGGAGGGGTAAGGTTTTGTCCTCTGTGTAATTGGCGTCAGATAATCATCCTGCCATACTATATTTTAAAGTAAGAAGTTTGATTTTTGGTTCCGGTCTGGGCTGTCTGTCATGCCCCTCTTGCAGCCCACATTTGAAAGATTTGGAAGATAACTAAATACTTGATCTAAAGAGAAAAACTGTAGGACTCTACCGGTTTGTGAAATCCAATACACTCTATGGCTGCAATAAACAAATTTTTCAGTCTGTCATGTCTTGCAAAGCACTTTAAAGTATGCATTCCTCACTCTATTTTGTCTTCGAATGTCGTCTGTAAAGCCAATGCAAACATGTTTTTAGTATTTTGGTGTCAGTTATTTCATTGACTATCTCAGTTTCTTGTGAACTCAAAGTAAGGTGCCACTTGGTTAAGTTTCCAGGCATTGGAGCTTCACGGAATGGCGGCGTTGTCTTTCTTCCTTGCTGAACTGGATTATGTCCTACTTTTTAAGCTGCGGTTTCTCTTCATTTTAAGACCCTTGGACCGCAAACTCTCGGGGGAGCCCTGTTTATCATCTCATACTGGTTATGGATGGCTAAGCACATTCTGCCAGTTGATGCTCAGTTTCTGCTCTTTGATAGGGGGCATAGGAATGCCATGTTCCGACTATTGTTTTCATGCTTCCAGATCTGGCAGATTGTAGCTATGGTAACTTAGGGATGGGCATACTTCTACCATACTACTCAGAGCTAGGTGATGTGTATGTGACATATTGATGGTGTCTGATGGATAATACGGTGTGCACTTTCTTGATAATTCATTGGGGTAAACTGAAATAAAGCAAACGGATCTGTTGGTCTTCATGTACCCTGGATAAACTCCCATCAACACAATACCTCCACTGATTGTAACACGGTTTGGGGAAAGGCACTGATGTAGGACTTATTTAGTCTTCCACTTATGAGTGTTGAAACACTATGCACTATTGACATCTAATGCATGCGCTCGATTAAATGCACCGAAGGCATGTCTGAGGAATAAGGTTAAGTTTTACAGACTTTGTGCTTCAAATTACATAAAAGTTTTTACATTCTTTCACTATGAGTTGATCTATGTCTAGAAATCCTCTACTTTCACCAGTCCAGCAAGATACTACAAATAATATACAAATGCTATGTTTGACATCCTTGGTACAATTTTCTTTCTGTTGAATCATCTATTGACTCATGATTGGTCACACATTTTTATTCTGAAGATCACTTGGAGATGTTGCAGGGTAATCTTCCTATGTATTTCTCATGAGGGAATGGTTCTGACTATATTAAGCTATTTTTGCTCATTTCTTGTGCAGTCTGTCTGAAGGGGGTAATGGGAATGACACGCTCCCCTACTTCTCTGTTTTGGTTGCCTCTATGCTTCCATACACAATCTGTCACAAGCTTCACTAGAATTGCACTTTATCTATCTCGATTACACCATGTAAACTATATGAATCATGACTACAATTATACTTGTCAAAAGTAATCCATCACACATGAACGAGTATTTGTATTTTGTGAATGAGTGCAAGTAGGCAAACCACATCTAGTCCATTTAAGGAACTCTATTTGCATCTAATGAATGCCTGAGGAACGATAAAGATCATCTTTTTTACATCACCTCTAAGCACAATATCATGTTTAGGAAGTTCATTTTCAGAAGCTTCAATAATATGTACACATTGGATTGACTCCCTTGCACTCTGTTTATGATCTCTGTGCTAAGGGGAAGACTACATGGGTTCAGACCAGGCTCTAGGACTAAAAGTCACAACAGTTTGAGTATAAATTGTGTCTCAGTCTCTAATCTATATGGATCTCTATTAATGTATAACCTTATTCTTCATGATGGTTGAATCTTTCTAATATCAATCCTAATCGGATGCATCAAAATTGAGTCTCATATGTGCTGCAAGTATGTCCACAGGCATCAAGGTTCGTTGACCCACTAGGCCGCTCTGAGTGATTGACCTCCTTCATGGGAATTGTGAATAGGATACATCCTTCCGACCTTCGTATGCCTAGATTAGGTTTCTTCTCAGAGGGACCCCCATCATCGCTATGAAGAGTCTTAACTATTGAAGTTTTGTTATATAATGACTAGATCAAGTCTTGGCCCATGAATAATTTACATGATATGTTTTGATGATCTTTGCATAAAGAGTAAGGGTTGTAAATGAGGTTGATCATGAGCTTTGTATGTCTCTACACTGATTAGTAATGACAGGCTTGCCTATATCCATGATTGTGGCATTCATTCTTCACCTATATAGGCATATCTCACAGATCTTTTGGTAATATGGGGGTGATGTTGTTTGTCTATCCTCATTGCAGATTGAGACTAGACTCCCTATACTCAAATTGTTCTTATGATCAAAATTGTGAATTGTTCTCTCATTGAAAGACTTGTTTGCTCAGAAGATTGGCAGCTTTGCATGTGCAAAATGAACCTTATGCTCATAGCTACTGTGTTTCGTTATTTGGCATTTATGCACTATACAGATAAAGATCTATATTGCTTGAATGACTCTGATGATCATCAATACACCTTCAGCGTGGTCAGATCCTTTGGGGATTTTGATTTTCTACTTTCTAACCACATAAATGAAGAATGGATCTTCATTTGCTCAGAAATTATTCAGATTTGTACAGGTCAAAGAGGAGGGTACCTGAGGCTCCTAATTTTCGGGGATAACTATTGGTCTGTTTGATAAATGCTTCTATGAATTGGAGGAAAAGGAAAACTCATTATGAGAACTTGAAGAGCTAATCTGACTTAATGTCCCCTGAAGTGGAAACTAAATTTGAAGTGAATGTTTATCTCATTATTAGATGCAGTCTACTTGCTTTTTGTATTTTATTTCAGGTTGGGGAGCTGCTGAAGAAGGCATTTCCAGCCTTACATAGGACTGCAGAATGGGAGGAATGGCTGGGCTGACTGCCCCCCAAGGGGATTGTGTCGCTCAGCTCTAAAGATTGAAGATTTGCAGCTTGAAGTAAAGACTGAAGACTTGCAGCTTGAAGCTTGGCAGATTGAAGTATTGCAGATTTTGAAGACTTGAAGATTTTCAGACTTGAAAGACTCTACCTTGGGTCAGTTCAGCTATGTATGCTCTTCTCTTAGCTTTGTCGAGGACGACAAAGTCTAGGAGGGGGAGGAGTGTTGCTCTAAGGGTTGCCCATAATTTTTCTCATGCTATGGCATCCTTTAGTCCTCATAAAAATCCCTTCTTTTGTAAATTAGGAGATGTCCATATGAACACTCTCCTAAACCCCTTTTTAATATTTCTTCATACTATAGGATAGTGTCTCATACTCTCTCACCTTTATGAACCTTCTAGAGAGATTCCCCACGTAGAAAATCCACGCATGCCTTTCTTGGAGATTGAGATGCTTCAAATCTTTAGAATATCCTAAAAGATTGGCAGTTAGAGAGAGAATCACCTTTTTTGACTTTTCCAAATGAGCACATGGGGAATTATGCAAAGCCTATAAGTAGAGGCTCACTTCTTGTAAAAGGGGGTCCCTTGGCCATGGCCTTGGCCTCCATTTTGGTAATGGAAGAAGGTGTCATTTGGCTTCCACATTTCTCCTTGTGTGCTAGGCGATGATCCATGTGTGTGGGTTTGGCATTTGGGGTTGGCTTGTGTGTGAGCATTGCCCTCCCTTGTTCCTTTTGACGTTGGCCATGGTGCCATTGTTCTTGGACGTGGGTGTGTGTGCGTTGCTTGCACTTCTTGCAACTCCTCTTGGAAGAGCCCCTCACTTCCATGTGAGGCGGTTTGGGTTGGTTACTCCCCATACTTCAACACCTACTCTTATCACCACCATTAGGCATCATATTCATGCCAATGATCATGTATAACATTGTTACATAATACATTACATTATTGATCACATCTATCTTCATCTCTACTATGTTCACTCAGAATAGTATACTTTGAATGCTCATATCTCAGTCATTTCTCCATCATTTTCAAGTTCTATAGCTTGTTGGAACCAGCTCTAAGTCTACTACAAGCTATAAAATTTTAAAGCAATTTGATTAAGTAAATTTGGAGAAATTTGCATCAACGTGGTCACTGGTAATTCTCTACACATCTCCTAAAAAGTCGAGGGTAAGTCTATAGTTGCTAAATTGATTACTTAGTGTGTGCTCTATCATTTTAAGTGATTTCACTTGGAATAATTAGCTCTCTAAGCTAATTTGATTCACCCAAAAGGAATTTTTCTAATTGCTATTTTACTATGAGTACTGAGCAAAAGAGTCAGCAGGTGTCAAGACCAAAATAGCAAATCTTTGGTCACAAGCTAATTGCAAAGTTATCTATTTTGATTCAATTGTTGAAGCATCATCTTCAAAGTACATAGCCACTTATTTATTGTCATTGGGAAGCTAAAGGGGCCTAGAACACAACTCTGAAGTGAAAGAGGGCAGGTACAAAGCAGGGATTAGCAGTACCAACTCATCCTCTTGGGGTATCCATCCATCTTTCCCCACAGCGGTATCAGAGCAATTTGAGGTAAAATGCGAGATGGTTTCCCTTCTTTTATTGATAAATTGGACAGGAACAATTACCAAGCATGGTCCTTGAGGATGAAGACATACTTACAAGGAAGGAGTCTCTATGGATACATATCAAGAGATGAGGAGATGCCCATGTTCAGAAGCAAAGGACAACCCACAAGAGAGGAGCTTGAAAGACTCAACTCATGGTGTGCCAAAGATGCATTAACAATGTCATATTTACTTAACTCTATCTCTGACTTCCTTCTTCCACACATTAGGAATTGTAAAACATCCCAAGAAACTTGGGATACATTATCTTCATACTTTTCTTCTAATACAAGAGCAAGAAAGAATCAATTGTGGATTGAGTTTACCACTCAAAGGAAGCAACCCAAGCAAATTGTTTCAGAGTATGTGACCAAAGTCAAAGATGTAGCTAACCAATTGGAAAGCATAGGAGAAGAGATTGAAGAGGAGCAAATAGTGAGACAAGTAATCAATGGCATCAAGGCAGATGAAAAATGGGAAGCCTTCACAATTGCCATGGACTTATCCATGGACATGCAGATTCAAGATCTTACCACAATTATGGGGCAACTCTTTACCCATGAAGCCAAGCTCAACAAAAATGGAGAACCAGCAAGAGGTAATAACTCTTATGCACTATACACAGATAAAGGAAAGTCTAAAGATAAAGGGAAAAGCAAAAAGATTGAAGATGAAGGTACTACTTCTCAAGCTAACTATGCAAGGAGAGGTAGGAACTCAAGAGGGAGGGGCAGAGGAGGTAAGCAAGGTAGGGGGAGACCTTTCAACTCTTCCCCATGCAACATATGTGGATTGTCTAATCACACTATAGATGAGTGCTATAGGAACTACAAGAATCAGAGAGGAAGAGGATATCAAAGAGGTGGCTACTCACAATCAAGAGGAAGATTCAATCATACTCAAGGCTACAACTACAACCACAACAACAACTACCAAGGAGGTTACAAATCAAGCAAAGGCTTCAACAATTACACAAAGGATCAAGAGGATTCCCTTCTGATTATGAAGATGACTTCAAAGCAAGGTATGAATGATGAACACCTCTTCTATATTGACTCGGGATGTTCAAACCATGTGGCAGGCAATGTAGATCTTCTTTCTGACCTTGAGGAACCCAAGGGAAAGCACCAAGTGCAAACAGGTGATGACCCCAAGCATTCAGTGGTCAAGGTAGGAAATGTTAAAACTTCTTATGGGAATAGAAATCTATTGAGCAGGGTTCTATATGTACCTACAATCACCAAGAATTTGATGAGTGTTGGACAGATTGTGGAAAAGGGTTTGCAGGTTAAGTTCAACAAATATGGAGCATTTGTGGAGGATCCCCAATATGGATTCAAGAGAATTTCCAAAGGAGAAAAGACAGGTAGATTATTTACATTTGAACTTGAAGATACAAGGAATATTGCACTTTATAATTACAAGGATCAAACATTGTCAGAGCTTGAGATTTGGCATAAAAGATTAAGGCATATTGTTGAGAGAACCTTGAAGCCAATATGTAGAGATCAATGTGTGCTTGGGATACCTAATGTATCCAAGCAGCACATGATCTATGAGTGTGGTGCATCTCAGCTTGGTAAATGACACAGGTTACCCTTCTCAAAGAAAGGCTACATGCATGAAGATTACTTGGAACTTGTGCACACAGATGTGTGGGGACCAAGCAAGGACCCTTCAATTTCAAGCTCAAGGTACTATGTGTCTTTCATTCATGATTTTAGTAGGTGGACTATCTTGTACTTTATGAAGCATAAAGATGAAGTGTGCAATTGCTTTAAGAAGTATCTTGCACTTGTGGAAAACCAAACAGGAAGAAGCCTAAAAAGACTAAGGTCAGATGGAGGGGGTGAGTACTTCTCCAATGGATTTGATGCATTCTTGCAGGATAGAGGAATCAAAAGGGAAATTACAACAAGGTACACCCATGAGAAAAATGGGGTAGCAGAGAGGAGAAATAGGCTGATTGTGGAAACAGCTAGATCAATGCTTAATGAAAAAAGGTTACCTAATTATTTGTGGGCAGAGAGTGTATCTACTGCCACTTATCTCATTAACAGGTTGCCATCCAAATCACTTGATGGGATGACCCCATATGAAGCATGGCATGGTAGGAGGCCATCACTTGATCATTGCAAAATCTTTGGATGTGTTGCTTATGTGCATATCCTATCTCAGATCAGAGGTAAGCTAGACCCTAAGGCAGAGAAGTGCATCTTCGTAGGGTATGATTTAAATCAGAAAGGATAAAAGTTTTATAATCCATCCAACAAGGGTTTTATGGTCGATAGAGATGTTGTTTTTTGATGAGAATGATTCTTGGTTTGAAAGTGAATGCAGGAAATTCAAGTTGCCATATGACTTGGAAGAGGATTTTCTAAGCCTCACCAAGGAGGAGCAAAGACAAATTGAAGACATCAAATCAGATGATGAGGAAAAAATCAACCTAGAAGAATTCAAGGCACGGAAATCAAAAGGCCAAGATGAAGAGGTTGGAAGGCTTACCTAAATCATCCAACCAAGCTCCAAGAACATCACAAAGGGAAAGCAGGAAACCAATCAGATATGGGTATGACACTTCTTTAGTTACTAAGCACTCAATTTATCTTGCTAAGGATTCATCATTTGAAGAACCTACTTCATATGAAGAATAAAAGACCAAGGCAGAATGGAAGGAAGCTATGGATGAAGAAATAGAAGCACTCAAGGAGAATGATACTTGGGAGCTAGTGCCAAAGAAGGAATCAATGAAGGTAATTGATTCTAGATGGATTTACAAAATCAAGAGAAACTTAGATGGATCCATAAATAGGTATAAAGCTAGACTTGTGGCTAAGATTTTTGCACAAACCCAAGGAGTTGATTATGAAGAGAAATTCTCACATGTAGCTAAAATTCCAACCATCATAGTATTGGTAAGTGTGGCTGCATCAAGGAATTGGAATATGTACCCATTGGATGTAAAAAATGCCTTCCTTAATGGCTGGATTTTAGAGGAGGTTTACATGGCTTAACCTCCTGGCTATGAAGACCCAAGCAAGGTAAATTATGTGTGCAAACTAAACAAAGCTCTTTATGGATTGAAGATGCCACCTAGGGCATGGAACCATAGGGTAACTACCTATCTTCAAGATCCAAGATTCATGATGAGCAAAGCAGATACTTCTCTGTTTGTCAAGAGAAGTAATTCAAAGGTGATATACCTATGTGTGTATGTTGATGATATCATACTTACACGTAGTGATGCCAATGGCATCAAACAAATTTTTCAAAATCAGTGACCTAGGTTTACTAAAGTATTTTCTTGGACTAAATTGGTCTACACAAATTCTGGAATTTATATTATTCAAAGGAAGTATGTGTAGGACATGTTGAAGAAGTTCCACTTGGAGAATGCCAAGATAGCTAGCACTCCTATGGAGGTAAACCAAAAAATGAGTGCTCATGAAAATGATATGCATGAATGCATTGCAGGATATCAAAGCATAGTTGGAAGTCTAAACTATGCAACCTTGACAAGGATTGATATTGCTTATGGAGTAAGTGTCTTAAGTCAATTCATGCACAAACCTAGAGCACCTCACTTGGAAGCTGCCAAAAGGATTTTGAAGTATCTCAAGGGTACTCAAAATCAAGGATTATACTTTCCATACACATCAGATTTGGACATCAAACTTTATTCAAATGCAGATTGGGCAGGTTGTAAAGATGACATGAGGAGTACCTCAAGTTATCTTTCTTTTGCAGGTGATAAGCCCATTTCATGGTCTTCCAAGAAGCAACCTACTATTGCTTTACCTTCAACAGAGGCTGAATACAGAGGATTAGCTAATGCTACACAATAAGCCATATGGATTAGATTGTTATATTCAGATTTGGGACTTCACACTCACTCACCTATTATCTTTGGTGACAATACTAGTTCTTTACATCTTGCAGCAAATCCTATCTATCATGCAAGAACCAAGCATATAGAAGTTCACTACCACTATGTGAGAGAGAAGCTATTGAGCAAGGAAATTCAACTAGCATATGTATCCACTAATATGCAATGTGCAGATTTATTGACCAAAGCACTTGATGGTACAAAACTTTGCAGGTTTAAAGCTATGATTGGATTGCAGGACATTCAAGAGGATTGATGAAGAAGAGCAAGCCAAGATGTTTGGCTTGAGGGGGAGCTGTTGATGCAAATGCCAAGCCTTCACACTTGGCTAGGCATTGAAGAAGCTATGTACAAACATTGGAAGGATCACATGAACCATTTCTTATGATTTTTTACCATTAACTATTGTAAAAGCCATTTGACTTGGAGGAATCTTGTAATACCACTAAACTTGTGGAGTTAGGAGAATAAACAACTACGAGTTTCTCATGAGAGAATATCTCCACATTTAGAGGAAGAACTTTTAGGTGGAAGATCATTTGAATTTCAAATTCAAATTTGAAGAATTTCTCTATAAAAGAGATTTGTAATCTCGCGGGTATGTGAGCCCCCATTACTGAGCCTATTGTAGATCATTTGTTGAAGTTGAGAGGCTTACAATATAGCCTACTCTTATCACCATCATTGGGCATCATATTCATTCCGATGATCATGTATAACATTGTTACATAATACATTACATTATTGATCACATCTGCTATGTTCACTCATAATAGTATACTTTGAATGCTCATATCTCAATCATTTATCCATCATTTTTCAAGTTATATAGCTTGTTGGAGCCAGCTCCAAGTCTACTACAAGCTTTCAAAGTTTGAAGCAATTTGATTTAGTCAATTTGGAGACATACATATCGAAGTGGTCACTGGTCATTCTCTACACATCTCCTAAAAAATCGGGGGTAAGGCTACATTTGCTAAATTGATTGCTTAGTGTGTGCTTTATCATTTTAAGTGATTTCACTTGGAATCATTAGCTCTCTAAGCTAATTTGGTTCAGCCAAAAGGAATTTTCCTAAATGCTACTATACTATGAGTACTGAGCAAAAGAATCAGCAGGTGTCAAGACCAAAATAGCAAGCTTTTGGTCACAAGCGAATTGCAAAGTTATTTGTTTTGATTCAATTGTTTGAAGCATCATCTCCAAAGTACATAGGCACTTATTTTTTGTCATTGGGAAGCTAAAGAGGCCTACAACACAACTATGAAGTGAAAGAGGGCAGGTACAAAGTAGGGATTAGCAATACCAACTCATCCTCTTGGGATATCCATCCATCTTTCCCAACATTACTAGCACCAAGTTGAGATCATATGTGTACTTGAAAGATCCTAGATCCATAGAAGAGTGTGTGTGAATGTGTATTGACATAGAAGACAATTTGGGTGAGGAGTTAGGACTGTCCAAAATCTATAAGGATTCTGATAGCTCTACTAGTCAAACCTCCAGAACCTCTACTAAGATAGATGAGATAGCTGAGCACGTTGCCAAGAATATAGGAGTTCAAAATAGACAACCACCAAGGGTCACCTCATTGAAGCGATGTTACAACTGTGAAGGAGACCACATGGCTAATATTTGTCTAATGATGGCTTAGCCCCAAGAAAACCTTAATGCTCCATATTGCACCATTGAGAGAAAATACACAAACCACACGGCTCAAGATTGTCCATACAATAGGCAGGTTGTCAGACAAAATTATCAGCAACCTTACCAGCAAGGCAGGTAGCAGAATCAATACCAACAGCCATATTATAGGCCATAACAAGAATATCAAGCACCATATAGGCCACAACCAGTCCCAGGAAACCAACTGCCAGCTCCTACCAACGTGATTCCAGTCAAGTATACAATGGTAGAGGAAAACCCTAATAGAGCATTAGTGCCACTAACCCCGTTGGTCTCAGAAAATGACTGTCAGGCTCATAGTTCAGCTTACTCCCATGAAGATAGTCCATAAGCTTATTACATGAAGTCACCAGAGCATAGTGAGGCTTATTCTTATCAATATGAGACAACACTAATGGAACAAAAGTGGGAGCCAGAATACTCCAATGTCATGTACGCGAATCCTAACCCGAGGTCCCAACTAAGACAAAGGAGACCACAAGCCCCTAGAGGACCATATTTTAGATGTTAGGGTGACCATTTCATTTGTGAATGTCCCCACTCGCCAACTCTAGGACAAGGAAAAAACATCACAATACAAGGCTTTTGTCCTGAGTATGACAAAGAACATCTCCCGAGAGATTGTCCAAGGAACCCCTCTAGTGTGCCCAAGGTTACAACGATTAATGTCGTAGGCTTAGTTGTGGATTCAAGTGCTAGTAGCAGTAATGTGGTTCTTGTACAGGCAATTACTAGGGCACAAGCATTAAAACAAGATAAACAAGCTCAACAATCAGATTCAAGTGAATCAGGAGATCCTAGCAAGAGGAAAACAAGAACATGGAAGGATACCAGGGAGAGAACCAATCGCAAGTGGAATAAAAAGTTATCAAAACTAGAAGAAAGCGTGAAAGACACAAAAACAAAAATAGAAGATATTGCATCTCAAAGCCCCTCGCATGTTGAAGCTCCATCCACACCACCTTATCCCACCCCACTAGTCACTGTAAATAAACCACAACCAGGGTATGTTCTTGCAGATCCAACCCCACAAGGCTCAGACATGATGTTCAAAGCCTACCAGGCTCGACTTCAAGAAGGGCCTAGAGCTACAAACCTAGACAAGAGCTACCCTAGAGTAGATTTAGAGATTGAGCGGACAAAAATGTGCATGAAAATGGTAGAGCTAGCTCAGGCTACGCTCGACACTAGTCAATCGTTAAATCAAAAAAACTCTATCAAATCGGATTTGCATTTCCAGGGCTTACTAGAAAGATTAGAGCAGTTGGTAAACAAGCCCCAGGTTTCTTTACCTCCACAGGCTCAACCAGTACTTGAAAGAGAAAGTTCACCGCCAACGAAAGCTTATGTTCCTGATTCCATGGATGATGGAACACCTCTTTTAATTCAGTAGTACTCTCAAGAGTTCTTGTGTGAAATAAAAGAAGAGAAATGGGCCAAGGAGAAGGGTAACCCCCCTCCTATTCCTGAGATTGATGACCTTCATGATCAATTTCCCCAAGACATTCCATCTATTTACGGAGACCAAGCAGAGCAACAAGAAGATGAGAGATTAGATTTTGAATCTAATTCTTTACAAGAGTTGCCACAATTCACAGGCCCATGGGAATCTGAATCTCTCCATATTAGAGCTCCCACCATCTTGGTAAGAAATGAAGACTCAATGGTTCTAGGAAACACTGATGTCATGAAGAACACTAAGGTTCAGTGTCATCTCACCATAGAAGAGCTACTCAAAGTAAAACCAGAGCTATGGAAACATGTGGGGAATAAGGTTCAACTTGATTCCAATGTGTCAAAAGCACGCTCTAAGCAAAAAGTCCCAGAAATACCTCTAGAAAAAATAAGGGACATGAGTGAAGGTGAAGAAGGTAATACTTATCTTCCAATCACCTACCAAGGTTACACAACCAAAGCGATCATAGATTCAAGTGCTAGTGTTGCTATTGCAACCACCTCTTTGTGGAAGCTATGGCGTAAACCCGCATTAAGACCAACTAGAATGAAGCTTCAGATGGCTGATGGCCATGTTGAAATACCTCTAGGATTGCTAGAAGGGATAACTCTAACCACTTGTGGGTAGATTTTGAGCACACCTTTGCTATATGTGACTTTGAGAAAAATAATGTCTATGAGATGATCGTAGGAAGACCCTTCCTATGACAACTGCAAATAGTACAAGATTGGGGAAGCAACTCCTTATACTTGTAGCACTTAAGGGTCACAACCAAGGTCAATTTGAAGGATACACCTTCATAGATGTACCACCCCTACAGTGGAATCCTATCCACAAAGCACAAGAAGATTCAATCTTAGTGCATTCTCAAAGTTCACCTGATCCATCATGGATGCATGAAGATACTCACTTGTGGATGTGCAAGGTTGCAGAGGAAGAGGAAAAATGCCTAAAAGCAAGAGAAGAAGCAACTTCCCCAGGAGATAGACCAGTTAAAGACCCAGCCTATACACTGATGATATTTCCAGATGAGGAATTTGAACCTCATGGTTGGGCAAAAATCTTGGCCACCATGGACATTGCCGTCAATGAAGAATAGTGGACACCTCATTGTGATGAGGAGGGTTATGATATTTCAATGTTCATGTGTCAGCCCATGCTAGAAGAATGTGACCCTAGTGACTTCATAGAAGAAGAAGAGAATGATGATTATCTAGAGTCCATTGTGATGGATAGTTTCTTTAATTCAGAGAAGCACCATCTAGAAGATGTAGCAGTATTTAACCAAAAAGAAGAAGAACCTCTCATAAGCATCAAATCTGTAAATTCAAAGGATGGAAGTGGAGGTAGTCAAAAGAAAAAGAAAAGAAAAGAAGCTAAAAGAGAAGAGGAGGAATCATTGTTCAAAGTACCAGAAAATTTCAAGAAATATGAAGTTGAAGACCAAAAAAATTTGGTATGAATGCCTAAATGAGAGGCCATCACAGGAGAAGCGTATGACAATAAAGAAAAGAGCAAAAGAGAATGAAGAGCGATGTACATACATAGGCGAAGACCTAAGTAAAGAAGAGGAAGCAGAGTTGGTAGCTATTTGCATGGCACTATAGAGACTTGAAGGGAGTAGATCCGAAAATATGCTCTCATACGATCCCCATGATAGTTGATGCCAAGCCCACCAAACAGAAGCCCTACACATATAATGACACTTATGTTGCAAAAATAAAAGAAGAAATTGATAAGCTGGTTGAAGCTAGATTTATCTATGAGATTGAGCATACTGAATGCGCATCCCCCATTGTAGTGGTGCCCAAGAAGAACGAAAAGTTGCGAGTGTGTATTAATCTTAAAAAAGTTAATGTTGCTACAATCAAAGATAGTTGTCCACTTCCAATCACTGAACATTTATTGGAGCGTGTCCTTGATGGATTTTCAGGTTACAATCAAGTAGCCATAGCCCCAGAAGATCAACACAAAACAGTTTTTGCCAGAGAATGGGGAATCTTTTCATTTCATGTGATGCCATTTGGGCTCACAAATGCACCTACCACATTCCAAAGGCTCATGTGTCATGTCTTCAAAGAGTTCTTGTGAAAGAGCTTAGAAGTATATGTGGATGATTTATGTGCTCATTCCCAAGAAAGAAGATACGTCATCCCTAAGCTCAGACAGATCTTCAATAAGTGTAGAGAATATCGAGTGTGTCTAAACCTAGAAAAGTGTGTGTTCATGGTACGACAAGGTAAAATCTTGGGTCACATCGTTTCTAAGAATGGAATATCAACAGATGAGGACAAAGTTAGAGCCATAGCAGAGTTGCCAAGGCCAAGGGACATTAAAGAGGTACAAGTTTTTATGGGTCATTGTGGATATTACCATCGGTTTATCCACATGTACGCAATCATAGCAAAACCTCTTTATGCCCTGCTGACAAACTTTGAATGGAATGATGAATGTGAAAAATCCTTCAATGAGCTAAAAAGATGTTTGTGCTCAGCACCAATACTGACGACTCTTGATTGGAATAAACCATTCCATGTCCATGTAGATGCCTCCAATCATGCAATAGAATGTGCGCTCACACAACCCATAGGTGAAGGAAATTTAGATTTGCCTATAGCTTGTGCTAGTAGATAGCTAAACGTAGTTGAACGAAACTATACAACAACCAAAAGGGAAGGCTTAGGCATGGTATATGCCGTGAAGAAGTTTAGACACTATCTATTGGCCAACAAGTTCAAGTTTTTCACTGATCACCAAGCTTTATTATATTTGGTCAATAAACCTTGCAATACAGGCCGCTTAGTAAGATGGTTCCTCTTACTAATGGAATATGAATTTGAAGTGGTTGTTAGGAAAGGTAGAACCCACCTTAGGGCAGATCACCTTTCACACATAACTTCGTGAGAGTCACCGCAAGGAGTGTCTGATGAACTACTTGATGCTTATCTGTTCAATTTAGAAATTGTTCCTAAATGGGCAAATAAGTTGGTACCTGTCCTATCCTTTGGACCTGTAAATAGGAATGTGAAAAAGAACAAAGAAGAAATTGTGAGATCACAAAAATATCAAATATTGGTAGGAAGTATGTACAAACAAGATATAGAGGGTGTGCTAGCTTGTTGTGTCGAGGATGATGAACATAGTAGTTGGCTGCAACAAGCCCATGAAGGATTGCTAGGAAATCACTATTCTAAACAACAAACATTGCAAAATCTAAAATGTTTAGGAGTTTATTGGCCTAGTTGGACAAAGAAATTCACAAGTGGATTAAGAATTGTCCAATGTGCAAAGAAAGACCCCCAGTGGTGCATGCCACCCTTTATCACGTGTTCGAGACTGGAGTGCTCCATCAGTGGAATTCATGAGATCGAGAACATTACCCAACGAGGCTAGTCTAGCAAGAAAACGGACCATGGAGCAAGAGGCTCAAGACTATGCCTTAGTTGGAGACAAGCTATACCAAAGAGGCAAAGATGGTTACTTAAGACTGTGCATTCATGAATGAGAGTATTTGAAAATTTTAGAAACCGCACACAGTGGTGTGGCAGGTGGACACTTTGGTCCTGACTGAGTAATTAAGACAATTCTATTCTCAGGACATTGGTGGACCACTCTTCATATGGATGCACATACCTATGTGAAGAAATGTGATATATGTCAACATGCACAATATCCGATCAGAAAAGATGAGATGTCTTTGAGATCAATGATGGGAGGACGTGCATTCTCAAAGTGGGGTATAGACTTTGTAGGTCCTATTAACCCCCCAGTTAGAAACTCCCATGTAGAATACATTATTGTAGCCATAGATTACCTTACAAAGTGGGTAGAAGTCAAAGCCACAACAAAGAACAATGCTCAAATGACGGCTAAGTTTTCATTCGAGAACATGTTCACCAGATATGGGTTACCAATAGAGTTGGTCAGTGATAGAGGTACACATTTCTTGAACGAGGTCATTGAAAATCTCCTTCAAGAATCCATGGTGATACATCAAAAGTCTGCCCCTTATCATCCACAAGCTAATGGAAAAGTCGAGAGCACAAATAAGATCCTATGTAATGTGTTGACGAAACTCCTAAACAATAAATGCTCTGATTGGGACAAACAACTTCACCATGTTGTTTGGGCTTATCGAGTTGCCTACAAAACAGTACTCAATGCCACCCCATTTCATATGGTTTTCAGACAAAATGTTGTGCTACCATTGGACTTCTTAATGGACTTGAAAGTAGCACAAGAATATGAGTGGAATGGAGATGAGTTGTCCCCTAGGAACTTTGATCTAGAATGCTTAGGTGAGACAAGGCTACGAGCGGCAGCAGCATCTATGCTGCAAAGAAAAGACAAAAGGCATACTTTGATCCACACATCAAGGATAAGGGATTGAAAGAAGGAGATCTAGTGCTAGTTTATACACTAAAGCAACATGCCCATAAATTGGAAAAGCGAGGATATGGACCCATGATCATTAATAAAATTTCCACTAGTGGGGCCGTTCAATTGGCCACTTTGGAAGGTGACATCTTTCCAAACTATATTAGTGGATGCCGAGTCAAACTATATCAAGAACCTCTTACAGAGGATATGTTAAGGAGACTCAACATGGCTAAGAAGCGAAAAGAAGAAGAGTTGAGAGTTACAGAAGAAGCACAGGTAGAGGCTAGAGAGCGCATTAGGCAAAATAAGTTAAGGTGACTAGGCCTAGATGTCAACCCGAAAGCCCCAAAATATCACATGGACATGTGCCAAAAATGGGGCATAATTACTTCTCGAATAATCGACTGACTCCCCTTTGTGACTATAGAGGTAGGACAAGGAAAGAATGTAAGGACTGTGAGAGCATTGGTTGACTCAGGTGAAGCAAGTAGTGTAGTTAGACTTTCATACTACGAAGACCTGCTATTGAACATCAAGCCCATAGAAGCCTATATCATAGGGTTGAGAGGTGTGGAAACCCCTTGTTTGGGTGAGGTGGAGCTTCCCATTTACCTTCAAGATGTTCCACTGAAAGTCAAAATGCTATTATGTCATGATGAAGACCTTACAGAGCCACTTGTCTTGGGTCAAGATTGGATTTATGACCATGCAGTCAACTTGAACCTAAGAAGTCAACTTCTTCAAGTTTGGGTCCAGGAACAATGCATTACATTAGAATTAGAGAATGGCATGCTCACAAATCCAGATATCACACCTTCTCATAGATCTTCTAGGAATAATCTTAGCAAAAAAGATGTTGTATGTGTCAAAAGCTCTATGTTCCAGAAGAACTCAATCATGGAAGAACAGGCTCAAAGACAAGCAAACTCCTCCTCTTGTGCAAGGACTAATGTTGCCACCACAACTCAAACAAAAAGGCAAGCAAAACAATACATGATAGCCTCTACATCAAATAGACAAAGAGATTTCAAGAAGAAAGTAGTTCTGGGCATGAAGCATATCTGGGTACGAAAAGGTGAGCAACCACCAGCCTTTCCAACACAATTCCCACTCCGACAAGCCACCCATGCGAAGACAAGAAACAAGCAACCAGGACCAGCTCAAGCAGAAGATCTTCGACAAATTTGGGTGCCTAAGAAATTAGTTGCAGCTCAACAAGGGTGATTACACATGTGGGTTCCCAAAGGACTCTTACATGCACAAAGGCCTATGCTCTCCACCATGCAAAAGGTCTCAACAAAGAAGCCAAAGAGGGAAAAGGGTAAGAACCGAGCAGAGAGACCAAAAGAAGATAAACTCAACCCTTCAGCAAAAGTAAGAAGACAATCATCAAGGATATGGGTTTGGAAGCCAAAAGCATCAGTAGCACCCGCAAAACCAAAGAGTCAACCACGAGGGATAAAAAATTCAGGCAAGCATCCACAAATGAAGAAGCCAAGGTCGATCTCTACATAGCCAGGCACTGTTCTCAAATGGATCCCTAAAGGGAGGAATGGTCAATTGTCATTTAACCATCGACTTATCACATCATTTCAAGATCCACTGGGTACCTCCAACAAAGACTGCATCAACATCCACTAGCAACATTGAAAGCCTTGACGTGCAACAACCATGTGCCTTTGGCATAACCTTGTCTTTTGCACCATTCAGTTCATGCATTTCTAGAGTGTGCATTAATATAGGGCCACATTACATGGTTGTGCATAGACACAATTGAGAAATCCCAGGCACATGAGAAACTTTTGACATATGTAAAATATTTTATTGCTACTAATCATTGTCTTCTTGTTTGTGCCATTGTTCCAAAAAGAGAGAGAGAGAGAGAGAGAGAGAGAAGAAGAAGAAGAAATAGGACCATGCGCACCAAGAATATGATAAGTGCACCAAGAACAAGGACATCCATCAACAATGGAAGACGAGCCAATGGTCAATCACCAAGATGGGCGTACCAAACGAAGAGATCAACATCAACTAACCTTTCACCATGGTAAGCATACCCTACTTCGATAACACTATAACCATGTGTTGAAGGAGAGTCCAGCAAAAAGAAAAGAAGAAGAAGACCAAGTAAGAAGCTTCACTAAAGATATTATATCTGAAGACATATCTCTGCAGGAAGCCCCACAGGGGCACGCAACACCCATCTCTGCACAGATCCCCACAGGGGCATACAACAGGGGAAAGTACGTAAGCGACAAGGGCGAATCAAGGCCAACAAGTATCCATGAAGAAGTGCAAGAAGATATCTGGCAGATCCTGATCCTTAAGGAGGTCTTTCAACATCTGGGTCTTCGGAAGGTCCAGATCGAAGATTGAAGGTCCACACCTTCATACCTTCCATTGGTTGTGTGCGTGGTAGCCCGACTTAATGCAGCAACCCAGATTTAAAGAGGTTATTGGTGAGCTAGACTACAAATCTCAAGTAGTCCATCTCCACAGGTTGCATATGGGGAAACAAGAAGAAGAGGCCACGACTAATGCAACAGGTCCCGAGTTATGATCTGTTTCTTGACCACTGGTAAAACTATATCATTACAACGTCCACATATGCAGGCAGTGGTCGACTACAGGCACAGAACTAGAGACAAGAAGCAAAGCTTGTCAAGGGACGACAGAGACAAAGAGGGGGAGAGTGTTGCAGAGCAAAGAAGAGCAAGGAGGCAGAGAAAAATAAGGGCATCAAAATTTTTCCGGTTTGGACATTTTATTCTTGTATTACGGCCATTTTGTAATATATTCTCCAGTGTAAATGTACTAGAGGAGTCCTCTAGATGCACTCCCATAGAGATTTGTAGCTTACCATTGTAAATTAGTGGGAAATTAGCCTTTCAATTAATAAAGTGCTGGTCTCATGTGAAAGGACCATTTTTAGGGCACATGTATATAAGTCAAATTGTGACTCTTTGTAGGGACTTTTTGCCATTGTGAGAATCAAGAGCATAGAATTTCGAATTTGTGTCTTCTCCTCTCTGTATCTTCTTCTTTGTGAGCTTGTGTGCATGTATGATGCTTGGAAAGAGTGCCTAGAAGTGTTGTCTATCTATGAAAGTGCTTGTTTATTGTTAGGAAGGTGTATGCGAAGTGTAGAAAGTGCTGAAGTGTGGGAAGTCAATCCTCCGACTCAGTATTTTGCTCATAACTTGAAGCAGAAGCATCAGAATTGAGTGAAAACATGCCATTGGATGCGTCTTCTCGAGAGCTTCAAAAGGAACCCACTATTTGTTATATTTGGAGTTCAGAGCTAAGATAAAAGCTCGATTTACTGTTGGTTGCTGCTCCAAATGTCACGACACCATAACTGATCCCTGAAACTTGTTTGGAATAGATTTATGCTTGTTTGCACTTTGAGAGAGTTCATTTGCATTGACCATCATTTGAATGCATGTCTTCATACACTCGGCTAGGTTTTTATACTCTTCGGGTTGACAATTAAAGTGTGAGTCCCCACTATATGCACTTGAGGGGGATGGAGGTACAGTCTCTTTCTCCACAAGTCCCTAAGTTGGTACTTAGGTACACACGTTTTTGGCACCGTTGCCAGGGATTTTTGAATCAAACCGAGGCATTCGTGTGATGGTAAATAGCTTTTAGCATTGAAGTGAGTAGAGGAGTTGTGAATCTCTCTTCTTTGGTAAGTCACACTCATCCGCACTTACTACTCCTCACTCTTGGAGTGTGTGTAGTGAGTTGATAGTCTAGGGAAGTGAGTAGACTGAGTTAGAGTAGGAAGGAGGAAGTAGGCAAGTAGTCTAAGAAGGTAGGGTAGTTGTTAAGTTAGTGTTCAGCTCTTTGGATTCAAACATTTCCCAAAAGTATAAAAATAAAAAAAAAATCAAACATTTCAATTCATTTCTACATGTGCAAGTATCGAGAGGGTTAGAAAACGAATATCACGATCGGAGAGCAAGGAGATTGGGCCACGCAGAGCAAGTGAGAGTGTGAAAGAGTTGAAGAATAGCTTCCAAGGTGAGCGCATCAACTTGTTACTCTCAACATTCATTTGAATCAAGCCAAAATAGTTAAAACGATTTGCGACAGATATCGTGAGGAATTATTCAAAGGGTGAGGAAGATTTTTTGTGTGATCCAAGCATTGGAGAGGGGGAAGATAAGCTGTGGTGTCACCCTCATTAAGTGGGAATCTAAATGCACTAGACAAAATTTGAAAAAATGTCAAGTATCGTGTTCTCCCGCGGTTGAGTATCGCAACATCTGAATGTCATGAGTAAGAGGACCGGGTATACCGATAGGATGACCAGTCTTTCCCGTAATGCCTAGACCACATGATCTAGGAAGAAGATTAAGACCCATTTAGGTAGCCAAGTGCATGAGGAGTCACTATGATGGCTCTAGTGAACCGTACAATCACGTAGCTGAATTCAAGCAAGTAATAAGAGCCGAACAAGTGGAAGACTTCTTGATTCAATAGAATCCTTTGGCCTAACTCTTACAGACATGACTTTAGCTTGGTTCCAACCCTTAGACCCTAATAACTTCCAAAACATGGAACAAGTCTATCAAGAATTGATTGAAGAATTTACCAAGTATGGAATAAAAAACAACTCTTCCTCATTAATCCATAGTTTTTAACAAGATCCTACAGAATCGGTGAGATTGGCAGCAAGAAGATTTAAGCAATATGTGCACAGATGCCTTGTTGAAGAGAGACCCACTCAAAACAAAATGGTTTCATTGTTTTTGGAAGGATTAGTGAATGGATCATTGAGATCACTGGTGTATGTGAAAAGAGTCCAAAATTTGCAAGAGTGCATGAAAGAGTGTATTGACCTAGAGCACAATCTAGCAGAAGATTTGAAAATACCTCAAGGCAGTGTGAAAAGTGAAGATACCGCCAGCAGCACGTCAAACCCTAGGAATAATGTAGAGGAAATAGCTGATTTAGTGGCAAAAAAACTGAATGTTCAAGGGCAGAGGAACTACCCAAACAATCCTATGAGAGTACCCATGCTTAGGATATGTGTGCATTGTGGAGGTGATCATCCTTCTCAATTGTGAAATAGGGGAGTAGTTCCACCACCTGCTTACGCTTACAATAGACCACCCACCTCGGGCCCTATGCATTATTGTAGCATAGAACAAAGGTACACATTCTCTCCCTAGTCCTTGTCTTCTTAACTTCATGCACTTAATGCATTCTATAGCTTCTGCCTGAGCTTCAGCTCGTATTCTATTTTCTTCCTCCTTACACTTCTTTGCCAAGGTGAGTCGTCTAAGCATATCCTAAGTAAGAGGTTCTTGATAAAGCTTGACTCTACAGCCACTAATGTAATTTGGCATTATGTCTCCTTCTAAGGTGGCTAATTGTACTGCTCCACTTGTCGAGAGTCTGTTAATGATCATAGATCCATAACCTCGCTTTTCTAACTTCCGTGTGTGTTGTTTCAATGTATACACTAAGACTAAATCTCCTTCTTTTAAGCCTTAATCTTTCACATGTGCATCAAAATATGCTTTATGTCGCTTCTTTGTTGTATAGATACCTACTACTGCTTTTAGCCTGGTTTCTCCTAATCGTTCCAAGTCCATTATTCTTGATGATAATTCATGGCCGGTCCACTGATATTCTTGTGCAAGCTTAAGGATCGGTATCAAGAAGTACAAAGGAAGAACATCATTCTGACCAAAAACCATCTGGAAAGGAGTTGCATTGAGTACGGTCTTGTAGGCCACTCGATATGCCCAAACAATGATGTAACTGTTTGTCCCAATCTAAACGTTTGTTTTTCACAAGTTTCTTCAGTACGTTACAAAGGATCTTGTTAGTACTTTTTGCTTGACCATTGGCCTAAGGATGATATGGTGCGGATTTCTTGTGAATCACCATAAAATCTTGTAACAAATATTCAATGACTTGGTTTAGAAAGTGAGTTACTCGATTGCTCACTAACTCTATAGGCAGTCCATATCTTGTAAAGACATTTTCAAATAAGAATTTTACAGTTGTGTGTGCAGCATTCTTTTTTGTGGCCTTGACCTCTACCCATTTGGTAACATAATCTGTCGCAACAATAATGTATTCAGCGTGTGTACCTTTTGTAGGGGGGTTAATGGGTCCTACAAAGTCTATACCCCACTTTGAAAATGCACGTCCTCCCCTCATGGGTTTCAATGGCATTTCATCCTTGCGAGTAGGAAATTGAGTTATCTGGCACACATCACATCTCTTAACATAGGTATGTGCATCCATGTGAAGAGTGGGCCACCATAATCCTGCAAAGAGGATGGCTTTGATTATCCTATCGGGGCCAAAATGACGTTCTGCAACACCTTGGTGTGCAATCTCTAGTACGCTCAAATAATCGCTTTCATGAACACATTGTCTTAGGTATCCATCTCGTCCTCGTTTGAATAGATTGTTGCCAATAAGTGAGTAGTCTTGAGCTTCTTGCTCTAGACTTCCTTGTCATGCTAAGGTCATTCTTTGAGGGAAGGTTTTTGTCCTCAAGTACGTCACTAAAGGTTCACTCCATTTTGGTGTGAGAGACACGCGATATAACGTAGCATGTTCTACTGGTGGTCTTTCACAACAAACAGGGCATTCTTTACACAACTTGTAGACATCTGCTTCCATTCTTTTTCAATTACTTCTCCTTCTTCGGCTTCTTGGAGAACAACCACATATAAACTTACATCATATCCCTCCTCATCAATGCATTCATTCATGGTTATTACGTCTTCATTTACACATACGTCAAGAGTGGCTAAATCTCCATCCAACCATGAGGTTCGAATTCTTCATCTAAGAATATTTGGGGCATGTAAGCCGGATCTTCTACAGATCTAGATACTCCCTACCTTTGTTGACATCCTCTCTTCCTTTCTTCTTCCCTTTTAGCTGTCTAGCATATCCATAGATGAGTGTCTTTGTTCATCCATGTTTGGTCACTCAAACCTATACTGTGAATCGATCGATCGTCGTCCTCCTTATGTATCCAATTCCATTGCAAGGGGGGAACATCTTGATACGTGTACGTATGGATATTTATTCTGGTCATGCAAGTATACAATGTCTTTTCCCCAGTCTTGCACTACCTTGAGTTGTCTCATGAAAGGCCTTCCAAGTATCATCTCATAGTTGCTAGCCTTTTCAAATTGAAAAATTGCCAAGGTGTGCTTGAATTCAACTCCGTGAGTGGTAAAGGTTACTTTTTCTAATAATCCTAAGGGCCGTTTTGTGTGCCCATCTGCCATTTGAATCTTCATCCTAGTTGGTCGTAAAGCTGGTTTTCCCCATTTTTCTCAAATCTCTCTGGTAGCAATTCCTACTCCCGCTCCCGAATCTAATATGGCTTTCATGGTGTAACCTCTGTAAGTGATAGGGAGGCATGTATTTCCTTCATCTCCTTCACTAAAATCTCCAACTTTATCGACTAGGATTTTACCATGGCTACTTCATCTGGCCTCTCACTTTTGTCTGACTTTGTCTCTAATTGACTAGTGAGCTTCTCCTTCAACTACGGTTTGACCTTCAAGAGTTCTTCCAACGTCAGAGTACAAGGTATTTTTACTTTTTTAAGTTGTTGTATGATGTCTGAGGTTTGAATTGATGGATTCTGCTCCTTTCTCCTCACTGAGGGGACACAATATAGTTCAGAGTTATGTTTGTATTCTCCTAGGTAGTTCGGTAAAGCCTTCACACTGTCTTTGTCATTTTTGCTCTCGACCAATTGCAATAATCCCTCTGATTGTAATCCTTGCATTGACACTTCAAGCTCGCCTTCAACTTCTAACTCCTCAAAAGGGGGTTCAACTCCTTCCGTTTTCTTCCATCTATCTTCTTGGACTCTCACCCACAAGTCTCTAGGCCATTCCCCGTCTACTTCAGGGATAATGGATCCTTCTCTTTCATTCTCACAATAATTTTCACCACAGGTCTTGTCTTTCTTACCTTCCCTAGTATTACTCGGTGAGACATACTCCTGAAATTCTTTTTCGAGAATTCTTGAGTTGGGTAGTGGTTGAACGGGTTTTTCTAAGGTTTGTTGAGCTACTTCAATTAATTTCTTACATATATCCAATCTTTCCTTCTCTAAGTCGCCTCTTGGGTATTCCCTTTTGTGTTGTTCAATGGTTGGTCCTGCTTTTATTCATGCTTGATATGCCTGAATCCACATGGCTAACTCTTCTGGCATTGGGTCGGCCAAAACTCATCCCACTTCTTGTTTTTTACACTTTTCTATCTTATTGTTTCCCTCAAGTTCTTGTTTTTCTTCCTGGCCTTGCTCATTATTCTCATTCTCCATCTTTTGTTGCAATTTCCTTTCTTTCATCCTTTCTCTGTGGTTCTTCCATCTTTGGGTCCGTTTACTCTTAATACTCTTCCCGCACTCTTCAGAATCTTCAATTACTTGAGGTGTGGGTACGTTCAATTCTTTATCGGCGTGATCATTCTCCCTGATTCTTTCTAATGTCTCTCTCGCTTTAGCCCTTATTATTGCTTTTAGTGGCATCGTGTACTCCTTATCACTCCCTGATGACTCTATCACTTCTATCACATTGATCTGCACATTGGAGTTAACTTTGTTGGGGTTCTTGGGGCAATCTCTAAAAAGATGTTCTTTACCACAATCACCACAATATCCTTCACAAATTCGTTGCGGTGCAGATGTGTTAGGTAATGTACATTCTCGGATAAAGTGATCTCCTCTGCATCTATAACATGGTCCTCTAGGTGCAGGTGGTCTACTCATTGGTCGGGGGGGTATGGGTGTGCTGGGAGCTGTGTACATTAATGACACATAGTCCTGTTCATATCCATAAGAGCTATCAGGTCCTTCAGAACCATACGTATATGGCTCGTAAGATTGTACGTACTCAACTATAGTGCCCTCATATGTGGGATAATTTCCTTGACTAGGGTCATAAGATGGGTCATAAGCCTCAATACTAGCCAATGGAGTGGCTGGGACTATCGCTCTTTCTGTGTTCTCTTCAAGTTGAGCCATTTTCACTGGGACAACATTTTGGGGGTGTGGTGGTTGTTGCCCTAGTAGGGGTTGTGGTTGAGTGTACCCTTGGTAAGTATAAGGTCGCGATACAGGTGCTTGCTGCTAATATGGGGGGTATCTATAGGCGTCTTCTCCTTGATTTCTCTGAGGGTATCCATAAGGCCTCATGGGTGGTTCTATCGGTCTTGATTGCCGATTGTAAGGACAGTTCTTTGTGCTGTGATTTGTGTACCTTTGTTCTATGCTACAATAATGCATAAGGCCTTGAGCGGGTGGTCTATTGTAAGCATAAGCACGTGGTGTAACTACTCCCCTATTGCACACATGAGAAGGATGGTCAACTCCACAGTGCACACATCTTCTAAGCATGGGTACTCTCATAGGATTGTTTGGGTAGTTCCTTTGTCCTTAAGATCCAATGATCCATTTGCTAGTCCTTCCAAAAATAATGAAACCATTTTGTTTTGAGTGGGTCTCTCCTCAATAGGGCATCTATCCACGTATTGTTTGTATCATCTTGCTGCCAATCTCACTGATTCTGTAGGAGCCTGTTTAAAACTATGGATTAATGATGACGAGTTGTTTTTTATTCCGGAATCAGTAAATTCTTCAATCAATTCTTGATAGACTTGTTCCATGTTTTGGAAATTATTAGGGTCTAAGGGTTCGAACCAAGCTAAGGCCGTGTCTGTAAGGGTTAGGCCAAAGGATTCATATTGGATCAAGAAGTCTTCCACTTGTTCAGCTCTTATTACTTGCTTGAATTCAGCTATATGGTTGTATGGTTCACTAGAGCCATCATAGTGACTTCTCATGCATTTGGCTACCTGAATGGGTCTCAATCTTCTTCCCGATTCAGGTGATCTAGGCATTACCTGGTCCTCTTCCTATAGGTGGTCTCTCATGGACAGGAATTATATTCCTCGGTTCTACATGTGTAGGAGGTCGATAGTTAGGATTATTGCCAGGTGTGGCAATCTACACATGGGGTCTAACTAGAATGTTTGGTTGTTGTGTCTGTCCTGAATGTTGATAAGAAGTATCCTGATAAGCTCCTTGGGGGTTTCGCGAGGTTGTGGCTTGATCCCTAGGTGGGAACATTGGAATGTTCTGATATTTCAACCCTACTCTTTCTAATTCTGTTAAGGGCCAGTACCTTCTCTGATTTTTGTCTAGGTACGTAATATGAGTGGGGTTTTTCAGGATCTTGCAACTCATAGATGGTGACTAGATTGGTGGCTTCTTCCCACAATGAAGAGTTGGCTTTAAGTAAATGTTCCATTCTGTTGACTAAATAAACATCCATTAGGGAATCATCTTGGGGAATTAGGTCTCCTCTCCAAACCCTAATTACAATGGACTTCCCTCTAGGGGTAGATACCTATTCTTCATGTTCTTCTCCATTAAGGTTGTGGGTATTGCCTTCTTCCCTTTTCTCATTGATGTTTTCAGGATGCTCTGTAACTACATACAGAATCTCTCTTTTATCCATGTAGAATCCTCCTGCATACTTAACAGCTGGCCTAGGTACTATGTAAGCATCTATAGCTTTCTTCAACCTAACCACTGATCTGTTTAGTCCATCTAGGTAGATGGGTAAACCGTCTTGATTGATGCTCACATATTCTAAAGACGTTTGATAGTCTCCCTCAATAATTGACATCATGCCAACTATTGGTACAGAATTCTGCATGTCTTCTGAGGCCATGAGGATTTCCTCCTCAGACTCACTCGAGGTTTCAGAGTAATGCGAATGAATACTCGGTTCAGCTACACTTCCAATAGAAGAGATTACACTTCTTTGGCTTCCTAAGGTTCTTCCGGATCTTAGGTTCATTCACTTAAAAGCTCTAGTTGAGTTTTGACAAACCCCTAACTCCCACTGCTCTTTGCAGAACCTCAAAATTGTATGAAAGATTTTTTTATTAATTGGGGATTTTTCTACTGAGGTTTCACTAAAGCGCTCTCTGCATTATACCTGACATTGACTCAATTCATGACACCCGATACCTGCCAAATGTCACGACTCAGGACTCCATGACACTCGACACTCAACACTAAAGCAAGTCCCACGATATTCGATACTTGACGAATGTCGTGAAGCAAGTCCCACGATATTCAATATCTGACAAATGTTGTGACTCATGACTCCATGACACTCGACACTCAACATCGAAGCCAAGTTCCTCGATATTCGATATCTGACGAATGTCGCGAAGCAAGTCCCACGATATTCGATATCTGTCGAATGTCCCCAAGAAGTCACACGATATTCGATATCTGCCGAATGTCGCGAAGCAGTCACATGATATTCGATATCTGCCGAATGTCACGAAGAAGTCACACGATATTTGATATCTGACGAATGTCACAAAGAAAGTCCCATGATATTTGATATCTGTCGAATGTTGCGAAGCAATCACATGATATTCGATATCTGACGAATGTCGCGAAGAAAGTCCCACGATATTTGACGAGGTTAAATATCGCGATACTCAACCACAGGAGATCATGACATCTAAATGTCACAACACTCGACCATGGGAGAACACGACACTTGCAATTTTTCAAATTTTAACCAATAACTTTGAGTTTCAAATTAATATGGGTGATCCTAGAGCTTGTCTCCACCCTCTCAAGTGCTTGAATCAAGAAAAGAAATCTCCTCAACCCTTGGATAGCCCCTCATGACATCTGTCGCAGGCCATTTCTTCTTCCATTGATTGAAATTGATGTGCTCACCTCCCTAGGGTCTTGGAGCCCCTTTTCCACTCCTGCTCATACTGGCTTTGCTCCATGCACCCCGTTTTCTTTCTCACGATATCTAATGTTCGGGCTCTCTTCCTCTCTCGATACTTGCTAAAGAACAAGTAAATTGAAAATTACTTGTGTTCTGGCTTTTATACTTATGAGAAGTTCCTCACAAAACAAAAAAAGGATGAAGGAACAAACTTGACAACTAACCCTATCTTCCTATCCTACTCGTTTACCTACCTACTCTAATTCCTCTCTCTACTCACTTCCCTAAATTATCAACTCACTACACACACTCCAAAAGTGAGAAGTAGTAAGTGCGGATGACAGTGACTTACCAATGAAGAGAATTTACTCACTTCAATGCTAGGAGCTTTTCACCATCACACGAATGCCTCGGTTTGATTCGACTCTCCCCGGCAACGGTGCCAAAAACGTGTGTACCTAAGTACCGACTTAGGGACTTGTGGAGAAAGAGACTATACATCAATCCCCCTCAAGTGCATATAGTGGGGACTCACACTTTAATTATCAATCCAAAGAGTATCAAGACCTAGCCCAGTGTATGAAGACATGCAACGGTGCCAAAAACGTGTGTACCTAAGTACCGACTTAGGGACTTGTGGAGAAAGAGACTATACATCAATCCCCCTCAAGTGCATATAGTGGGGACTCACACTTTAATTATCAATCCAAAGAGTATCAAGACCTAGCCCAATCCAAAGAGTATCAAATAATGGTAAATGCAAATGAAGTTCACAAAGTACAAATAAGTATAAATCCATCACATTCAAGTTTTCAAGGTCAGCTATGGTGTCGCGACACTTGGAACAGTAGAAGAAAAGCAAGTTCTAGTTTAATCAGAACGACTCCTAAGTAGAAGAAAACCAACTCCTAAGTAGAAGAAAACCAAGTTCTACTTTAATCAGAACGATAGATGGACAAATACTTCCATCAATCTCAACTCAAAAAATTATTCTAAAAATAGGAAAAGAAGAATCCATAGTAGAATGTGAAGATTGGCTTGAAAATTTGATGTCTAAAGAATAAGTGTTTGGACAATCATGGATGAAGGATAATAAAGTATCAATTGACTTTGATCAAAATGTTGATTTGTATGAGGATAAATAATAAAAAGTGTTTGCAAGCAATGTTATGCAGGAATGAACTCATGAATCACAATAGGTAGAGATGGAGACATTCAAATTTCCATCAGAAGAACTATCTCTCAATGTTATACAAAACATAATGGAGGCATTAATGCAAAAGATGGACAAAGAAGACACAATCAGCAGAGATCTGTGCAAAAAAGTGAATCACGGACAATACTGTGAGTATCATTATCAAAAGAAAAAGCAAATATGGAGACCAAAAAAGAAAAAAAAGGATCACAACCCAAATATGAAGCAGACATGGAAACCTAAATGATGGTCATACACGCCCAATCTGAATCTAAATATCTGACAAGTCTGATGCCCCTTTGTACCAAAGACCATGATATTGGGTGAGGGCAAGGTATTGAAGTAGTCTCTGAGTAGCATCCCAACTGCATAGGCAATATCTGCTCTAGTGTTGGCAAGGTAGAGTAATGAGCCACCAAGCGATCGATAAGTATGCACATCAACAAGTGATGATGAATCCTCCAGTGTGAGCTTGCTGTTTGGATCAAGTGGTATAGATACTGAGCGACACTGGTCCATGTTATATCTGGAAAGTAGATCAGAGCAATACTTCTTATGTGATAGGAATATGCCTTCTTTGGTTTGCCAAACTTCCATACCTAAGTAGTGAAGTAGTCCAAGATCAGTCATAGAGTACTTAAGTTGAAGCTGTGTGATGATGAATTGGATGTGTTCTTCATCTGAACCTGTCAAGATCAAGTCATGTACATATAGGATGATGATGGCCACTAAGGACTCGTTCTTATAGATGTATAAGTTTGCATCAACACTACTCCTTTGAAATCCTTTATCTTCAAAGAACTTGTGAATCTTCTCATATCAGGCCTTGGGAGCTTGCTTGAGTCCATAAAGTGCTTTGTGAAATTTGTGTACTTGGTCTTCCTTTTCTTTGATCTTGAATCCTTCAAGTTATTCAATGTATACTTCTTCTTGAAGATCTCCATTGAGGAATGCACTTTTGACATCCAGCTTGTAAATGGGCCACTTAAAGTGAGCACTTAGTGCTAAGATGATTCTTATGGTTGTGAATCTTGCAGTGGGAGCAAAGGTTTCTTCATAGTCAATGCCATGTTGTTGCTTGTATCCCTTAGCTACCAACCTTGCTTTGTACTTGTCTAATGTGCCATCTGATTTGTACTTAACTTTATAAAGCCACTTAACTCCTATGATGTTGGCAGTAGCCAGAGGCACAGACGATGAGGAAGATGTGAAGGCAGATTACAATGAGGTAGTGGGGAGCCAGGTAGATCATTTTTTCACAAGAAATATGTTTTATAACACTTTTCAAAACTCTCAATAGTGATTTTCATCACTCTTGTATCATATGTAACATAGGACAACCACTTTTGTAATTATATACTCCATTTTGTGCTAGCTGAGGAGTCCTCAAGCTTGAGGAGTTTAGGTAGAACGAGCCTACCAATTTTGGCTATTTTTAGACCTCGTTTAGACCTTCAAATAGCACCTAGAACCTATATTTTAACTATGCCAGTCATTAGATGTGAAACCGATCAAAACTATTCTAAAACTATAAAGAGAGCTAGAGAGCTCATTTTTTGAGGTTGGCTAGTGTGAGCTTAGAGCTATTTTGAGCTTGTAATTGAGATCTTGAGTAATAGAGTCTATTTTCCTATCTTCCATTGTGTTTTGCTTGTCTCTTATACGTGTGTGTATGTATGTGTGCATCTCTATGCTTCTCACGTTCACTCTCACTACATCTCGCATTCACGATCTTCATATCACTCCTATCTCTTTTGTGGATTGACATTAAGGAGGTCGAGCTTCTTAACATGGTGCTTACCATTGTGCTAGAGCAACACCAAATTTGGCGTTGTTGCCGAGGATCGAGTTTAGGACGAATGTGTGATGGTAAGAGTATAGCAAGAAGTGGTGTTGGAAGGTAAAATCTTCAGTTTTTGTTGTTGTTTTTAATTAGTTTTTTGTATTTTTCATCTCCCACACACTCCTTCTTCACCTCCGCATCATCTTCTCCCACTCCGAAAATAAAAAAAAATTCACCATATCCACCCATCCTCCTCATTTCCCCTCATTTGTGCATGCAAGAGAGAGAGAGAGAGCTTTTGGCATGTTGTGTTGTGTGTGTTTTTGAGTTTTCTTGCGAGTACAGTGCTCCAGAGTCACAGGAAAGCTTCCAAAAGGTAAGAACTTCACCTTCTGTCAGAATCTGCCGTTAGAGTTGGACCATCGCGATGGTCTGACAAAGTCGGCACTTTTGGTAAGAGACCACACCACGAGGTAGGTGACCCTTGCGCTTGCACGCATCCACAGTTGCATTCTCAAAATCATCAATTTGGTGGACCATCGTGACAAGCTCACGCCATCGTGATTGTGTCACACCATCGTGATTGGCTCAAGCCATCGCAACGGTCTCACACCATCGCGATGGTTCACTTGAACCACCATGATGGTCACTGACCATCGGGACGATCCCGTCGACCCCACGCCATTGCGATTGGCCCATGCCATCGCGACAATCCCTTGCCACATGTCAAGTTAAGCCATCGCGACGATATCAGGTATGCCATCGCGACGCTTCAGAATTGGACCATCACGATTGGCTCAAGCACACCACGCCTCGTGACCATCGCGAGGGGCTCACTTCATCGCGATGGTTGCGTTGACCATTGATCATCATGAGGGGCTCACACCATCATGATTCCTCGCAAGTTAGACCATCACGACGCTTCATCTTAGACCATCGCAACGCCTCGTACCATCGGACCATCACGATTGTGCCACACCATTGCGACGGTTCACCTTAGCCATCACGACGGTCCCAGACCATCACGATTGTCCATCTAGAATGCGATTGTCCATCTAGAATACCAAATTTAGGGTTTAAATTTTTGGGCAATTTTGAGGCTATTTTAAGTAAAATTTTTGGGTGATTAAGCTTATTGGAGACCCCTTAGCTCGTAACTAAAGAAAAACTTGTTTGTCAGTTTTTACCCCCGAGGGCCTGAACATTCATATCTTTTTCATTCGAAGTCCATTTTTTGAGCTTTATAGCTCGTTAGAAAGATCTTTACAAGCACTATGTGATCTCAACTATTTTTTCAAGAAGAATGAGTTGATTTTTAGATAAGAAAATTTGAGGTTGACCCTTTGTTGGGACTAGGAAAGAAAGGGGGCATTTGGAAAAAAAATTGGCCAAAAAAGAACGGGCCTAAAAGGTGTATATATCAAAGTGCTTGATGATCAATTTAAGAATTGGTCTAAACATAGGATTTTTACAGGTCTAGCAAGGGCTTTCAAAGGTAATCAAGGCAAGGCAGTGAAGAACGCAAGGCTTGGGAAGTGCGACTTCTTGGGCATCAGAGCAATCAAAGAAGCTAACTTGAGGTTGGAAGAATACTCAACCCCCTCAGTCAATTATTAGCTTAAGCTAAAATGTTTAGCATTGTGTATTAAATTAGAATGACGATAGGAACGCATCAAATCCAAGAGACTTAATTTTTCAAGTCCAAGACTAAAGTGTACGATACGAAAACCTAAAGGAAAGAATTTAAATCTGATGAAATGAGAACTCAAAAGTACAACAAAAAGTCGACTCTTGACGTAAACATTGAAGACAAGACAAGAATTTAAAGGGATTTAAAAAGAAACAAGCAATAAAGAACAAAGAGACATTGACGATCAAAGATTGCTAGGAAGTAAATTCATGAACCTTAGATCGGGCAAGCACATAGTTAAGTCAGACCGAAGAAGCCTTAGATCATCAGAAGCAAGTGTAGGAACTACTGCACATTCGTGGGCTCAACAATTGAATAGCTACCCTTACGAGTTGGGCTCAGATACCAGTGAATCAGAAATGGCTTTTAGCACGGAAAGACCAGACGGAGGGTTAAACATAGCATATTTGGAAAGACCCGAAGGACCCTATAGAACTCAATTAGAATATGTCTGAACCAATCACTTAGGTGCTCGCATCTATGAGGATGGTTTGCAAAGATCAGTGATGCAATTGCACAATCCTGACCAACCCATTGGATTGGAATGTCCAGTGGCAAAATTCGAGAGAGACGCATGCATAGACAAAGAAGGAAAAATGTACATCATAAGTACTCAGCCAAATCATACCAATGATTTTTGTGTAGTTCACCCAGATACGAAAGCGAGGACCCAAGGAAAAGAACCACTAGAAGAAGAACCTAGGACACCCATAGGGAAATCGGTACTAACAAGAGTACTAATCCCTAAATGGATCCCTCAAGACAATAGAAGCATAAAGTTGTTTCTGAATAAGAAAACTAATGAAGCACACCAAATGGAACAACCTAGTGAGGTAGGCTCCATCATGATTTACGAATTCACGGGCCCAGATACACCTGGAAAGGTGGTATACCTACATGATACTTTAGAATGAGTATTTGGAGTACCAGACCATGCGAGAAATACCTACACATAGAGAGGTGAGTTAGCCTTCTCCCCATCTCAAGCAAATGTAAACACAAGCCATCAGGGTGCTGGAACATCCTCAGCCCATGGTACTCAAAGAGAGAAGAACAAAGAGAGACCAGAAGTAAGTTTCACTCATCCCATAGGGAGAGATAGACCAACCATGGACACCAATAGATTGGAAAGACAAAGGGAACCTAGAATACCAAGTGGTAGAGATGATTTTCCTCTACTTAAACCACGTGAATACCCCAATATATTAAGACCCACTCAATTGGTAAAGTCAATAAAAAATGGAGATCCCTATGACCATGTTGCAGAATTTAAGCAAGTGCTCTAAGCAGAGCAGGTAGAAGACATCTTCATGCAATATAATGCATTTGGACTAACGTTAAAAAACAATGGCTTTAACTTGGTTCCAACCATTGCAACAGAGGTAATTTAGGGATATCCATCACCTGTTAGAGTCATTCATCACGGAATTCTCAAAAAGTGGAATAAGGCATGATACTTCTTCGTTAATTCATAGCGTCAAACAGACCCCTCAGGAAACAGTCAGGCTTGCAGGACGTAGGTTTAGAAAATATGTTGAAAGATGTCCGATGCAAGAGTTACCCTCACAAGCTAAGCAAGTGTCATTGTCTTTAGATGGCCTCTTGAGCTCTAAACTACACTCCTATGTATACCTGAAGGAACCCAGAATGCTATAGCAATGTGTAAGGATTTGCATAGACATTGAAGACAACTTAGGAGATGAATTGGAACTCTCAAAAGTCTATAAGGTTTCAGATTGTTCGTCTCTAGCATCCTCAAAACTTTCTAGCTCAATAGAGGACCTAGCAGAAAAAGCGGCCCAAAAACTAGGAGTTTCTAGTAAACAGATGCCTAGGTTGACAACAAACAAGCGTTGTTACACCTGTGGTGGTGATCATATGGCAAATGTGTGTCCCAATGTAACACAACCGCAAGCCAAACCTAGTGGCCAGTACTTATGATTGAGAGACGATATGCTAATCACACGGCTCAAGACTACCCATACAACAAACAAGTAGTACGATAGAACAACCCGCAAGCATACCCCCAACCAGGTAGGTATCAAGGTCAATATAATGCTCAGCCTCATTACTATAAGCCTCCTCAGAATTATCCTTATCAAGCTAAATAGAGACCTCAACATGTTTTAGCTCAACAGCCATCCACACCAGCCAATGTTATCTCAGTCAAATACGCTGATGTAGAAGAAAACCTCAATAGGGCTATAGTGCCTTCTTCACCCCTGATCACAGAAAGTGATCCAAATTCTAACAGTTTCGACTCTACTCATGTAGATAGTCCACCCACATATTACACGGAGTCACCAGAACATGTGGAAACATATCAATACGATAGTCCTCCATTGGAACCCAATTGGGAGCCCGATTATGCTAATGTGATGTATACCAACCCTAATCCACGGCCCCAATTAAGACAGCAAAGACCACAGGGCCCTAGAGGACCATGCTTTAGATGCCACGGGGATCATTTCATAAAGGATTGTCCACATCCTCCAATAGCAGGACCGTCACAATACTGTTGATAACAGGTGTACAGTTCATGATCTGTCAAATGGCGATCATGATCTATACACCTCCAGGGTTGTGAAATTTGTTGATGACAGGTGTACTGTTCATGATCTGTCGAATGGCGATGCGATTATTGCTTCTGGCATTTTATGTCGTGGGCTGTATAAGCTCATAGACTATGAAAGATCTGTAAATGATTTAGCATGTGCAGTAAATGATTCTCAGGCTATCTCAGATGCAAAGCTTTGGCATGCATGCTTTGGTCATCTGAATCTTGCTAGTTTGCTACGCCTGCAGAAATCTGAAATGGTGTCCTCTTTGCCCAAACTTGAGGCACCTGGAAAACATGTTTGTGAAGGTTGTATTTTGGGCAAAATGCAGCGTTCCTCCTTTCCAAAAGATGGTTGAGTTCGGGCTACTCAGAAATTGCAGCTTGTACATAGTGATGTCTGTGGTCCTATGCAGCCACCTTCTTTTGGGAATTATCTTTACTTTGTGACTTTCATCGATGATTTTTCCAGGCATGCATGGGTATATCCATTGAAGGCAAAGTCCGAAGTGTTCATGTGCTTCAAACAGTTTTTGGTTTTGGCTAAAAATATATCAGCATGTAAAATGGGCACCCTCCATTTTGATCAAGGGGGGAATATATGTCTTCTGATTTTAATGCATTTCTGGCTGAACATGGGATACAACACCAGTGTACAGTGCCGTATACACCTCAACAGAATGGAGTTGCTGAACGAAAGAACAGGTCACTCATGGAGATGGTGAGGTGCATGGTCGAGAGTCAGGCTTTACCACATAGTTTCTGGCTTGAGGCTGTCATGTGTGCAGCATATGTACTGAACAGGTGTCCCACTAAAGCGTTGCAGTCTATCACTCCATATGAGGCTTGGCATGATCGCAAGCCATCTGTTGCTCATCTGCGTGTTTTTGGTTGTTTGGCATATGCATTAGTGCCTGAACAACATCACAGAAAATTGGATGATAAAGCAGTAAAATGTATTTTTGTTGGGTACAGTTTTGAAAGTAAAGGCTATCGTCTGTATCATCCACATACTAAATGCATTCTGGTTAGTCGTGATGTTGTTTTTGTGGAAGATGCTATTCAGCCATTGCTTTCATGTACTAAGGAGACATCTGTTAGCTTCAAAGACATGTATGATACTTTGCTGCCTCTTTTTACAGGTGGACAGTCTAGTGTTGGTCCTAATGAGGCAACTTCTCAGCCTTTGCAGGTTTCATGTGATGATGTAGATAATTCCATTTCTGATCCAGATGTACATGATGCACTTATTGATGAGAGAGATGATATTGAGCAGGCAAGAACTATGCCAAAATGGTTGGTGCAGACCTTGCGTGATAGCAAATTAGATGCACCTCTGTCATATCGTACTTGTTCAGGCTCTCATAGTGCCTCTTTTGCATCAAATTGCTATGCTATGGCTGCATATAGTCTCTGTGATGAGAATGAGTCTGTTTCGTTTGATGAAGCACAAAATTCAAAAAATTGGATGGTTGCTATGCAATCAGAATATGATGCAATAATGAAGAATGGTACTTGGTCTTTATGTGACTTGCCTCCTGGCAAGAAGGCCATTGGCACTAAGTCGGTATACAAGCTGAGCGTAAACCTGATGGTACAGTTGATAGGTATAAGGCTAGGCTTGTTGCAAAGGGTTATGCATAGGAAAGAGGCATTGATTTTGATGAGACCTTTGCACCTACATGCCGTATGACTACTGTTCGGAGCATTTGTGCACTTGTAGCCCATCATGGTTGGAATGTACATCAGTTGGACATTAAAACTGCATTTCTGAATGGTGACTTGCATGAAGAAGTGTATGTTTTTCAGCCCTGTGGCTTTGTGCAGAAAGGGCATGAAAACTAGGTGTGCAGGTTAAAGAAGGCATTATATGGTTTAAAGCAAGCACCACGTGCTTGGTATGACAAGATACATGCCTATCTGATTGCACATGGTTTTGAGAACAATCCAATTGAAAGCACCTTATATGTTAAGCGTGCTAATGATGTGCTTCTGATTATTGTCGTCTATGTTGACGACATGCTGCTCACTGGTCCTATTGAGACGCATATTGCTGATTTTAAGGCTGATTTGCATGCCTCATTTGAGATGTCTAATTTGGGGCATTTGCATCACTATTTGGGCATTTAGTTTATGCAAGTTGATGGTGGAATGGCTTTGTGTCAAACGAAATATATTGACACATTATTGCAGCATTTTGGCCTTGAAGGCTATAAGCCTATTGCCACTCCTATGGAGACAGGTTTACGATTGAGTCTTCATGATGCTGGAGATGCATTTGATGTTGTTCTCTATCAGCGGGCTGTTGGATGCTTGATTTACTTATGCATTACTCGGCTAGATATTCAGTTTGCTGTCTCACAAATGAGCAAGTTTATGCATTGCCCCGGAGTCAAGCATTGGCAGGCAGTTAAGCGCATCTTTCGCTATTTGAGTGGTACTTGGCTACTTGGGTTGTTTTATCCCAAGGGGGGATCACTACCGCCAAATTTGCATGCTTTTTCTGACTCTGATTGGGCTGGTTGCTATGACACTCATGTGTCCACTAGTGGCTTTTGCTTCATGCTTGGTAGCTCATGTATATCTTGGTTGAGCAAGAAGCAGCCTACTGTGGCCACTTCTAGTTGTGAGGTTGAGTATAGGGTAGCTTTCACAACGACTGTTGAGTGTGTGTGGCTCAGATGCCTTATGGCTGATTTGGGTGTTGGTCAGACTTCTGCCACCACCATCTTCACTGATAGTCAGAGCGCATTGGCAGTTGCGAGGAACCCTGTGTTCCATGCTCGCACTAAGCACATTGAGGTGCATTATCACTATGTCAGGGAGAGGTTCTCTGCTGGGGAGATCAGCTTGGCATATGTGCCCACGCAGGAGAACATTGCATACCTTTTCACGAAGGCTCTGCCTAGGGAGAAGTTTGAAGCTTTCCGCAAAGTTTTGGGCTTACTTCCTTTTGTGGAGTGATTTCCACATAGCTTGGCACTTCCTTATACATGAGTGCCAGCTCCTTATTCACTACATCACTCCCAGGGGGGATTTGTTGATATATTTAGGTAGTGATGTGTGTGAACACTCTAGGACCACCGGGGCACTTTTTTCCCTCTTTAGGAGGTTTTTTCCCCTTGGCTTGTATATACGCCTATAGCCCTAAATGGGCTACTTATCTTTGTACATTCTCTAGTAATACATTCAGTATTGTGTGTTGTGCTCCAAGATTCTTCTTCCTCCTTGTGTTGTTCGCGTGGTTCCGCAGACGTCTAACTCCAACAATTTCACCCAATCGTGATTCTGACCAAAATCTCACAATTTTGATTCAGGACCATGCAAAACATGATCTTCAGACAAGCTATCACAAAATTGCGATTCTGACCAAATGTTCACCAATTTGGGCCAGGATTGTGGAAAAAATAACATTTTTAGACATAATTTCACCCAATCGTGATTCTGACTAAAATCTTCCAATTTTGATTCAAGATCGTGCAAAACACGATCTTTAGACAAACTTTCACAAAATTGCAATTCTGACCAAATTTTCACCAATTTGGGTCAAGATCATGGACAAAATAACATTTTTAGACATAATTTCACCCAATCGTGATTCTGACCAAAATCTCACGATTTTGAGTCAGGATCGTGAAAACACGATCTTCAGGCAAACTTTCACAAAATCGCGATTTTGATCAAATTTTCACCAACTTGGTTCAGGATCATGGAAAAAATAACATTTTCAAACATAATTGCACCCAATCGTGATTTTGACCAAAATCTCATGATTTTGAGTTAGGATCGTGAAAAACACAATCTTTAGACAAACTTTCACCAAATTGCGTTTCTAACCAAATTTTCACCAATTTGGGTCAAGATCGTGGAAAAAATAACAATCTCAAACAGAATTTCATCCAATCATGATTCTGACCAAAATGTCATGATTTTGAGTCAAGATTGTGAAAAACATGATCTTCACACATAAAATCATGAAATTGTGATTCTGACCAAATTTTCACCAATTTGGGTCAGGATCTTGATTACTGAACTATTGAACACCAAAATCAAAGAAAAAGTTACCAATGAAAGACCAAATCCTGTGTTTCTTCAAACAATTAGGGTTAGTTGGGTAAGAGAAATAAAGTGAATGAAATGTTGCGAACATTTGTTTTATGTAGGGTACAAGTTTCAATTTATGTAAATACCTTTGGGAAGTCTTCAAATACTTCAAGAAAGCTCATATTATTCATAAAATGTAGCAAAAATACCACGTGAGTTCTAGAACATGGTGAGTCAAATTAGTGAGTCACAAGGGAGCTTCAGTGGTGTCCTAGTGGAAGGTCGATGTGGCTAGTTCTCAAAGTCCATCAATACTTTGCCTATTTGAGCACTTGAGTCATGTAATACCTCCATCCAAGTGTCTACCACGAATTTAGATGTATTAGGAAGGTTTTAGATTAGTTTCCCATGCTATAAAAAGAGGAGAAAAGTCGTGATCTTGTGGGATGTCCAAGAGAGTCATATGTGTATCTCTACACTGCTGTAGTTTTGTATGCAGCGATTGCAGAGCTTGTATCTCCCTCATTATATATCCAAATTACATGTTTGATAGCTCATTGGAAAGCTCTTACTGTCTACTTTTTTCCTGTAAATTTTCATAATCATTGGATTTGTGAGCTGAGAGCAATACTCTCTGCAAGTAGTGTGTGTTCTCTGTTTTTTATCCCTGCTGAAGGTCTCCATTAAACCTCAAACTTGCAGAGGTCATATCTCCTTGTGTATGTATCCAAATCATGTGTTCTTTGGCTTGTTAGAAAGATCTTTAAGTCTACTTGTATTCTGGAAAGTTTCAAAGTCATTGGAGTTGTGAGTTAAGAGCAGTAGTCTCTGCAAGTGATGTGTGTCCTCAGGTTCATCTCTGTTTCAAGGTCTCCATTAAAGCTACATATTGCAGAGGTCATAGCTCATTGTGTATTTATCCATTTGAGGTGTTCTATATCTTGTTGGAAAGCTCTTAGAGTCTAGTTTATGTGTGTGAAACAGTTTTGGAAAATTCCAAGTGAGTAAAGAGAAATTTGCTCTGCAAGAAAATTGGTCTGTGCATACAAGTTTGTGAAAAAGTCAACTAGGTCCTGTTGGGTTTCACCTACTTCTAGCTGTACTTTGGAGATCAATAAGCTCCAACATGAAATTATGCTTCGTAACAAAAACTTACCCTACAAGTTTTGGGTAGAAGCAGTGCATACTACTGTTCACATACTTAATCGAGGCTTCACCGGTGCATTGCAGCATAAGACACCATTTGAAGCAAACTATGGAATAAATCCTAATGTGTCAGACATTGGTCTACAGAGACCATTCCAGATGTGTGTGCCAGTCTGCTCCCAACCATTTATATCCTCTTGTATCTAAAATAGCAGTGATCTGGAATGGTCTCTGTAGACCAATGTCTGACACTAGTGTCAGACATTGGTCTACAGAGACCATTCCATGATGTCTGTGCCACTCTCCTCCCAACCATTTATATCCTCTTATATCTAAAATAGCAGTGATCTAGAATGTTCTAGTGTCGCCATGTGGCCAGCATGCAATACTCATCCCCACTAACCATCAAATACCTTAGGATATACCCCCGAGCTTAGGACCTTGGCTAACTAGCCCTCGTCCCACACACACACACACATGGAATGGTCTCTATAGACCAATGTCTAACATAATGTGCATTACTTTCAAGTATGATGGAGAGTGTTAATCTCCAAAAGAACAAGTTAATCTTGAATTTAGATCACCTCTATATCAAGATTAACCTTAGACTCCACCAAATTTAGAGATCATTCACCAATTTATCAGAAAATTGATTATTCTGAAAAATTCAACTTCTTCAGAAAAGTCTGCTGCAGATTAATCACTCATTGACTAATCAATCCTGTAAAGTTTTTTATAAAACTTTGTACACCACTTCACCTTGAGATTGCGCAACTTTACCAAGTTAAATTTCTCAAAATGATTGAGTACACACTGAGAAATGTGTAAAACACTTTACCTATGTCTGAAACAACTTCTCTGCAGTAGCGACTTTGACACCTGCAACTTCTTAGCTACAGCTCTCACAATGTCGAACCCGTTTGATCAAGACCTTTTAGCCATAGATGGCTTACCTTCCAACTTAGATTTTGAGCCCTCACTTGTGTAAAACTTTACACTATGGACTGAGCAATGACTATTTCTCTGAAGATGAGAACTGCGCCAGATTTTACGACTCTTAGAACATTCTTACATATGAATGTTCCTAAACAAAATTCTCTCAGCCTGATTGCAATTAACCTCTCAAATTCTAGCCATAGATAGATTAGCTATGGACTTAGATACGTGCATAAGGATTTCTCAAAAGATTAAACACAGAAGGAGCAGACAACAAAATATCGGGAGCAAGATTTTTTGATTTCTCAGAAAAATTACATCTGAGTGAAGTTGATGAATTCAACTCACTTCTCATGTGTCTAATAACACTCTCTCCTATTCCTTTCTCTCTTCCTATTCTCTATTCTTCTTCTGCTCTATATTTGCCCCGACATTTTCCAGTATTTATAGATGAATATATACAAATTTATGACTAGACAAAAGTATAAGTCAGCTAATGTACATATGTGTACATATATTTGGATTTTCTGAATATGTCCTTCCTTTATCCTTCTGATATTGTTCTCTTCTTGACTTTGTGACTTCATTTCTTCATAATCCTTCAATTGATGATTGTCATGCACCAACAGCTCCCCCTCAATCATTAATTGAGGTTCTTCTCTATCTTCTTGATTCCTGCCATATCCTTGAATCTTTGTAGTTTTGGTCCATCTAGACTTTTTGTCATCATATCTGCAACTTGATCTTTTGTAGGAGTGTGTATGACTTCAATCTCCTTCTCAATAACCTTCTCTCTCAGAAAATGGTACTGTATTTCAATATGCTTAGTTCTAGCATGAAACACAGGATTAGCTGCCAAGTATAGAGAACTCATGTTGTCTCCACAAACAATAGGAGTACTTTGAACAACATCAAACACCTTCATAAGTGTCTTTAGCCATATTACCTCCTTTGCAGCTTCCACCATACCTTTATATTCTGCCTCTGTAGATGACAAAGCAACTGTATGTTGCTTCTTAGAACACCATGAAATCAATTTGTCTCCTACATAGCACAAGTAACCATGTGTTGTTCTTCTATCATCCACATTACCTGCCCAATCTGCATCACTATATATCTTCACTCTTGTATCAGAAGTAAAACCATAGTACAACCCTTCTCTGAGTGTACCCTTGATGTACCTAAGTACTCTTTGTCCTGCAATCCAATGTTCCTTTCTAGGACAATGCATAAATTGTGAAAGTACACCAACTGCATATGACAAATCAGGCCTTGTCAATGTAGCATAAATCAAGCTACCAACCAAACTTTGATAGAGTTTCATATCTCTGAACTCTTCTCCTCCAAACCTAGACAATTTATGGTTCACTTCCAAAGGTGTAGGTGCAACCCTGCAATCTTCCATTTTAAATTTGGTTAGCAAATTTTTAAGATACCTTTCTTGAGTCACATATACTCCATGTTGAGTATAAGAAATCTCCATTCCCAAGAAGAATGATAGGTTCCCCAAATCACTGATTTTGAACTCTTTCTCCATCTGCTTCTTGATCATTTGTATTCCTTTATCATCTGTTCCTGTAAGTATTATGTCATCAACATAAATACAAACATAAATGAACCCATCTTCACTTGCTTTGACTAGCAAGCTACTATCTGCCTTTGATGCTTGAAATCCAAGATCATTCAAGAATTTTACAAGCCTATAATTCCATGCCCTTGGGGCTTGCTTTAGTCCATACAAAGCTCTCTTGAGCTTACACACATAGTTTGGATTCACTTGATCTTTGAACCCATCTGGTTGCTCCATGTAAACTTCATCTGAAATATAACCATTCAAAAAAGCATTTTTAACATCTAATTGAGACAACTTCCAACCTTTGCAAGCAGCAATTGCTATGAGGGTTCTGATGGTTGTCATTTTTGCCACAGGACTATAGGTCTCATCATAGTCCACTCCATATGTCTGTGCATACCCTTTCACAACAAGTCTAGCTTTGTATCTAGACACACTTCCATCTGCAAATCTTTTTGTTTTGTAAACCCACTTACATCCAATAATTTTCTGGCTATTAGGTTTAGGAACCAGATCCCAAGTCTGATTCTCTATCAATGCATCATACTCCTCTTGCATGGCTTCTTCCCAATTTCTCTTGCCTTTGGCTTCATCATATGTGGATGGATCTTCATCTGCTTTTACCAAATAAGCATAATCTTTAGTAGTCAAGAATGAGGTGTCATAGCTATACCTTGTAGGTTGCCATTTGTGCCTAGTTGACCTCCTAACTTCTGCACTTCTTGAAGTCTCTGGTTCATCACATTCTGGATCAAACCTTGGCCTCTCTTCAACTTCAACATGTACTTCATTGTTCTCACTTTCATCAAGTAATTGAATCTTTGCTTTACCTTTTCTTTGATCCACTACTTCTTCATCATCTACATGTACATTATATTTACCTGCATACCAAGTACCTTGCTCATCAAATGTAACATCCTTGGATACAAGAAATTGCTTTGTGGATGGACTCCACAACCTGTATCCCATTTGCTTATCATCATAACCAATAAATACATACTTTTCTGCCTTAGGCTCCAACTTATGCCTCAATTGAGATGGCACATATGCATATGCCAAACATCCAAATATTCTGCAATGATCCAAGGTAGGTTTCTTACCCCACCAAGCTTCATATGGTGTCATACCTTGCAAAGCTTTACAAGGCAATCTATTGACCAAATATGTAGCTGTATTTACAGCCTCTGCCCACAAGTAATTTGGGCAATTCTTCTCTTTCATCATGGACCTTGCAAACTCAACAAGAGTCCTATTTCTTCTTTCTGCTACCCCATTTTGTTGAGGAGAGTACCTGCAAGTAACTTCTCTCTTTATACCTGCATTCCACAAGTAATCACTGAATTCATTTGAAAAATACTCTCCCCCTCCATCTGACCTTAGTCTCTTTAATTTTTGACCTGTAATCCTTTCTGCATATGCATGATAGTGTTTAAATGTATTAAACACTTCTGACTTTTCTTTAATCACATAAATTGTGATCCACCTGGTAGCATCATCAACATATATGACATAATATCTTGAACCATTTATACTAAAATCCTTTGAAGGACCCCACACATCTGTATGCACCAATTCAAGTCTTTTTGAATACATAAACCCATGCTTGGAATAGGATTGCTTGTGAGCCTTACCTAATTGACATGCCTCACATCTGTATGTCATGTGTTGACCTGCAATGTTAGGCAATCCAAGCACTGAATCATTGTTAATCATTTCTTTAATACCTCTTTCATTAAAGTGTCCAAGTCTTTTGTGCCAAAGATCCAATTCCGACACCTTCTGCTCTCCATATGTGAACATAGCATGTCCAACATTTCCTTGTACTTTCAATGTGAAGAGCCTTCCTTCTTTCTTCCCTGTAACAATTTGTTTATACCCTTGACTAGGGTCTTCAACATAAACTCCATCATTGGTGAACCTTACCTCATATCCTTTTTCCACAATTTGACCTACACTGATCAAATTCTTTGGGATTGTGGGAACATAAAGTACCTTACTCAGAAGAGTGCTCCCATCCTTAGCTTTGACTGAACCAATTGACTTTACCTTATGCTTTGTACTATCACCTGTCTGAACTGTATGATTAATTGCATTATGATCTAGATCAGTCATCAAAGCAATATTGCCACTTAAATGATTACTACATCCTGAATCAATATAAAACACTCTCATGTCCTCATGTGAGGTTTCACAAGTATTCATAATGAGAGTCGAGTCCTCCTTCTGATCTGATGCATAATTGTAGTAAGTGTTATTATAGGATTGATTTTGGAAGCTTCTTCCTCCACCTCTTCCAAAAGAATTCCTACCACCTCTACCTCTGAAGTTTCCTCTCTGAAATCTACCACCTCTTGCTCTTTGATTAAAGCTCTGATAATTACCATTGTTCTGATTATTATGCCAACAATCATGAGATAGATGATTGGTCTTACCACATATCCAACAAGCTCTTGCATTATCTTTGTTGTTTCTGCCTCTTCTTCTACTTCTGCCATTTCCTTTTCCTCTTATGAAGTTTGCTTGGTTTGAAGTGCCTTCTTCTTCACCTGATTGTTGCTTCCCCTTGTTAGCTTTCTTCTTGTCTTTAGAATACATTGCATGACCTGCACTCTTATCAACATCTCCTTTGATATCCTTCTCAAAAGTTAGCATATGACCCAACAATTGATTCAAATCAGGAGTAAAGTGATCTAATGAAAGTTCTGTAGATAAAATGAAAGGCTTCCACTTCTCATCTCCTCTTAGCCCTGTGAGAATTTGTCTTACCAATTTGTCTTCTTCAATATCTTCATCCACTGCACCTAGAGAATCTGCAATGTCCTTCATCTTTGTCACATAATCAGAGATTGACTGTGAGGCCTTCTTCTTGAAGGTAGTAAATTCTGCCCATAGTGAAGCCTTCCTTGACTTGGTTGTGTTTTGGAAATGCTCCTCCAAAGCATTCCAAATGTCACATGCACTTTCAAGTCCTCTAATGTGAGGAAGCAAATAGTCATTGACTGCCATGTAGATTATGCTCCTTGCTTGAGCATCTTTCTTCATCCAATTCTTCAAGTCTGCAAGCTCCTCCCTAGTTGGAACACTAGGATCTCTGAATTTAGGCTTTTCTTCTTCACCTGTAATGTAGGCTATAAAATCTTTGCTCATTAGATGAGCTTCCATCCTCATAGACCATGCAGGATAGTTCTCTCTATCCAACTTTTCAATTTGGAGACTATCTCCCATCCTTGCTTCACCTGTAGTCTCAAACCTTTAGACTTTACAAGGAATAAATGTACCTTTACTTCGAGTCTTGCTTCTTCTGATCCTTCTGATGGCTTCAATGTGTCTACCTTCAAGTTTTCTTCAACCTTTATCCTTTTATACCTTCAAGATGTAAAGATTTGTATTTCTGCAGTAGTCGGAGTCTTCTTCACTCCAATTTTGACACAACCTGCTCTGATACCACTGATGGAGAGTGTTAATCTCCAAAAGAACAAGTTAATCTTGAATTTAGATCACCTCTATATCAAGATTAACCTTAGACTCCACCAAATTTAGAGATCATTCACCAATTTATCAGAAAATTGATTATTCTGAAAAATTCAACTTCTTCATAAAAGTCTGCTGCAGATTAATCACTCATTGACTAATCAATCCTGTAAAGTTTTTGATAAAACTTTGTACACCACTTTGCCTTGAGATTGTGCAACTTTACCAAGTTAAATTTCTCAAAATGATTGAGTACACACTGAGAAATGTGTAAAACACTTTACCTATGTCTGAAACAACTTCTCTGCAGTAGCGACTTTGACACCTGCAACTTCTTAGCTACAGCTCTCACAATGTCGAACCCGTTTGATCAAGATCTTTTAGCCATAGATGGCTTACCTTCCAACTTAGATTTTGAGCCCTCACTTGTGTAAAACTTTACACTATGGACTGAGCAATGACTATTTCTCTGAAGATGAGAACTGCGCCAGATTTTACGACTCTTAGAACATTCTTACATATGAATGTTCCTAAACAAAATTCTCTCAGCCTGATTGCAATTAACCTCTCAAATTCTAGCCATAGATAGATTAGCTATGGACTTAGATACGTGCATAAGGATTTCTCAAAAGATTAAACACAGAAGGAGCAGACAACAAAATATCGGGCGCAAGATTTTTTGATTTCTCAGAAAAATTACATCTGAGTGAAGTTGATGAATTCAACTCACTTCTCATGTGTCTAATAACACTCTCTCCTATTCCTTTCTCTCTTCCTATTCTCTATTCTTCTTCTGCTCTATATTTGCCTCGACATTTTCCAAGTATTTATAGATGAATATATACAAATTTATGACTAGACAAAAGTATAAGTCAGCTAATGTACATATGTGTACATATCTTTGGATTTTCTGAATATGTCCTTCCTTTATCCTTCTGATATTGTTCTCTTCTTGACTTTGTGACTTCATTTCTTCATAATCCTTCAATTGATGATTGTCATGCACCAACAAAGTATTTGGGAGTGAAGCATTTGTCCATGTGCCAAAAGAAGATCGCAACAAGTTGCAATCCAAGTCTAAGAAGCACATCTTCACAAGGTATAGTGAGCAATCAAAAGCATATCGCTTATACGATCTCGAGAACCACTCCATCACAATTTCAAAAGATGTTATCTTTAATGAAGCTTCAAGCTAATCAACCAAAGATCCAAACACAAGTTTAAGTCCATCCATCTCGACTTCAGAGGGGGACACAATCTTTTTAAAGCAAACATCAAAAGCTAGTACTTCAAGTCAACCGAGAAGATCTCAAAGAATTATTAACAAGAGACAACAAGAACAAAGTCAATATGTCAATTATGCCTTAATGCATCATATTCAACAAATCCTAGAACCTTCTAACTACAGAAAATCTCAAGGACAACCTGAATGGGAAGAAGCTATGCAAGTGGAAATGGATGTAGTAGAGAAGAACAAGACTTGGAATCTTGCTCCTAAACCCACAAACCATCAAGCCATATGTTGCTCTAGCACAATGGTAAGCACCATGTTAAGAAGCACCACCTCCTTAATGTCAATCCATGGAAGAGATAGGAGTGATATGAAGATCGTGAATGCGAGATGTAGTGAGAGTGAAGGTGAGAAGCATAGAGATGCACACACACATACACACACATGTAAGAGACAAGCAAAACACAATTACTCAAGATCTCAATTACAAGCTCAAAATAGCTCTAAGCTCACACTAACCAACCTCAAAAAATGAGCTCTCTAGCTCTCTTTATAGTTTTAGACTAGTTTTGACCGGTTTCACATCTAGTGACTGGCATAGTTGAAAAATAGGTTCTAAGTGCTATTTGAGGGTCTAAATGAGGTCTAAACATAGCCAAAATTGCTAGGCTCGTTCTACCTAAGCTCCTCAAGCTCGAGGACTCCTCGGCTTGCACAAAATGGAGCATATAATTAAAAAAGTGGTTGTCCTATGTTGCATATGATACAAGAGTGATGAAAATCACTATTGAGAGTTTTGAAAAGTGTTATAAAACATATTTCTTTTGAAAAAATGATCTGCTTGGCTCCCCCCTACTTCGTTGCAATCTGCCTTCACATACTTCCTCGTCATCTGTGCCTCTGGCTACTGCCAACACCCCCCCTCCCTCTCGCTTCTGTCGTCCTCGACAGAACCTTGTTGCGGGGTCTGTCGGATATAGTTTTGTAGGAGGTCATGAGCGAGGTTGTGCTCTGAAATGCGAATGCCTCTTGCAAGATCAGCTTTGAGTTTTTCCCAATCTATGGGTTGAGGTTCCTCTGGCAGCGGAAGATGGTAATGTGTGGAGTACACCAGCTGTTCACAGGCAAATAATTGGAGTAGGTGTGTGGGCCTGCTTTGAACACCTCAGAATGGTATTCCCAAAAATCGGTAGTAAACATCTCTTCGAATGTCATTTTGTAGCATGCTGGTAAATACTTGATTCGATAGTGCCAGTCATAACACGCCAAGAGCGATGGTGTCGTGCTCATATCATATGCTAAATCCTTATTACCATGCTCGAAGCCCGGGGTGTTAACATGCGGTGCCTTGACACGACGGAAGACCTTGAATACTATCTGCATCATGTCAAATATTTTGACTATCATATGGGCAGCTACATCATCCATGTGGTGTAAGCGGGGGAGCCAGTGGCAACTCGTTGCCATCATATATCGAATAGTGGCTGGTCTAGTGGGTGGAGTGAAATATGGATAATTTAGCCAATCCTGGCACTGCTTGTTGTTCTATACTTTGATTGCGAAGGCCTTCTAGGAGCGACGTCTTGGTATCGGTCCCCAACATGGGTTATACTTTAAATCCAGGGGTGCCTTGACCCATTTTCAGGATATTTTTGTAGTAATTCCTGGCGCCAAGTTGGTTGAAATATTTCTCTGCTCTGTGCTTCCGATGGCAAGTCATCAGGCTCAAACTGAGTTGCATGTGAGGGTTTCTTGCCTGTCTCCTTTTCGATCGCCACTTGGTATTCTACCATTAGCATGAAATACGACTTATATTGAAGCTCGTGGCCAGATATGTACCTATGCAGTGCCAAGTGAGCGAAGTAAGGGGATTGTAAAATGCGTTCCTCTATCATAGACATGGTGTGTAATTGAGCCTCTACCCTTGCTGAGTGGGTCTGTCTAAGTTCTTCTACAATCTTCATCCATGCGGGGGTAGGGAGTTCAAAGGTGGTCTGGCCTTCAGTCATGACACGTCCGCCTGGGATGGGTTGTGGTTCGTATGCTTCTTCGCAGGTTTCCTCCACCAGGATAGACACAGTTTCTTCCTCCATTGGGAGTTCGGGTGGGGAGTCAAGCCTAGGGGGTTCAGAAATGGCAGTAATTTGTGCGTGAAGGGTAAGTACCTGAGCGCGTAAAGCATTTAGTTCCTCTATGATCTCTGGAGGTGTTGCCTCAGGAGCTGGTGGTGCTTGCTATACAGGTGCTTGCAACTGTAGCATTTTGTGGTCTTCCTTAAGCTTCTGATATGCCTCATGCATGCTGTCATAATCTTCGAGTAGTCTAGCATGGTCTTCCAATAGTATCTTCATAGATTCAGAGGGGACGGCTTTAAAACAGTTGCGACTCTGAGGTTCGTCCGACTGATCTAAAGCAGCTTCGAGGTTTTCTCTATTTTGTTCCTGCAAGCATTGATTCTCTTCTTTGGATGCTGCTAGGTGGCGTCTTAATAGTCCCATGTTTCAAGTGAGTGTCGCGTTTTGAATGGTTTCAGCCCTTAACAAATTGTCGATATCCGTAATGGCTTCCTTTGTCTTCTGTTCACTTTCTAGTTCAAGTGTATGGTAGGCCTGGTGTAGCTCTTGATAGCATGTGTTCAAGGAGGCGTTCTCGATTGATAATGAGTTTAGTTGCACCTGTAAATCTGCAGTTGTTTGTTGTAGCATCTGGTAGCTGGTTCCTAGAGATGGGAATTCATCTCTAACTTGTGTCATGCATGAAAACATTTGACAGAATGTGGTGTCGATTGTGGGTGACAATATTAATGACAGACTGAGTAAAGATGTTGTGGGTGTGGGTGTTGATGCAAGGGGAAATAGGGATGGGAAAGTGGATGCAGATGTGATTGTGGAGAAATGTGGTGGTGAAATGGATGAGGTGAGTAGTGCTGCAGTGGGTGGTGATATGTCCATGTCACTAGACGTTGTGTCGAGTGCAGTGACCGTGAAGAGTGGAGTGATAGTGGGTGCTTGAGTGGGTGTGAATATAGGATTTACAAAGGTTGCCAAATAATTTACAGATGGGGTTTCTTGTATTGCTTGGTGGAGAGGGGACAAAGGAAATACAGTGGGTCAGGGAGGTGAGACGGGGGAGAAGGTCAGTGGAGGGGGAAATGGGAATAGGGGTCTTGGAGGGATGGGGAAGGAAGGGAAGGATGGAGGGAGAAATGGACTGGATGGAAGGGTGGAAGTCCTAGGAGGAAGGCTAAGTTGTGTGGGTGTAGAAAGTGTGAGAGGAATTGAGGCAACAAGGGCTTCTGCTATCGCACTATCGAAGGACGTGGATGGTCTAGGAGAGGTAGCATGGACAGGAGAGACAGGAGGGGCGGGAGGTGAAAGAGGAGCAGGTGGTGTAGTGGGTACTTCGATGATGTTAGGGGTATTTTTAGTAGAAGTGTGAGGCAGAGAGTCGATGACGATCGTTTCTTCTGCCAAAGAATCTTTTGGAATGAGGCGTGCCTCCCTAGCCTTTTGTGAAGACTGGGCATTTGTTGGTACATGAATATATTGATCGGGCTTTGATAGTAAGCGAATTCGACGTGGGTCAAACTTCGGTAGTGGCTTTCTTTACAGATAGCGTAGTGCTTCATTAGTTCCAACTGATTTAACCAATTCTCTGAAACCCTGAATGTAAGCTTCTTTGAATCCTCATATGGCGAGTTCCTATTCTACAAGTGCATGACTTTCTTTTTTTGAGAGTTTTCGGTGCACCCAAACTGCTTGAATAGTTCGATATAATTTCTTGATTGCCAATGTATATGCAGCTACTTCAAATGTATCATTTTCATGCGTGTTTGTGTCACCTTGAGTGTCAGTGTGTTGTTCTTGTTCATCATTATGTTCATCTTCTTGAGATTCATGGCTCTCCTGACTGGCTTCATCATCTCCATCTTCATCGTCAGTTTTTGTCCTCTCTTCTTCGAAGCTGGAGACTGCTTGCTCGTGTGGTTGATCAGGGGGTGTGGTAGGGTAACTGGGACGTTCATACTCCTGTGAGAAAAATTGTCCTTTTGAAAATTGAAATTCGCTCAAAAAAGCATCAGGCATTTCAAAATCAAACGTGTTATTCGTTGGTTCTGCCTCTAAGTTGGGTGTAGGAAAAGTAAATGCTTTTGCACCGATGGAGGTGGGAATTTCTGTTGTTGTAATGGTGGGTTCCCGAACTATGGTTGCTTGAGAGGTAACAACACTGGTAGTACCTTTTGTGATAACTGGTCATGATAGGTGTATGCGTATGGGTTGTATAGGTGCAGGGGGTTTCGTAGGTGACTATTCTGGAGATGGATGAGATGACGGGGACTCTGGAACTTGCAAACATGAGATAGATCCATGCATGCGCTTGCCTATCCGTCCCTTGCTAGCTTTTCTGGCTTTCTTGGTGGCTCCTTTGAATGCCTCCAATTCTTCACTTGTCATTGCACATTCTATAGGCAAGTCATATGCCAAACACATATAAACAATTTGAGTGAGAGCGCAACATCCATGGATGACTTCTTTTCTTTCCCATCTTTGTTGTGCTAGATACAACTGATCAATGATCCAACTTGCAAGATCTATTGTTTGGGGCCCTATACAGGCTAAATATAATCCGAACCAAATATTCTTGTGAGGCATAGTGAAACGATCTTGAGTCGGGAATGCAAAATGTTGCATACATATACGTAGGGGCTTAGAGAGCTCTCAAGTGTAATGGCCAAAATGTCTTCCCATTTCACAACATCACCACGCTTCATCGGCTCAGGAATAAGCCTTTCGCGCTCTGTAGGCGTGTAAGTCCCATGAATCTTAATTGCTACCCAAATGAGGTCTTTTGAAAGACAGAACTTCTTGAATGGGGGGTCATTTACCAACGACGGTAGAATGAACGTGCCCGACAAGTCCTTGTTCTCGAAGGCTATAAGTGTGGTCACCAGGTAGTAGCATCTATAAAAATACGGTTTGGGCAGTGGGTCACTGAAGTATTCCGTGAAGCCTGCTCTAGCCCAAACGTGCTTTAACTCTTATGTATTTTGGAGTGCTTCAAATTCTCTTTGATATTTGCCCCACTTAACACTGTCAAAAGTCAACGTGGCATCAAAAATGAAGTCTGCATCTGCTAAGGGTCCTGCTAAACCTTGGAACCAATGAGAATTACGGTGCACTTTTTTGGTGTATCCCCTAGGAGGGTCATCAATCAGCATTGGTCTTGGGAATCCTGGAAATTCAGGTGGTTTTGATGTAGGATGTGGCTCGGCCAGTAATTCGCCAAAAATGACCACAGGTACACTGGGGCCAGCTTTAGACGCTCCTTCTGTTTGCATGATGATGGATGCAAATGTGGAGAAGATCTGCTACAAAAGATTAGCACATTAGTACGAAAATTAATCATGATCCCATTAAAGTGAGACCGCAATCCCTTTCCATAACTGATGTGTAACCCGTGTAGCCAAGTGTTGTGAGGTGGTTTATGGAATGATTTTTGCAAAACTAATGCAGGTCTCTAGACACCTACATGCTTCAGATAGTGCATACATTGCTTGATGAGATGTTATTACAAGTGATGTTGGGTTAGTGTAGATGAGTTTATACAAAGTTCAATTGTGAGTGAATTATTACAAGGGAGTTGGTTATTCGGGATGGGATTAATGTTATACAATTGGTCATGAGAGGGCTTCTCGATACATTTCGGTATCCATCTCCTAATGGTGGTTGAGTGGGTGGTATGCTTCTGTTAAGGGACAAAAGGTGAGTTCGGATACTGTGGTGTCAATGGGTGAGGGGATTTCTGAGGGTTATATGTTACGTGGCTTGAGTGTTGAGCTATAATACACTATTTGGGTACCCAAATCTGCATGGGTGTGGGCTGATTAGTTAAGTACTTCTTGGCGATCCAAATCTATCGAAGCTTTGTCGAGGTCGAAGAAGGTCGAGGAGATGTTGAATATTGCCTCTGATTCTATTGAAACTTCATCTTATCATTATGTGCATTGTTGAAATTGGTCGGTGCTTTCTATCCTTTTGGCACCCATATTTGTCTCATGCCGCTTGTTTTGTGAAGTTGATGCTGCTACTTGTTTTGTGTCGTCTAGTGTGCTCATCGGTTTGGGTTCCTCAGTCATGGGTGAATCCTTTGTGGTCGGGGTTGAGAGGTCGGATGGACACTCTGCTTTGGAAAAGAAGGGATGTCCAACACTTATGAAGCTTTCCCATTAGGAAGTGCAACATTTTGTACCATTAATCTAGGCCAGTCCGCAGTAAGTGTGGAAGGATGGGCACTGCAGGGTATAGTGCCCATTTGGTCGTTGATGCAGTCCACCTGACCGCTGTTGATCCCCATTTGGCCCAATTGTTGGGTGGTGACCCCTTCTTATTTGCAGGAAGCCTAGGTGAAAATCTATTGACGTTCTTCTAAATGGCAATTGTCCATCGCCAAGCCCATGTGGGTTGGTGTAGACATAACGTGACTTATCTGGCCAAAGATCTTTCGTTCCTCCGTCGCATGCGGTTCATATGGTCTAGGGTTGCATACCTCAGGCGGAGTGTTGTTAGGGAAGTGAAGTAGTATCACTCGCTATTGGTCTAAGTTTCCAATCTGCAAGGAGCCTTGTTTAAGATTTAGGTCCACTGAGTGATCGTATAGCCAATCTTGGCCAAGGATTAGGGGTTCTATTAGGTCGTTGTCATGGCACATTAGGAGCTTCACTATCATGGTCACGTCCTGTATGAGGATAGGAAGGTCCACCTCACCCATGCAAGGGATTTCCATGCCTCCTAGCTCTATGAGGTATGCCTCAAGTGGCCGCATTTCTATTCTAGAGTCCTTATAGTGGGACCATCTAATCGCACTAGTCGCAGACCCTGAATCAATTAAAGCCCTTAGCTCATGGTAAGGGTTATCGTGCTCTAGCCTGACTGTAATGAACGATCTCCTATCCACTATGCTAGGATGAGTGATTGACTTTGCTTGACACATGGACATGGGGTATCTGGGTGTTGTTTCCAGATGGTTATAATGTTCTCTCCCTAGTCCTTGTCTTGTTAGCTTCATGCGCTTAATGCGTTCTATAGCTTCTGTCTGAGCTTCAGCACATATTCTTTTTTCTTCCTCCTTGCGCTTCTTTGCCAACGTGAGTTCTCTAAGCATATCCTCAGTAAGAGGTTCCTGATAAAGCTTGACTCTATAGCCACTAATGTAATTAGGCATTATGTCTCATTCTAGGGTGGCTAATTGTACTGCTTCACTTGTCGAGAGTATGTTAATGATCATAGGTCCATAACCTTGCTTTTCTAATTTTTGTGCATGTTGTTTTAGCGTATACACTAGGACTAAATCTCCTTCTTTTAAGCCATTGTCTTTCACATGTGCATCGAAATAGGCTTTCTATCATTTCTTCGCCGCATATATGCCTGCTGCTGCTTTCAGCCTCGTTCCTCCTAATCGTTCCAAGTCCATTATTCTTGATGATAATTCATGGCCGGTCCACTGATGTTCTTGTGCGACCTTAAGGGTGGGTATCAAGAAGTCCAAAGGAAGCACATCATTCTGACCAAAAACCATCCGAAAGGGAGTTGCATTGAGTACGGTCTTGTAGGCCACTCGATATGCCCAAACAATGTGGTGTAACTGTTTGTCCCAATCTGAACGTTTGTTGTTCACGAGTTTTGTCACTACGTTACAAAGGATCTTGTTAGTACTTTCTTCTTGAACATTAGCCTGAGGATGATATGGTGCTGATTTCTTGTGAATCACCATAAAATCTTGTAAGAAATATTCAATGACTTGGTTTAGAAAGTGAGTTCCTCTATCGCTCACTAACTCTATAGGAAGTCCATATCTTGTAAAGACATTTTCAAATAAGAATTTTGTAGTCATGTGTGCGTCATTCTTTTTCGTGGCCTTAGCCTCTACCCATTTGGTAAGGTAATCTGTAGCTACAATAATGTATTCAACATGAGTACCTTTTGCAGGGGGGTTAATGGGTCCTACAAAATCTATACTCCACTTAGAAAATGCACGTCCTCCCATCATCGGTTTCAATGGAATTTCATCTCTATGAGTAGGAAACTAAGTTCTCTGGCACACATCACATCTCTTAACATAAGTATGTGCATCCATGTGAAGAGTGGGCCACCATAATCCTGCAAATAGTATGGCTCTGATTATCCTATCGGGGCCAAAATGACCTCCTGCAACACCTTGGTGTGCAGTCTGTAGTATGTTCAAATAATCACTCTCATGAACACATTGTCTTAAGTATCCGTCTCATCCTCGTTTGTATAGGTTGTCGCCAATAAGTGAATAGTCTTGAGCTTCTTGCTCTAGACTGCGTTGTCATGCTAAGGTCATTCCTAAAGGGAATGTTTTCGTCCTCAAGTATGTCATTGGTGGTTCACTCCATTCTGGTGTGAGAGACATATGATATAACGTAGCATGTTCTACTGGTGTTCTTTCACAACAAACAAGGCATTCTCTACACAACTTGTAGACATCTTCTTTCATAGAAGGCCAATATACTCCTAGTTTATGTAGAGTCTGCAATGTACGATATTTTGAAAGATGTTGCTTTAATGCACCTATGTGTGCTAATTGCAACCAATTCGCGTGTTCTGATTCATCTACACAACAAGAAAGTTTGGCACAAAAAGATGAAATAGCCTGCACAAGTGTTGTGATAGTGTGTTCGGAGGTCGAAACGAGCTCAGATCGCGATTTTGGCACCACAAAGCAAAGCAATTTTGATCTCGAAAACACCCTAAGTATGCTCACCAAAATTCGTGTGATTCTGAGACTGCAACCGGAGGAGTTTTGACGGCACCCTAGATGAAGCGACGACCTGCTCTGATACCAATTGTTGGAGTTAGACGTCTGCGAAAGCACGCGAACAGCACAAGGAAGAAGAAGAAGCTTGGAGCACAACACACAATACTGAATGTAATACTAGAGAATGTACAAAGATAAGTAGCCCATTTAGGGCTATAGGCATATATACAAGCCGGGGGAAAAAAACCTCCTAAAGAGGGAAAAAAGTGCCCCGGCAGTCCTAGAGTGTTCACACACATCACTACCTAAATATATCAACAAAAATTATGTTTGAAAATGTTATTTTTTCCACGATCCTAACCCAAATTGGTGAAAATTTGGCTAGAATCATGATTTTGTGAAACTTTGTCTAAAAGTCGTGTTTTTTATAATCCTAAATAAATCGTGAGATTTTGTTAAGAAACATGATTTTGTGAAAGTTTAGATGAAGATCGTGTGTTTTCATGATCCTGACTCAAAATCATGAGATTTTGGTCAGAATCACGATTTTGTGAAAGTTTGATCATGTTTTTCACGATCTTGACTCAAAACCGTGAGATTTTGGTCGTCTTTTTTCACGATCTTGACTCAAAATCATGAGATTTTGGTCAGAATCGTGATTTTGTGAAAGTTTTAGGTGAAGATCGTGTTCTTCACAATCCTAACTCAAAATCATGAGATTTTGATCAGAATCGTGATTTTGTGAAAGTTTTAGGTGAAGATCGTGTTCTTCACAATCCTAACTCAAAATCATGAGATTTTGATCAAAATCGTGATTTTGTGAACTTTTAACAATTTTTTTTTTTCTTTTTTAGTTCTCTTAACTTCCACAAGAGCGCGTTTTCAAAACAATATCATGCAATAAAACAAATGATCAAATGTTATCTTTTTGTCCATTCAAATCCTACTTCAAAGAATCGCGATTCTGTTTCACTCTTGATTCTTCCAGAAATTTTACAAACTTATCGAAAATTTTATAAAAAATTATTGCTAAGGATATTACCTTGCTTGTGCTAAGCTCTCCAAGCCAAAAAGGGTCTTCTACTGAGGATCGCGATTTTTTGCACTTCTATTCTCTCTCTCTGTCTCACCCAACAAATTATCAAAAATTTTCTAAGTCCTCCTTTTATACTTTCTACTCAGAATCATGATTTTCCCCTTTTCTTCCTATGAATTTATTTCTCTTCTTGACTATTACTCCTCAATACTCACTAATGTTTGTTCTTTGCACCAATTTTCTTAAGTTCTATCCTTTCTCTGAGAATCGTGATTTTCTATAGAGAATCGTGTTTTCTGAAATCTCATCAAAATTTACATTTTTTTTTATTGTTTCAATTCAATATATTTCTTCAACTGTTTCGCATTACTTTCACCCCTTGGTTTTATATTTTTTAAGTTTTTCTTATTTTTAATTGATTTTTTGATCCCAAATAAAAAGTAAACAAATTATTTAGGGCTTCTTTGAATGTGCGACCTTTCGACCACCATTTTGTATGATCTTGCAAGAGGAAAATGAAGTCCGCAAGATCATGGATAAGTACATGGAGAAAGGGTTTGCCATACCCAATTATTCACCCTTCGTAGCACCAACTCTTCTAGTGAAAAAGAAAGATGGATCTTATAGGATGTGTATCGACTATATATCACTCAATAAGATTGCCATCAAGCATAGATACCCCATGGCCAAGATAGATGATATCCTTGATTCTCTAGGTGGAGAAATGGTATATAGCAAAACATATTTGAAGAGTTTCTACCACCGGATTAGAGTTAAAGAGCAGGATGTATATAAAACAGCTTTCAAGATCCGTTTCTAGCATTATGAGTATTTATCTATGTCATTTGGTTTGAGTAATGCACATGCTACCTATATGAGGTTAATGAATGATAGTTTACATCTGTTCGTTGGTTTTTTGTTGCGAATTTTGTAGATGACTTGTTAGTGTATAATAGGCCTTGACATGATCATGTGAGTCACTTAAGGTTGGTGTTAAATAAATTAAAGGAAAATCAATAAATTGTAAATCCAAATAAGATTCAATTGTTTCTCCTAGAGATAGAGTACTTAGGGCATGTGGTATCAGTTGATGGGGTCTAGATGGATCCCAAGAAGGTCTCAGCTATTTTGGCATGGCCAACTCCTCAAGATGAGGGGTAACTTTGGTCATTTTTAGGAATGTTAGATTTTTATCAAAAATTCATTTCATCTTATTCGTCAATAGCAACACCTAGGACAAAATTGCTTCAAGGCAAAGTACCTTTTGCATGGAAGCAAGAACAACAAGATACTTTTGACACTATGAAGCAAGCTGTTTCATATGGAAATCCTATATAGAAGAGGCAAAGAAGATATTGCAGTTACTTCTCAAGACAACGACAGCCAAATTCTAGCAAGAATAGGATGAGGATGTATTGGATGAAGAAGCTAAGGCAAGCGATGTAAATTTTCTATTAAATCATCAAATATAGAAAGGAAAAGTCTCCAGACAAATCGAAGCCAAAGTCAAACCATACAACATTTAGCAATTTCTAACCCTACTTTAGAACTTAGTCCCTCTATTCAAGCCTTACTATAATAAATATCTTCTTCTTCTCTAAATCATATGTAACTCTTAGCAATGATTTCAAATACTCCCAACTAGCGAAAACATTCATCACCAATATCTCTACTTCAAATAAATATCCTGAAGAAACTCCATCAATAGATGACTCTAGTGTGGCATATGAAACCAAATCAAATAGAGAAGATAATCGTGATGATGCATTTTTTACCATTCAACAACACATGCAAATCCCTTGATGAAAATATGATGCAGGATGATAAGTATGATGTGGGTGATGTGATGCTTGAGGATAGTGTGATGCTTGGAGATGGTAGAGGAATATGTATACAAATAATGTGACGCTTTGGGATGATAGAGGAATATGTGGAGGTAATGTAGATAATGTAAATATATGGAGAAGTGATATGCCAATCAATAAATATAGCAGTTTCTCTATGTGATAGCAATCGTACAGAATTATGCATGTTGATAAAGCTGCAAAATTGGATGATGACTATGTGTTTCTTAAAAAACTGCTTTCACATAGCCTAGATTCAGATATACAAGTGTTGGAATGAAAATCCAATGCTCTTCTCTTTGTTCTTGCCCTTAGTGAGAGTTCCTTGTGCTCTACATCTTTCTTCTTCATTGTTGTGCTCATTTTCTTGAGAGTAGTGAAGGCTCTTGTCTCTTGTTCCCCTTCCTAAAAGGGGTTCTTTATTCTCCTTGAGGCATTTGAGAGTTTTAGCTTTAGAAATGAAGTATAGCAAAACAAGCACTATACAAGAATTAAAAGTGTTAGTGCCTCCACCACAAAATCCTTGTTGGACAATCCTTTGTTGAACTTTTCTTTTCTTTTTCTCTTTTCTTCTTCTTCTTCTTTTCTTTTTTATTTTTCCTTCTTTTTTCTTTCTTTATTATCTTTTTTTTGGTCGATTCTCATCCTTGGCCTTCTCTTTATTGATTAATCTTGGAAAAAGAATAAAGAATTTGAATGGACAATAAAAAGAATAATTTAATATGTTGAGAAGAATGAACTATCTTCCTTTCTCCTTGATTGAGTTGTGGAGCCGTTTAGCTTTGTACCTCAAATTTCCCTAAACTTTTTTTTTTGATGATATGTAGATGGGGGAAGATAGGTGAGTGAATCCTTGGAAACCTACTTCCAATAACTACTGAGTTGGTGAGTCTTTGATTGTATGGTTGAATCACTAAGTAGATGTGATTGTGAGTTCTTATTTGGTCTAGACCTATGGTGGCCAGATGATTCAACTTTATTAAGCGCCATCATAGGATAATTATTACTAGAGGATGATGTGCCCTACAAAGTAGTGGTTGAAAGATACCCCTTTATTAAAGTCGTGAGCACCCATATTAAAGCTCGATGTTGCTAAGCTTGAATCATTTTTTTTGGGAACCCATGTCATTAAACCTTCTTGACCTTGGTACCATTTGTTGACGGGCCTTTTCCTATTGGAAGGTGGCATTATCGTTTTAGATGTTAGAAAATTTCTCTTGAAACCTTCTACTTCTTCGTTTCAAGCCCAAACAAATTTGGTTCATTGTGATTGATTTGAAGTTGAAAGATTGCAAATACTCTTAGCGGATGGATGTTTATGTCCTCAATACTGCAACTTTATCTACCTATGTAAGTTTCTCAGATATGATATTGGGGTTAGATGAGAGTTCATGTTCTTTGAGAGATGGAGCATCAAGTGTTGTTGAAGCCTCATCGAGAAGATAATGTTCACATTTTGAAGACTTAGTCAATGAAGACGAGTCAAAAGGTTTGACTTTTTATAAAGATCTCATTAAATCCAAAAAATCATTAAGCTCATATTTAGTTCCTACTTCAATTATCTTATTAGGGATTTTTTTCGTGAACTTGTCCAAGAAGCTATGAACCTTTTTACCTTGAATCAATCAAGATATCATTCTCAAGGAGAGGTCTAATTTAGCAAAATGCTCATATATCCATTTTGTCCTAGGATGGCATCTTCTAATAGATCCTCATCTTCACATACCAAAAAGTCTACTTTCATGCTAAAATTCCTTGGGTAGATAGTTGCATATGTTTTAGTTAAACATTGGAACTTCCTTCCATGCAAGCCTTTCATATAGACCTCCATTGGTTTCAACACTTTTTGCAATTCTAAGGCCCCAAACATTATAATAGTGTTTAAAGCAGTTCTTGTATCTATCAACACATGTACAAATATATTGCAATTTATTTCCAAATCATAGTTGTACACAAGTTATTTGATCAAATTTTTTTTCTTGGGGAAATATATGTGGATATGGGAACTGACTAGTCATAACAGGTAATTCATCTATGATCATCAATCTGTTAGACCTATGTGTCCCTCAAGTAGCTTTGATGTGAGTCATTTCCCTATACATGGGAACTTTTGACTCTAGTGTTGGATAGAGGTTTTTTTCCCATGTAACCACATTTACATGATATAATCATATGTGATGGTACTTTGTACTTATGGATTCACTTATAGCTCTCACTTCATTCATTCTTATACTATTGATCATCTATCGACTGATAGAGCAAGTTCAACTCCTTAACCTGCTATTTTTTCACATCATCAGATGCACTTTTAACTATGTAAATCTGTCTTAGAGCATAGAAATAGGAAGTTCATAAATCATGTAATAAACCCACCAGGGTCATTGGTGTTTACCCCCGCCCCCCTCGAAGCCATTCATGTAGTCAAAATCACCATTAGAGTTACACTTTGTGAGCTGCATTTCAACTTTGTTGAAGTTCATATCTTGCTATGTTTGAGTTCTTTGGTGCAATGACAAGCAACAATGACTTTCTTGGCATGATTCAAGCTGAAGATAAGCTTAATGGGACCAACTATCCAATTTTTCTTACATGATAAAGCATGTTCTTGTTGCAAAGCAACTATGGAATATAGTGGCAAATGTTGACAAGCAAACAATGGTTCTTCTACTACGCAACCTATTGTCATAGATTTAGGGCTTATTCAAGTACAATGGATATGCCTTCTCCACCTCTGCAAGAGAAACTTGGATTGGATGGAAAGGATGCTCAAGCTCATGCATTGATTGCCCTTTCTGTGAAGGGACATATTGTTCCACGCATCCGATCATGTACTACTTCAAGAAAAGCTTGTGATACACTTGCCTCTTTGTATGTATGTATGGCTGAAAATGATTCAGTGGATGTATATGTTACACACATCAAGGATTTGAAATAGACGATATGATTTGAAAGAAATGATATGATTCGACAAAAATCAAGGATGTATTTCCTTTCAATGCTTTTGCTACTACACTTTGTTTGGTTGCAAAATGAATCCAAATATGTACACTTTTTGATGAGGTTGTGTCTGTTCTTTTGTAAGAAGAGAAATCAAGAGTGAATAGAAGTGGTTTGCTTGAGGGAATGCAAGCACTTTCCATTACACAAAAGGGAAAAAGCAGGTATGATTCAACTTGGGGTTCATTAAAACCAAAGCCATACTCTTCCTCTTCCAGTTCCTCCTCTCTTGATGGTGATATGCAAAAGAAGACAAGATGCAAGTATTGTCGAAAGGCTAGCCATACCATTGATGAATTTAGAAAGCTTACCAAAAATAATGAAAAGAAGAAAGAATCTGGAATGTCTATTGTTGAGAATACATCTAATGCAAAGAATGATGAAGCTAATGTTGCTCAAGTTTTTTGGGCATGTGGTGCTACATGTCATTATGATTCATCATCACATTCTACATGTATTATTGTGAATGAGGTTGATTCATATTGTTTTCTTTTAGTGGTTCTTCAAAGCATATCACTTCATGCAAAAGATTTTTGCATCTTTGAAAGATGCACCCAAGGGAGGACACCTTGTATGTGCAAACAATGCTTCTTATACTATTATTGGAGTTGGAGAAATTCCACTTAGGGTTGCAAATGAATGTATTGTTACTCTCAAGAATGCAAAGTATGTACGTGATATGAAGAAAAAATTAATTTTGGTTCCTACTATTGCTAATATCAGACCTCATGTACACTTTGTTGATAACAAATGTATGGTTCATGATTTCACCAATGCCGATGTTATTGTGACATTGGTGACCTTATGCAATGGCTTTTATCACTTGGATATATATAAGAGAGTTGCCTCAAATGACTTTCTTACACATACTTCTTCTATGGCCGAAACGGAGTTATGGCATGCTCGCTTTGGTCATTTGAACTTCAATAGTTTTCTTTACTTAGAAAAGAAGGATATGGTTATTGATTTTCCAACACTTGAGTCCTTTGAAAAGCATGCATGTGAAGGCTGTATACTTGGAAAAATGCATTGTCCTCCTTTTCCCAAAGATGATGGTACATATGGTATACAAAACGGAAAATTGTTCGTAGTGGTGTATGTGGCCCAGTCAAGACTCCATATTTTTGCAAGCATGTATACTTTGTTACCTTCATTGATGATGCGACACACCATACTTGGGTGTATCCTATGAAATCAAAGAATGAAGTATTCTCTTGATTTAAAATATTTTTAGCTATGGCTAAAAATTTTTGGGGAAATAAGCTTTTGACTCTTCACACAAATTGTGATGATGAATAAATGTCAGATGAATTTGATGCTTTTCTTTCTAAAAGAGGTATTGCAATCAATGTACAATGCCATATACACCTCAACAAAATGGTGTTGTGGAGCACAAGAATACAACACTTTTTTAAATTGCATGATGTATGGTTAAAGGAAAGCATATTCCATATAAATTTTGGATGCAAGCAGTCATCTGTGCAAACTATGTACTGAATCATTGTCCTACAAAAGCATTGAGATTCATTACACATTATGAGGCTTGGAATGGGAATAAGCCAATGGTTAATCATGTGCGCATAATTGATTTTTTGGCATATGCTCTTTTGCCATCACAACAACATCGCAAACTTCATGAAAAGGCAAATAAATGTTTATATTGCTAGATATACTAGTAAGAGTAAAGGCTCATACCATCCATTGATGGACAAAATTATTGTAAGTCAAGATGTGCTATTTGCTGAAAATTCAGCTCATCCTTTACTTGATTGTAAATTTCAGCAAATAATTAGCCTAAAACTTGTGTTTGATACACTCATCCCTTTGTTTCAAAGTGGATGCTTGACTATGTCCATGTAGGCCATCCAAATGAGATTCAAATATTTGAAAATTTTCAGCCAAATATGGCTAAAAAATTCCAGCCAAACATGGCTGAGAATTCTTAAAATTTGCAAAGAAACATGACAAAAAATTTCCATTCAAAGATGGTTGAAAATGTCCAGCCAAACATGGCTGAAAATTTGCAAAATTTGTAGCCACATGTGGCTGAGATTCATCATGATATTCAACCCACTTGTTATGTACATTTTGTCAATATATTACATGAGGAACATGTCTATCAAGGATGCACAACCTATTCCAAAATGGCTACAAAAGACATTGCATGATAGCAATTTTCATCCTCCTTTACTTGGTAGAACGAGATGAAGCTCTCTCCATGCATCAAGTGGCTTTGTGGTTGTATCTTATACTGCAACTGCATGTAAGGAAGAGTCAGTCACTTTTGAAGATGCATGTGATGGTGGATGAGTGCAATGCAATTAGATTTGGATTTGATTCACAAAATTCATACTTGGGAGTTATGTGAATTACCAAAAGGTAAGGATGCCAACAAGATTAAAAGAAAGTCACATGGTAGCATTGATAGCTGCAAAGCTAGACTAGTTGCAAAGATTCTCTTCAAAAATATGGCACTGATTATGAGGAGACTTTTGCACCTACTTTTCTCATGACTACCATTTGTCCTATGATTGCATTGGTTGCCCATCATGGTTGGAAAGTGCATCAATTAGATATAAAGACAATTTTCTTAATGGTGATCTACAAGAAGAGGCCTATGTGAAACAACCTCTTGGATTTTCCATCAAAGGTCAAGAGCATATGGTTTGCCACTTGTGTAGGGCTTTGTATGAACTTAAGCAACCTCCACGTGTGTGATATGACAATATACATAATCGCTTGGATGGATCTTGGTTTTGCATGTAGTCTAGTTGAAACCACATTTTATATCTACAAAGATGAGGCTGATATTATAGTGCTTGTTCTTTATGTTGATGACATTATCTTGATTAGGCCATGTGATGAGAAAGTTGACATGCCTATGGCTTGATTTGAAACATACCTTTGATGTCACACATCTTGGTCTTTTGGAGTGTTCTCTTGGGATCTAGTTTGTATCCATTGATCAAGGAGTTTTTGTGCATCAAGCAAAGTATCTTGAGAAGCGACTTCAACATTTTGGTTTTGAGGATAGCAAGCCTATCTCAACACGAGTGGAAACATGATTTAGGTTCTCAATTGAGGATGTAGGTGATGCATTTGATACTTCGCTTTATTAGCAAGCTGTGGGATGTTTGATATATGCATGTAACACAAGGCCGAATATATAGTATGCAGTTCCCCACTTGAATCGATTTATGCATAGCCCTGGCACTGAGCATTGGCAAGCGATAAAACATGTGTTTAGATATCTCAAAGGTAGTTTGATTTTGGGCCTCTTTTATGGAAGAGATGAGTATTCCCCCTTAGATACAAGGGGACAATTGATTTATGTTGATGAAATCTTGCCATATAGTTCACTTGTGCATATTGTTCTTAATGGTCTTCTAGATTCATATTAGACTTTTTCTTGTACTCTTCGATTGATGATGAAAGGCAATCCAAATGCATTAACATTTGAGGAGTTATTCTCTGTTTTGTTGCAGGAAGATTAGTCTAGGGAGAATATTCAATTATGTGTGATACGGATCAATCATGCTTAGCTAGTTACAAGGAGAAAGGAAAATGGAGCTCATTTGCTAGTGCACAAAAGTCTGCTAATGTTGCATAGTCAAGGAAGGAAGACAAAGATGATAAAAAATTAGTAAAGAAAAAACAATTTTGCAAGTACTGTAAGACAAATGATCTTGTCATAAAGAGTTCTCTTAAAATGTCTACAACTGAGGCAAAGAAGAAAGAGGCTGGAATGGTTGTTGCAGAGGCCTCCACACCTAAAATAGAGCCTGGTAATCTTGTTGAGAATGAGGAATGGGCATTTACTATTGTTTGTAGCTTATGAACCATCTTTGTATGAGTAGTGTATGTCTGCAATAGACTCAAATGTTTGGTACTTTGAAAGTGGTGAAGCCAACATATTACCTCACAACCGAGTTTCTACATTTCATTTGAGCTTGCCCCTATAGGGAATACTATCACATGTGCTAACAACTCCTCTTATCTTTTAATGGGAGTTGGAAAGATCATCCTGACTATTGTTGATGTCAGTTCTTTCACATTGTCAGATGCTTTATATGTGTCAAGAATCAAGAAAAATATGTTGTCAATTTTGGCATTAGCCAAGATTGGATTGCTTATCAAATTTATTGATGATAGATGTACAATTCATGATCTATCAAATGGTGATGTTATTATTGCTTCAAGAATTTTATATTGTGGGTTGAACAAGATCTTAGACTATGCAAAATCTTTGAATGATTTAGCATGTTTATTAATGATTCTCGAGCTATCTTAGATGCAAAGGTTTGGCATGCATGCTTTGGTCATCTAAATTTTGCTCGTTTGTTATGCCTGTACGAATCTAAAATGGTGTCCTCTTTGCCCAAACTTGAAGCACCTTCTAAAAATGTCTATGAAGGTTGTATTTTGTGCAGAATGCAACATTCCTCCTTCCCAAAGATGGTTCAATTTGAGATGCTCATAAATTGCAGCTTGTTCATAGTTATGTCTGTGATCCTATGCAGATAACTTCATTTGGGAAGTGTCTATAGTTCCTAACTTTCATTGATTAATTTTCAAAGCATGCATGGGCGTATGCATTGAACACAAAGTCCAAAATGTTTATGTTCTCTTAGAAACACTCCTTGGTTATGGCTCATAATCGGTTAGCATGTTAATTGGGAACCCACCATTCTCATTGAGGGGGGAATACATGTCTTCTAATTTTCATGCATTTCTCGGTGAGGGTGGGATAAAACATCAGTGTATAGTGCCAAATACACCTCAAGAAAATGGAGTTGTTGAAAGAAGAAACATGTCTTTCATGGAAAAGTAGAGATGTATGATAAAAAATTCTGGTGCAAACTTTAAAAGATAACAAATTAGATGCACCTTTCTCATATCATACTCATTTAAGATCTCATAGTGCTTCCTTTGCATCAGATTGTTATTAAATGGCTATCTCTACTCTTTATGATGAGCATGAGTGTGCTTCTTTTTATGAAGCACATAATTTTGAAAAGTAGATGCCTTCTATGCAATGAGAATATGATGATATTATGAAGAATGGTACTTGATCTTTATGTGATTTACCTCTCGACCAAAAGGACATTGGCACTGAATGGGTATACACGCTAAAATATAAGAATGATGAAACAATTAACGGGTATAAAGGTAGGCTTGTTGTCAAATGTTATGCTCAAGAGAGAGGCATTGATTTTTTTGAGACCCTTGCTCGCACATGTCCAATGACCACAGTTACTAGCATTTGTGCACTTGCAGCTCACCATGGTTGGAATATACATTTACATGAAGAAGTGTATGTTTCTCAGCCCCATGGTTTAGTGTAGAAAGGGCATGAAAACAAAGTGTGCAAGTTGAAAAATGCATTATATGATTTGAAACAAGCACCACATGCTTGGTAAGAGAAGATACATGCCTACTTGCTTGCACATGGTTTTGAGAACAGTCTAGATGAGAGCACTCCTTATATGTTAAGCGTGCATATAATGTACTTTTGATCATTGTTGTATATGTAGATGATATGCTACTTGTTGGTCCTACTGAGAAGCATATTGCTGAATTTAAGGCTGATTTGCATGCATCTTTTGAGATGTGAGATTTGGGGCATTTGTATCATTATTTGTGAATTTACTTTTATGCAAGTTGATGGAGGAATAGCTTTGTGTCAAACAAAATACATTGACAAATTATTGTAGTGTTTTGAGCTTGAAGACTACAAACCTATTGCCACTCCCATGAAAAAAGGTTCACAATTAATTCTTCATGATGTTAAAGAGCATTTCATGTTGTTCTCTATTAGTGAGTTGTTGGATGCTTGGTTTACTTATGCATAACTCGGCTTTATATTCACTTGCTATCTCTTAGATGAGCATGTTTATGCACTACTTAGGTGTCAAGCATTGGTAAGAGGTGTTGGAAATGAGGTAGGCCCATAGCTCATATCACAGGTCCATGGTTCCATAGGTCCAGCATATACAACATAGAATCTAGCAATCTTCAATATTGACAAAACATGAACATACCACATTTAATCATACAAATGATGAGACAAAGATAGAGAGAGAATAGACGACATGTATAAGGTGTTACGTAAGCCATCGCTTACTCATAGTATCATATATACCAATGTTCAATGTACAATGTGGGAGCAAAACTCTCAACCACTCTATGTGATGAGAAATAGATGGAAGAGTGAATGTACAAATGTAACAAACATATTTAGATGTTTGGGCAAAAATCTGAATATACATGAGATGTGTGACCTAATAGGTTATAGAAGAGTGAATATGAGTGACAAAGAGGAAGGATCAGTATGAAACTGATAATCAACAAACCCTCATCTAACCTTAGGCTATGGAAAATCCTAAGTCAGATACATGTGTGAAAAGATCACATACTTAAAAAGTAGCAAAGAATGCTAATAAGTTTGTTGTCAGAAATCCTCAAACTCATGTGAACTCACCTTCTCAAACACCTCATCCAAATATGCATAAAGCATATACGTACTGATTCTCTTGTACCTATGCCAAATAGGACTCCTCCTGATATGGATGCTACTGCCTCCATAAACTCCAAGTAGCACCTGTGTGCATAAAGAGAATATGTACCTGAATACTTAACATAAGATGTATATCTTATGTTAAACACCATCCAATGTCTTTGAAGTAGCCCGAAATCTTCATGTAGAAGACAATCTTCAAATACACCATGTAGATGGCCGATCCTCACCATCAAGCTTCAAATGACCAAGTCTTCTCTCCATGAACAAGAGATAACCTCCTCTTCATGAGCAAGAGTGTGAGCACACTCTTCATCTTCTCCAAGAATAACTCCAAGAAGAACTCCATAGCTTCTCCTCAACATGCTTCAATTTAGCACCATGGTTGCCCCATGTGCTAGAAGAAACACCACCTCTATTGAGGTCCAAGCTCAAGGCTTGTGTTGAAAACTAGGTGAAGGATACTAAACAATAATCCAAGCATGTGTTTATATAGTAGTTGATTGTCCTCCAAAAGCTTCTCCAAAAGCTCCACGATCGCTATGCGATCTCCAATAAAGCACTTTACGAAAAAAACAACTCCGTCCGCTGTTTAACGCAATCCATCGGTGTTCGCTATCCATAGCTTTTATTGCAAAAGCTCAAATTAAAAATAACTTCCTAAAACGTGCTGAGCGGGGATTGAACCTGCGCCGGCAGTTTAAGAGGCGATCGTTCTAGCCACGAGGCCTTGCGTCTTTGTGTGTACAAGGTAAAATAAGCAAATCTACACATGTTGTATAAATCTAAGCAAGTTTGACCAATGATCATGGGATATTGACCTTGGTACCTTGGGACATTGTTTTTCAACAATCCCCCCTGCAATGTCACAATGGTACAAACTGAACTGGATCTGCAAACTATCACAAGCTTCTAATAGCTTGTCACAAGCTTCAAGCTTGTACTTCTGAACTGACCTTCAAATCCTCTCTTCAAAAGTCTTCTTCAAAAGTCCTCTTCAAAACTAAATTTGACTTTCCTTCAAAAAACTTGAACTTGCTGAGTATGAACCATAATACTTGAGAAAATATGCAAACTAGATATCCAATAGTGTACACATCAAGCAATCGTTGCTTGACAACAAATGTAGCAAGTACTGACTTTGAACCTGCTATCTCCTGTTTTCACAAACTTGAAAACATACACTGGAATCCATATATTTGCATTTACCTTCCAAAAAGGTTTCTCAACGTACTTCTGCTGCGTCATGTAAATACAATAAACAAAATCAGGAACTCAATCCTGGAACCTGTGACTGACAACTCACAACTTAGTGTATTATGAACACTACTGGTTCATCTCTCACTGTACTCAAGTCAAATCAACTCAACTCAATTGAAATCAACTAAAATCCACTGAAATCAACTCATGAGTCTCATCAAAAGATCATATCTATGATGTCATCATATCATCATCCTTGTTCATCTGTAAACCTTCATACCTCTTTCCTTGAGAATCTGGTATAAACATAAATGTGACCACTTCTCAAACATACCTCTCTGAAATATCAATCTTCTCTTCAATAGAACTCTGGAACCTTCTCCTAAACAGGAACATCCTAACAGGAACTTTCTCCAAACATTCTTTTTCTTCCTTCTTCTTTCAAAGCTGGAACATAAAGAGAAACGATAAAGGAAACATAGGAATACCTGATATAGGAAATACCTATATGTATGACTGTATTCTTTCACAGATGGCTGAACACAAGTCTTCATGTTTCATCACCCCCCTGGATGACTTAACACTAGTATCCAAAATTCTTCAAATATATCAGATTTTATGAAATCTCGAACGTCTTCCTTCATAAATCTGATGTTCAGTGATCAATACATGTATCTGAAACCAAATCTTTGAGCCCTTTTTATTAGCACTGTACACATGCCAATAGTTGTCCATGTCATTCCTCAGCTTCCCAAATTGTAGAATAAGGTTAGTTGAACCCAACATAACAAAACCTTGTTGAAAGCTTTATAGGATTCATGACCTTCTGTAACATAACAAGTATCTTCTATTCCTCTATAACACAAATTTGATAGAACCTGAATCTTTGACGTACTTCTTCCAATGCTAAGAATTTCAAAAAACAAAGGATAAACAACTGTCTCATAAATACTCAAGATCTTTCATGATCATTCAAGATCATTCAAGACCCATGATCTCTCCTGTGTAGAATGTGCTCTCATCAAACCTTCATGACTGAATGTTTGATTTGCTACCTAAATGTCTCCAAGTGTCCATGCTTCTTACAAAGTTGTAAAACTTTTTTGCAAGCAAATCCTTCCCAAGAATTGGTAACTCCTACTTGAAACATAAGTGGACAAACTTCTCACCTTGAGAACTCCAAAAGCTCCAAGTTGATACTTCATCTTTTCATATTCTACCTGGGTGAAATGTGATAGTACCTGCTTGAATTTCTTTTGGCTAACTCAACTTCTCAATCAAGTGATAGGATCTAATGGAACACCTTTTTGAATACGAACATGTATCCAAAAATCTAGACAATCATAGAAAGTAGATTCTTCAACTCACTTGTATATCAGCAATTTTGAATTTTCTGAAGTTTTATGAAAATACTGAATATGAGATAACCTTTTCCAAACATAAAACCTCAACCCAAGTCTTCAACATCTGCTACAAAAAACTCTTTTACCTTAAGAGTTAGATAAAGAAGTTGAAACATACTTCTTTGCAACTTGTCATATGCCAAGTAGCTTTGTATTGACACTCCAAGAATTCTTTGAGGGAATATATAAGCTACCTGCTAAAAATCTTCAACTCATACATTTGAGTCAAGACATAAGTTGTCTTTAAAATCTGCTGCGTTTCTTTCTCTCAATGAAATTCTTTGTCAAATCTACCAAAATCATGACTAAGTATAATGCAAAACAAGAAACTGCTTCTTCTTTAGACTATCTTCACAAGATGTTCTTGTAGACTTGTCTATGGATGTAGAGGATAAAATAGGAAAAGTATATGGAAAATATATGAGAAAAGGAAGCCTTACTTTTCTTTTGGAAATGATGGACTTTCTTCTTCTGCATCTTTCTTCCACTTGATGATGATGTTAACATCTTCAAACTTCTCTTCCATACCTTTTGTTCTCTTCATCTTGAAGTAGCAAACACTCTTGACCTCTTCAAATGAACTTTTCTCTTCCTCTAGTGCTAAGAGTAAGAGACAAAACAAACATGCTATACAAATGGAAGTGAATATAGAATCATGTTTTATCATCTCCTCATATCTCTTAATCAAAATTCTGCTTCAAATTTCTGAAACGACAAAATTCACCAATCTTTTGTTTGAATGATGAATTACCCTTCTAGAGTTACCTTTCTAGATACCTAGATTACATTCTGTACCTCGATATCCAACCAACTTATAACACAAAATTGGCTGAAAACAAAATTCATCCCATCTTCAAATTTATCTTCTTATATGAGCTTTCTTGCCATGAAAGAGATCTCAAAACTCTCTAGAAAAAACTCTAGATACTTGTTTTGATGTAGCCTTTAAGTTTCAAATGATGAAAGTGTATAAAAGCATTCCTTGAATCCTTCAAATCTTTTCATAACTGCTGTTCTAAGACATGACCTGCAAATAATAATATGATAGTAAAAATTGATACCTCTCAATTGATGTTGATTTGATTCCTTCATCTTCTCTAAACCATTGTTTTTCCTTGAATTTGAAGTAGTCTTCTCTTCATCAAGTCTGGGTCTTCAAACAATGCTTTTGTAAAGTATTTGCATACTCTTCCAAAAATATTCTGCTGCTAACAGATAATCAACTTCATACTCCACACTGATGAATACACATGTAACTAAATTGTCTAATTCTCAAATCTCTGCTCATCTAGATTAAGTGTGTATGTCAAATGTCAAATTTTAGAAGATGATCTTAAATCATATGTTGTAAACCTGGAAGACTAGAAACCTGGGAATCTGAATGAGCCTTAATGCATTGATGCCAAAGTCCTAAAGCTTTGAAACCGAAACCTTAGTGCTCTGATACCAAATGGTGAAAATGAGGTAGGCCCATAGCTCATATCACAGGTCCATGGTTCCATAGGTCCAGCATATACAACATAGAATCTAGCAATCTTCAATATTGACAAAACATGAACATACCACATTTAATCATACAAATGATGAGACAAAGATAGAGAGAGAATAGACGACATGTGTAAGGTGTCACGTAAGCCATCGCTGACTCGTAGTATCATATATAACAATGTTCAATGTACAATGTGGGAGCAAAACTCTCAACCACTCTATGTGATGAGAAATAGATGGAAAAGGGAATGTACAAATGTAACAAACATATTCAGATGTATGGGCAGAAATCTGAATATACATGAGATGTGTGACCTAATAGGTTATAGAAGAGTGAATATGAGTGACTGAAAGAGGAAGGATCAATGTGAAATTGATAATCAACAAACCCTCATCCAACCTTAGGCTATGGAAGATCCTAAGTCAGATACGTGTGTGAAAAGATTTAAAAAGTAGCAAAGAATGCTAACAAGTTTGTTGTCAAAAATCCTCAAACTCATGTGAACACACCTTCTCAAGCACCTCATCCAAATATGCATAAAGCATATACGTACTGATTCTCTTGTACCTATGCCAAATAGGACTCATCCTGATATGGATGCTACTACCTCCATAAAGTCCAAGTAGTACCTGTGTGCATAAAGAGAATATGTACCTGAATACTTAACATAAGATGTAAATCTTATGTTAAACACCATCCGATGTCTTTGAAGTAGCCCGAAATCTTCATGTAGAAGACAATCTTCAAATACAGCATGTAGATGGTTGATCCTCACCATCAAGCTGCTAATGACCAAGTCTTCTTTCCATGAACAAGAGATAACCTCCTCTTCATGAGCAAGAGTGTGAGCACACTCTTCATCTTCTCCAAGAAGAACTCTAAGAAGAACTCCATAGCTGCTCCTCAACATGCTTCAATTTAGCACCATGGCTTCCCCATGTGCTAGAAGAAACACCACCTCTATTGAGGTCCAAGCTCAAGGCTTGTGTTGAAAACTAGGTGAAGGATACTAAACAATAAGTCAAGCATGTGTTTATATAGTAGTTGATTGTCCTCCAAAAGCTTATCCAAAAGCTCCACAATCGCTATGTGATCTCCAATAAAGCACTTTACGAAAAAAAACAACTCCGTCCGCTGTTTAACGCAATCCATCACTGTCCGCTATCCATAGCTTTTATTGCAAAAGCTCAAATTAAAAATAACTTCCTAGAACGCGCTGAGCGGGGATTGTACCTGCATGGGTAGTTTAAGAGGCGATCGTTCTAGCCACGAGGCCTTGCGTCTTTGTGTGTACAAGGTAAACTAAGCAGATCTACACATGCTGTATAAATCTAAGCAAGTTTGACCAATGATCATGGGATATTGACCTTGGTACCTTGGTACCTTGGGACATTGTTTTCCAACAATCCCCCCTGCAATGTCACAATGGTACAAACTGAACTGGATCTGTAAACTATCACAAGCTTCTAATAGCTTGTCACAAGCTTCAAGCTTGTGCTCCTAAATTGACCTTCAAATCCTCTCCTCAAAAGTCTTCTTCAAAAGTCTTCTTCAAATTTGAATTTGACTTTCCTTCAAACAACTTGAATTTGCTGAATATGAACCATAATACTTGAGAAAATATGCAAACTACATATACAATAGTGTACACATCAAGCAATCACTGCTTGACAACAAATGTAGCAAGTACTGACTCTGAACCTGCTATCTCCTGTATTCACAAACCTGAAAACATACACTAGGATCCATATATCTGCATTTACCTTCCAAAAAGGTTTCTCAACGTACTTCTGCTGTGTCACATAAATACACTAAACAAAATCAGGAACTGAATCCTGGAACCTGTGACTGACAACTCACAACTTAGTGTATTATGAGCACTACTGGTTCATCTTTGACTTTACTCAAGTCAAATCAACTCAACTCAATTGAAATAAACTGAAATCAACTCATGAGTCTCATCAAAAGATCATATCTATGATGTCATCATGTCATCATCCTTGTTCATCTATAAACCTTTATACCTCTTTCCTTCAAAATCTGGTATAAACATAAATGTGCACACTTCTCAAACATACCTCTCTGAAATATCAAGCTTCTCTTCAATAGAACTCTGGAACCTTCTCCTGAACAGGAACATCCTAACAGGAACTTTCTCCAAACATTCTTTTTCTTCCTTCTTCTTTCAAAGCTGGAACATAAAAAGAAACTGATAAAGGAAATATAGGGATACCTGATATAGGAAATACCTATATGTATGACTATGTATTCTTTCACATATGGCTGAACATAAGTCTTCATGTTTCATCACCCCCCTGGATGACTTAACCCATCCAATGTCTTTGAACTAGCCTGAAATCTTCATGTAGAAGACAATCTTCAAATACACCATGTAGATGGCCGATCCTCACCATCAAGCTGCTAATGACCAAGTCTTCTTTCCATGAACAAGAGATAACCTCCTCTTCATGAGCAAGAGTGTGAGCACACTCTTCATCTTCTCCAAGAAGAACTCCAAGAAGAACTCCATAGCTGCTCCTCAACATGCTTCAATTTAGCACCATGGCTGCCCCATGTGCTAGAAGAAACACCACCTCTATTAAGGTCGAAGCTCAAGGCTTGTGTTGAAAACTAGGTGAAGGATACTAAACAATAAGCCATGCATGTGTTTATATAGTAGTTGATTGTCCTCCAAAAGCTTCTCCAAAAGCTCCACGATCGCTATGCGATCTCCAATAAAGCACTTTACGAAAAAAAACAACTCCGTCCGCTGTTTAACACAATCCATCGGTGTCCGCTATTCATAGCTTTTATTGCAAAAGCTCAAATTTAAAATAACTTCCTAGAACGCGTTGAGCGGGGATTGAACCTGCACCGCGAGTTTAAGAGGCGATCGTTCTAGCCACGAGGCCTTGCGTCTTTGTGTGTACAACGTAAAACAAGTAGATCTACACATTTTGTATAAATCTAAGCAAGTTTGACCAATGATCATGGGATATTGACCTTGGTACCTTGGGACATTGTTTTCCAACAATCCCCCCTGCAATGTCACAATGGTACAAATTGAACTGGATCTACAAACTATCACAAGCTTCTAATAGCCTGTCACAAGCTTCAAGCTTGTACTCCTGAATTGACCTTCAAATCCTCTCTTCAAAAGTCTTCTTCAAAAGTCTTCTTCAAAACTGAATTTGACTTTCCTTCAAAAAACTTGAACTTGTTGAATATGAACCATAATACTTGAGACAATATGCAAACTAGATATCCAATAATTTATACATCAAGTAATCACTGCTTGACAACAAATGTAGCAAGTACTGACTGTGAACATGCTATCTCCTAATTTCACAAACCTGAAAACATACACTAGGGTGCATATATTTGCATTTACCTTCCAAAAAGGTTTCGCAACGTACTTCTACTGCGTCATGTAAATACACTAAACAAAATCAGGAACTGAATCCTAGAACCTGTGACTGACAACTCACAACTTAGTGTATTATGAGCATTGCTGGTTCATCTCTGATTGTACTCAAGTCAAATCAACTCAACTCAATTGAAATCAACTGAAATCAACTCATGAGTCTCATCAAAAGATCATATCTATGATGTCATCATGTCATCATCCTTGTTCATCTGTAAACCTTCATACCTCTTTCCTTCAGAATCTGGTATAAACATAAATGTGCGCACTTCTCAAACATACCTCTCTGAAATATCAAGCTTCTCTTCAATAGAACTCTGGAACCTTCTCCTGAACAGGAACATCTTAACAGGAACTTTCTCCAAACATTCTTTTTCTTCCTTCTTCTTTCAAAGCTGGAACATAAAGAGAAACTGATAAAGGAAATATAGAAATACCTGATATAGGAAATACCTATATGTATCACTATGTATTCTTTCACATGTGGCTGAACATAAGTCTTCATGTTTCATCACCCCCCTGGATGACTTAACACTAGTATCCAAAATTCTTCAAATATATCAGATTTTATGAAATCTGGAACGTCTTCCTTCATAAATCTTATGTTCATTGATCAATACCTGTATCTAAAACCAAATCTCTGAACCCTTTTTATTAGCACTGTACGCATGCCAATAGCTTTCCATGTCATTCCTCAGCTTTCCAAATTGTAGAATAAGGTTAGCTGAACCTAACATAAAAAATTCTTGCTGAAAGCTTTATAGGATTCATAACCTTCTATAACATAACAAGTATCTTCTTCTATTCCTTTGCAACACAAATCTGATAGAACCTGAATCTTTGACGTACTTCTTCCAATGCTAAGAACTTCAAAAAACAAAGGATAAACAACTGACTCATAAATACTCAAGATCTTTCATGATCATTCAAGATCATTCAAGATCAATGATCTCTCCTGTGTAGAATCTGCTCTCATCAAACCTTTATGACTGAATGTTTGATTTGCTACCTGAATGTCTCCAAGTGTCCATGCTTCTTACAAAGTTGTAAAACTTTTTTGCAAACAAATCCTTCCCAAGAATTTGTAACTCCTACTTGAAACATAAGTGGACAAACTTCTCACCTTGAGAACTCCAAAAGCTCCAAGTGGATACTTCATCTTTTCATATTCTACCTGGGTGAAATGTGATAGTACCTGCTTGACTTTCTTTTGGCTAACTCAACTTCTCAATCAAGTGATAGGATCTAATGGAACACCTTTTTGAATACAAACATGTATCCAAAAATCTAGACAATCATAAAAAGTAGATTCTTCAAATCACTTGTATATCACGAATTCTGAATTTTTTGAAGTTTTCTAAAAATACTGAATATGAGGTAACCTTTTCCAAACATAAAACCTCAACCCAAGTCTTCAACATCTGCTACAAAAAACTCTTTTACCTTAAGAGTAAGATAAAGAAGAAATATACTTCTTTGCAACTTGTCATATACCAAGTAGCTCTGTATTGACACTCCAAGAATTCTTTGAGGGAATATATAAGCTGCTTGCTAAAAATCTTCAACTCATACATTTGAGTCAAGACATAAGTTGTCTTTAAAATCTGTTGCTTTTCTTTCTCTCAATGCAATTCTTTGTCGAATCTACTAAATCATGATCAAGTATAATGCAAAACAAGAATTGCTTTTTCTTTAGACTATCTTCACAAGATGTTCTTGTAGACTTGTCTTTGGATGTAGAGGATAAAATAGGAAAAGTATATGGAAATATATGAGAAAAGGAAGCCTTACTTTTCTTTTGGAAATGATGGACTTTCTTCTTCTGCATCTTTCTTCCACCTGATGATGATGTTAACATCTTCAAACTTCTCTTCCATACCTTTTGTTCTCTTCATCTTGAAGTAGCAAACACTCTTGACCTCTTCAAATGAACTTTTCTCTTCCTCTAGTGCTAAGAGTAAGAGACAAAACAAACATGCTATACAAATGGAAGTGAATATAGAATCATGTTTTATCATCTCCTCATATCTCTGAATCAAAATTCTGCTTCAAATGTCAGAAACGACTAAATTCACCAATCTTTTGTCTGAATGATGAATTACCCTTCTAGAGTTACCTTTCTAGATACCTAGATTACATTCTGTACCTGGATATCCAACGAACTTATAACACAAAATTGGCTGAAAACAAAACTCATCGCATCTTCAAATTTATCTTCTTAGATGAGCTTTCTTACCATGAAAGAGATCTCAAAACTCTCTAGAAAAACCTCTAGATACCAGTTTTGATGTAGCCTTTAACTTTCAAATGATGAAAGTGTATAAAAGCATTCCTTGAATACTTCAAATCTTTTCATAACTGCTCCTCTAAGACATGAATTGCAAATAATAATCTGATAGTAAAAATTGATACCACTGAATTGATGTTGATATGATTCCTTCAGCTTCTCTAAACCATTGTTTTTCCTTGAATTTGAAGTAGTCTTCTCTTCATCAAGTCTGGGTCTTCAAACAATACTTTTGTAAAGTATTTGCATACTCTTCCAAAAATATTGTGCTGCTAACAGATCATCAACTTCATACTCCACACTAATGAATACACATATAACTGAATTGTCTAATTCTCAAATCTCTACTCGTCTAGATTAAGTGTGTATGTCAAATGTCAAATGTTAGAAGATGGTCTTAAATCATATGTTGTAAACCTGGAAGATTGGAAACCTGGGAATCTGAATGAGCCTTAATGCATTGATGCCAAAGTCCTAAAGCTTTGAAATCGAGACCTTAGTGCTTTGATACCAAATGTTGGAAATGAGGTAGGCCCATAGCTCATATCACAGGTCCATGGTTCCATAGGTCCAGCATATACAACATAGAATCTAGCAATCTTTCAATATTGACAAAACATGAACATACCACATTTAATCATACAAATGATGAGACAAAGATAGAGAGAGAATACACGACATGTGTAAGGTATTACGTAAGCCATCGCTTACTCATAGTATCATATATACCAAGGACAAAGAATTGCATTGAGAGAAAGAAAAGCAGCAGATTTTAAAGACAACTTATGTCTTGACTCAAATGTATGAGTTGAAGATTTTTAGCAGGCACGTTATATATTCCCTCAAAGAATTCTTGGAGTGTCAATACAGAGCTACTTGGTATATGACAAGTTGCAAAGAAGTATATTTCTTCTTTATCTTACTCTTAAGGTAAAAAAGTTTTTGTAGTAGATGGAATAGAAGAAGATACTTGTTATGTTACAGAAGGTTATGAATCCTATAAAGCTTTCAGCAAGGTTTTGTTATGTTAGGTTCAACTAACCTTATTCTACAATTTGGAAAGCTGAGGAATGACATGGAAAGCTATTGGCATGTGTACAGTGCTAATAAAACGGTTTCAGAGATTTGGTTTCAGATATAGGTATTGATCACTGAACATCATATTTATGAAGGAAGACATTCCAAATTTCATAAAATCTGATATATTTGAAGAATTTTGGATACTATTGTTAATTATTCCAAGGGGGTGATGAAACATGAAGACTTATGTTCAGCCATATGTGAAAGAATACATAGTCATACACATAGGTATTTCCTATATCAGGTATTCCTATATTTCCTTTATCAGTTTCTCTTTATGTTCCAGCTTTGAAAGAAGAAGGAAGAAAAATAATGTTTGGAGAAAGTTCATGTTAGGATGTTCGTGTTTAGAAGAAGGTTCGAGAGTTCTATTGAAGAGAAGCTTGATATTTCAGAGAGGTATGTTTGAGAAGTGTGCACCTTTATGTTTATACCAGATTCTGAAAGAAAGAGTTATGAAGGTTTACAAATGAACAAGGATGATGACATGATGACATCATATATATGATCTTTTGATGAGACTCATGAGTTGATTTCAGTTGCTTTCAATTGAGTTGAGTTGATTTGACTTGAGTACAGTCAGAGATGAACCTGCAGTGTTCATAATACACTAACTTGTGAGTTGTCCGTCACAGGTTCCAGGATTGAGTCCCTGATTTTGTTTAGTGTATTTACATGACGCAGCAAAAGTATGTTGAGAAACCTTTTTGGAAGGTAAATGCAAATATATAGATCCTAGTGTATGTTTTCAGGTTTGCGAAAACAGGAGATAGCACGTTCAGAGTCAGTACTTGCTACATTTGTTGTCAAGCAGTGATTGCTTGATGTATACACTATTGGATATCTAGTTTGTATATTTTCTCAAGTATTATGGTTCATATTCAGCAAGTTCAAGTTTTTTGAAGGAAAGTCAAATTCAGTTTTGAAGAAGATTTTTGAAGAGAGGATTTGAAGGTCAATTTAGGAGTACAAGCTTGAAGCTTGTGACAGGCTATTAGAAACTTGTGATAGTTTGCAGAACCAGTTCAGTTTGTACCATTGTGACATTGCAGGGGGGATTGTTGGAAAACAATGTCCCAAGGTACCAAGGTCAATATCTCATGATCATTGGCCAAACTTGCTTAGATTTATTCAGCATGTGTAGATCTGCTTATTTTACCTTGAAGACGCAAGGCCTCGTGGCTAGAACGATCGCCTCTTAAACTGTCGGCGCAGCTTCAATCCCCGCTCAACGCGTTCTAGGAAGTTATTTTAATTTGAGCTTTTGCAATAAAAGCTATGGATAGCGGACAACGATGGATTACGTTAAACAGCGGACGGAGTTGTTTTTTTCATAAAGTGCTTTATTGGAGATCGCATAGCGATCATGGAGCTTTTAAGGAAGCTTTTGGAGGACAATCAACTACTATATAAACACATGCTTGGCTTATTGTTTAGTATCCTTCACCTAGTTTTCAACACAAGCCTTGAGCTTGGACCTCAATAGAGGTGGTGTTTCTTCTAGCACATGGGGCAGCCATGGTGCTACATTGAAGCATGTTGAGGAGCAGCTACTAAATCATGACCAAGTATAGTGCAAAACAAGAAACTGCTTCTTCTTTAGACTATCTTCACAAGATGTTCTTGTAGACTTGTCTTTGGATGTAGAGGATAAAATAGGAAAAGTATATGGAAAATATATAAGAAAAGGAAGCCTTACTTTTCTTTTGGAAATGATGGACTTTCTTCTTCTGCATCTTTCTTCCACGTGATGATGATGTTAACATCTTCAAACTTCTCTTCCATACCTTTTGTTCTCTCCATCTTGAAGTAGCAAGCACTCTTGACCTCTTCAAATGAACTTTTCTCTTCCTCTAGTGCTAAGAGTAAGAGACAAAACAAACATGGTAAACAAATGGAAGTGAATATAGAATCATGTTTTATCATCTCCTCATATCTTTGAATCAAAATTCTACTTCAAATGTCTGAATCGACTAAATTCACCAATCTTTTGTCTGAATGATGAATTAACCTTCTAGAGTTACCTTTCTAGATACCTAGATTACATTCTGTACCTGGATATCCAACAACTTATAACACAAAATTGGCCGAAAACAAAACTCATCCCATCTTCAAATTTATCTTCTTAAATGAGCTTTCTTGCAATGAAAGAGATCTCAAAACTCTCTAGAAAAACCTCTAGATACCTGTTTTGATGTAGCCTTTAAATTTCAAATGATGAAAGTGTATAAAAGCATTCCTTGAATCCTTCAAATCTTTTCACAACTTCTCTTCTAAGACATGACCTGCAAATAATAATATGATAGTAAAAATTGATACCTCTGAATCGATGTTGATCTGATTCCTTCATCTTCTCTAAACCATTGTTTTTCCTTGATTTTGAAGTAGTCTTCTCTTCATCAAGTCTCGGTCTTCAAACAATACTTTTGTAAAGTATTTGCATACTCTTCCAAAAATATTATGCTGCTAACGGATCATCAACTTCATACTCCACACTAATGAATACACATGTAACTGAATTGTCTAATTCTCAAATCTCTACTCATCTAGATTAAGTGTGTATGTCAAATGTCAAATGTTAGAAGATGCTCTTAAATCATATGTTGTAAACCTAGAAGACTGGAAACCTGGGAATCTGAATGAGCCTTAATGCATTGATGCCAAAGTCCTAAAGCTTTGAAACCAAAACCTTAGTGCTTTGATACCAAATGTTGGAAATGAGGTAGGCCCATAGCTCATATCACAGGTCCATGGTTCCATAGGTCCAGCATATACAACATAGAATCTAGAAATCTTCAATATTGACAAAACATGAACATACCACATTTAATCATACAAATGATGAGACAAAGATAGAGAGAGAATAGAAGACATGTGTAAGGTGTTACGTAAGCCATCGCTTACTCATAGTATAATATATACCAATGTTCAATGTACAATGTGGGAGCAAAACTCTCAACCACTCTATGTGATGAGAAATAGATGGAAGAGTGAATGTACAAATGTAACAAACATATTCAGATGTATGGGCAGAAATCTGAATATACATGAGATGTGTGAGCTAATAGGTTATAGAAGAGTGAATATGAGTGATTGAAAGAGGAAGGATCAGTGTGAAACTGATAATCAACAAACCCTCATCTAACCTTAGGCTATGGAAAATCCTAAGTCAGATATGTGTGTGAAAAGATCACATACTTAAAAAGTAGCAAAGAATGCTAACAAGTTTGTTGTCAGAAATCCTCAAACTCATGTGAACACACCTTCTCAAACACCTCATCCAAATATGCATAAAGCATATACGTACTGATTCTCTTGTACCTATGCCAAATAGGACTCCTCCTTATATGGATGCTACTGCCTCCATAAACTCCAAGTAGTACCTGTGTGCATAAAGAGAATATGTACCTGAATACTTAGCATAAGATGTAAATCTTATGTTAAACACCATCCAATGTCTTTGAAGTAGCCCGAAATATTCATGTAGAAGACAATCTTCAAATACACCATGTAAATGGCCGATCCTCACCATCAAGCTGCTAATGACCAAGTCTTCTTTCCATGAACAAGAGATAACCTCCTCTTCATGAGCAAGAGTGTGAGCACACTCTTCATCTTCTCCAAGAAGAACTCTAAGAAGAACTCCATAGCTGCTCCTCAACATGCTTCAATTTAGCACCATGGCTGCCCCATGTGCTAGAAGAAACACCACCTCTATTGAGGTCCAAGCTCAAGGCTTGTGTTGAAAACTAGGTGAAGGATACTAAACAATAAGCCAAGCATGTGTTTATATAGTAGTTGATTGTCCTCCAAAAGCTCCACGATCGCTATGCGATCTCCAATAAAGCACTTTACGAAAAAAAAACTCCATCCGCTGTTTAATGCAATCCATCGCTCTCCGCTATCCATAGCTTTTATTGCAAAAGCTCAAATTAAAAATAACTTTCTAGAACGCGCTGAGCGGGGATTGAACCTGCGCCGGCAGTTTAAGAGGTGATCGTTCTAACCACGAGGCCTTGCGTCTTTGTGTGTACAAGGTAAGGTATAATGAGCATATATACAAATGCTGTATAAATCTAAGCAAGTTTGACCAATGACCATGGGATATTGACCTTGGTACCTTGGGACATTGTTTTCCAAGAAGGTTAAGCACATCTTTTGCTACTTTAGTGGTACCTGATTACTTGGATTGTTTTATCCCAAGAGGGATCATTACCACCAAATTAACATGCTTTCTCTGACTCAGAGTGGGTTGAATATTATGACACTCATGCCTCCACTATTGCTTTTTTTGTTTCATGCTTGGTAGCTCATGCATGTCTTGGTGGAGCAAGAAACAAACTGGTGTGGCCAGCTCTAGTTGTGAGGTAGCCACAATAGGCTAGAGATGCATTTGATGTTGTCCTCTATCACCAAGCTATTGGATGATTGATTTGCTTATGCATAACTCAACTTGATATTCATTTTGTTGTCTCTCATATGAGTATGTGTACGCATTGCCTAGGTGTCAAGCATTGGTAGGTGATTAAGGTAATCTTTTGCTACTTGAGTGGTACTTGACTACTTGGATTGTTTCATCCCAAGGGGGGGATAATGACCACTAGATTTACATGCTTTTTTTGACTGAGATTGGGCTAGTTGCTAGAAACTCGTGTGTCCACTAGTAGTTTTTGCTTCATGCTTGGTAGCTCATGCATATCTTGATTGAGCAAGAAGTAGTCGACTTTGGCAAAATCTAGTTGTGAGGTTGAGTATAGGGAAGCTTTCACAACAACTATTGAGTGTCTGTGGCTCATACACCTTTTGACTGATAGTGTTGATCAGTCTTTTGCCACCACCAACTTCATTGACAATCAGAGTGAATTAGCAGTTGCAAGGAACCCTGTATTCCATGCTGGCACAAACCACACTGAGGTGCACTATCATTATGTTAGGGAGAGTTCCTTTATTAGAGAGATCAGTTTGGCTTATGTGCCCACACAATATAATGTTGTAGAACTTTTCACGAAGACTCTACCTAGGGAGAAGTTTGAAGCTTTTAGCAAAGCTTTGGGCTTACTTCCTTTTGTGGACTGTTCTCTTTCAAAATAGCTTGACATTTCCTTATACATGAGTGCTACCTCCATGTTGATTGCATCATTAATTCGAGGGAGGCTATGTTGATATATTTCAGTAGTGATGTTGTGAACACACTTAGGATCGTCGCGGCACTTTTTTCCCTCTTGAAGAGGTTTTTCCCGCCTAGGTTGTATATATGCTTATAACCCTAACGGGTCACTTATCTTTGTACATTCACTTGGTAATGCATTCTGTATTATGTTGTGCTCCAAGCTTCTTCTTCTTCGTCCTTGTGTTGTTTGTGTGCTTCCACATACCTCAAACTCCATCATGTGACATTGAGGGTGTAGGAGATGTATGCCTTATGTTTCCTAGTGGAGCATCATTTACATTGCGTTTTTGGCGAACCTTTATCAAATAGGAACTATCAAATAGGAACGAGGGCAACTCGTGTGTGTGTGTCTTTAATAGGGAAGTTCGATCTTGCAATGTGCATCTTCCAATAGCTTGAATCAATGTGAAAGTACAATGGAGGACGTAGTACCCATGGCTCCCCTCAAATCCCACATAAGCAAGGGTAGAACAGTAACATCTACAAGGGATGAAAAAAGCTGAAAGGTCTGCTACATGTAGGAACTGCGTAGGGATAGCCCTAAAGAAGGAAGATTGTTATGAATTGGTATAGAACTGTCGTAGAGCATGACCCTTTCCACTGATGATAGTGCCCAACTCGAGTGCCTAAAGGCCAATGAATCCTCAAAGGTAGTTGGTTTTCATTTCAGCATGACATGTAGATGAGGAGCATTTTGCTAGTGAAAGCCACTAGACTTGAACCCATGCAACCCCCCCCCCCCCCCCCCCCTCAAAGAGAGGCAAATGATTCAACCCATCAAGATAATCTAATAGATGCATTTAAATCTATTGAAAAGAAATTACATAATGTATGATCAAACCTTGAACTATTTTGGACTTCCATTTTGTTGAGAGAAGCATATAGTTGATATGAGTTGCAAATGGACACGTTTTATTGAAAGATATGTGCTTATGAAGCTCAAGGTGAACTAAAGTCCGATATGTGCCTATTTTCTCTAGCAATGTGCATGAAGATGAACTAAAGTCCGATATGCCTTTTATTATTTTTTATAATAAAAATGAAAAATACATTAAATGTCATGATTCGAGTTTAAATGTGGGTTCAAATAAAAGCTACAATAGTGCTTGCACCACATGGCTCTTCCCTCGGAAATATAAGGTGGATGGAAAGACATGTAGAAGGTAGAGATGCATGCTTATATTATCCATCTAATGGTGTTACTCATAGTTTATTACTTTCCTACCTTCAACCATGTGAATAAGAGAGGAGTGGCAACCTCTTTTGAGGCCTTTTCCGCGTCTCCGTGTGAACAGGACCTAATTTCATCTACCTATCGGTCTTTGGGTGCATTTGGGTCATCTTGTGTACGTGATACACTTTTCCGATGTCGACGTCACAGGCTACGCCGGTCAGCTCGCAGGAGTCATAGAGGGGTTTAATCGTTCTCTGACTGAACTTGTATTTATCAGCTATCGATATTTAGTAAAATATCTGCGAGTGGAAGGAAACGAAGGCGATGGCTGCTGCAGGTTTCACTGCACGGGCTCTGGGAGTCTCAGGGACAAGAATTCTCCTACCTCGTGTCATGGAATCCCACTGCTTGCAGAAGCAGGTGAAGGTAGGACAGCTCTTTTTTTTCCATCCCCGCCTCCCTGGTCACCGTCGTCAACAGGTCGTCCAATTTACCGTCGTCGCCGTTGCTCCTTCATCCTCAGTAGTTTCTTCATCAGTTCCAACGCTAGCTTCTGAAGGTGCTTCTTCAGTGTCCGTTTCTCTTCTCGACAAACTCAGAGCCAGGACGCTGAAGGATCTTGGAGATAACTCATCCAAGTCTAAAACTGCTCAAGAAACTCTATCCAAGAAAAAGAAGAAGCCGGCATCGTCATCATCATCATCGTCATCGTCGTCGTCGTCTTCATCTCATTTATCAAACTCTAAACCGGAAGTCATGGCTTCTTCATTTCGGGAGCTCCCTCTCAGTAAGGAGCTTATGGATTGTGTAGATGAGCTGGGGCTTTCTCGACCTACAGAGGTTCAGTGCAGGTCCATCCCTGCTGTTCTTAATGGACAAAATGTGGTAATTGCTTCGCACACTGGTTCTGGGAAGACACTGGCCTACATGATACCGATTGTTCAGGTAAAAGACATGTATAGATTTTCAGGAACATGCTTGCGGTAGCTTTCCATTTTGTCCTAGAAATCACGGTGCATGCTGAGAATCAAGTTTAATTATAGAACGCACAGGTTTTATGCATAAAGTTGAAGGAATAAATTTTAATGAAGCTGTTCTTCATGCTGTCTTATTTCTTAATGCAACTTCTTAAATTTTTTTCATAATTCATTGTAATGTGCACGCTATAAGATAAGCACTCTTTATTAAGTTCTATGAAATACTGCGCTTGAACCAGCAAAAGCGAATGACAAATGCGACTCAAAAAACTGACCAATGTTAAGCCATATAAAAAGAAAAAAATTCTAATGGTGAGAATACAAAGAACCGATGAGCAAGATGAATGAAAGGAATAAATTCATTTTGATGATTCATAAAGACGCCTGAATGCAAATTGTATTTGTTTAAAGTTTTTGTGTTCTGCTTTTTAGTTTCCGCACTAACATTATATGCAAGGGAAAGTCATTTCTTGCACTTACAACTAGACAACTAGCTCATTCTCGTGCATGAACTTGGCATCCAATGCTGAAGAATTTTCAGATTTCATCATACTTGTGTACAAGTTTTCATTGAACTTTCTTTATCTACATTAGCTTCATTTGTTTTCTTTACTCTTAGCTGGGCATCAAATGGCATGTAATGACATTATCAACAAATGTTTTTGACAAACTTACACGAAAAGCATTGTGAATATGTAATGCTTCTAATGACTTCATCCAATATGATACATTATTGAAAGGCTATCGTTATCTTCAGTTATGTCATGTGGGCCTTCACAAAATGCATGAATACCCAACGTCTATGAGTAAGTGTCCATTCTCTTCTATGGAAATCAAAAACTCATTTTCATTTAGCTTATGATTTTGCAATGAAAAACTTCAATTTTTAATTTGATTCTTTGGTTCTTATCCATAAGCTTGACTTTCTTATAAGGGTAGAACTCTCCTTCCACCTTCATTTATCTTTAAAGGTGTCTTTTTATCATATGTATGCATTGTCTTATCATATGCATGCGCTATTGGTAGGAGGTACTCTTTCTTACTAAACTAATTATTTTTTATTTTTAAAAGAAGTTGACCTTATGGCCTACTCTCTTTGAGCTTGCATTACGTGAACGAGCAAAATTATATAGGTGCTAGGCATAGTACCTTTGGGTGCCCCTTAGATCCCAGAAAAAGGGTGTATACAACCACTCAAATTTATTCAACATGAAGGCAAGCTAAGATTGTAGCTCGAAGGCCTATTCAAGTATCCAGTAAGTAATAGTCAAAATGTTAGATCCTCAAGGTCCCTCCCTGGTGGACAAGACAAGTCACAAGCCATATTCACAAACAATAGAAGGGAGAACATCAGACTTACCGCAAACTCACCTTCGAGCCATAGAGCCAATATGGGCTCAACCCCGAGCCTGGGAGCTTGAAGCCAAGAGGGAAGCCATGGTCCACCTCCAAGGGACTTGTGTCCATAGTTGAGAGCAAT
>CM035415.1:35003565-35038565 GCA_020310875.1 Ceratopteris richardii
TCTGATTACAAGCTTGAAGAAATCTTGTGCATGTTGAATTATTGAAGAAATCTAGATGCTCATCACACGTTTAAGCCAGTTGCATCAATATTAGTGGAATATTCAGTGGGGATTTATAAATATACACAAAGCATTGTGGATATTGAACTGTCAGGGGGGGATTCTGTATCCTTTCCACCCTTTTAGCTTCATGATCATTTTTTGGCTTCATAATCATTTGATTTGAACAGTCAACCCAGAATTTTGAAGAGCAGGGAAGGTGGGCCATCTTGAATAACTCTTCAAATAACATGAATTCAGCACCTGGCTAATTATCAAAATCAACTTTCGTTCTGTTGTACAAGGCTTAAAGCGATTGTAGGGAATGCGAACACTCGTACATCTTTATTCAATTTGTCAATCACGTTTCATGTATGCATCCGTACATTTATGCATGATTATTTATTCCGTTTTTTGTTTTGAGTTGGGAAATAACCAAACTGTGTACTATGAAGTGCAACTACCATTATGTCCATTGTAATCTTAACTCATGAGCAGTGAATGTTTGCATTTCTATGTAGCTTTCTCTGTGACACTGTAATGGTATATGAACTATTCTAATAATTGTTATCATCTCTATTTTCTGAAAGCCTTCATACAGTGAACCTTTCTAAAGTGAATGGAACATTATGATTTATCATAGGCACATTGTTTTGGTCGAAATAGGGCTTATGGGTGTATGTCTTTTTGTCTCTGATTGTTTAGCACAAACATCAGAGCAATGAGGGATGTAGTCACAACTGTGAAGCATCTCGTGGATATTGACTTATAGAAGAACTCTAGATGCACTTAGACATTTTCATACGTATGATTTCATTATCCTCTTGTTAAAAAAGTTACAAGGCATTGCAGAAGCAATTCTTGAAATAATATCTCAAGAACATTGAAGCACCAGAGGGATTTTTATGCTCTTCACATGTTTGAGTTATGATTTTATTATCATTTCACTAAAACAGTCACTGCAGTATGAAGATCAACTCAATGGACATCATGAATCATTGGCATACAGCAAATGACTAGATGTACTGCACTCGATTCTATGCTATTGGAATCACAGATTCAAAGCAAATTTATGTCGTATACAAACTAACAGATATTGGGGTATAGTTCACAGAGCTTCTTGTGAGTTCATGCTCGTGATGTGTATGCATTGTGGGGTGCATGTGTGAGCATGTATTCATTCTGAGTTCTATACCCACTATTGGGCACTGATGATGTTAGTGGGGATGTCATAGTATTGAGTCGATACTGTGCATAAGGGAGCTGATTTGCAAAATAGTCTTGTGGTTGACAATCATGAGCTTACAGTTGCACTTTCATTTGAGGGTGAATTTGGGGTTTGACTGGATTCATTCTGGTATATATTGGAGTACAAATTCACAGTCATACATAGCCTTTAAGTGCGAGCCGCTATGTGCAACTGTCCACCAAGATGATGAAATGCAACTCTTTACTGCTTTGCAATGTGATTAGAATGGCAAGCAGTGTTATTTTCAGTCATATATAGCTTATTTTGGGATACTTGTAATGGTGTACGATAAGCACAGGGCTATGTTAATCTGTTCGTATTCCTATGTACACAAATTCTGCTGTCTTCCTTGCAAATTTTATCTTTCACATACAAGTTCAAATTTATAAAAAATCTTGCTTTAGCTTATACTCGTCTTGACATTTCATGCGAACTTTTTAACATTAAATGCTTTGTAGATGGTCTTTTTGTTCCTGATTTTACCTCTTTTCAAGGTTTTATAGGTGATGATGCTTTTGGTGATGGTATTTTCTTCAAATAGTGATTGTTGTGCTCTTTCAGATCCAGAAAAGTTTTAATCTCCTTTTGTTTGGAATTAGATATTCATGATAAAAGTTAGAACCAGAATATGCTAGCATTGACATTATTCGAATGCCTCATTTCGAATCATATATTTCTCAGTCAGCAAAATATGGCATTGATTACTTTCAGTTCTTTAGATTTTCTATTCTTTGCTCAAGTAATGTCTTCATTTCTAGTACAATTCTGTCATTATTCTCTTTGCTTGTTCAAAGAGGTTATTATGTAGTTCTTACCATGTAGCAAGCTCATTCATGGTTCTTTATCATTCAGTTTGTTCAAATTCATTGGTAGGAAAATAGAAGAGGAGAACTTTCTAGTTCTTTTGGTAGATTTTGGGGGTTTTTTAATTAATTTATTTCTTCTTTCTTTCTTTTTTATTCTTCTCTATTTTATTTTCTTTTCCTTTCTGGAGGATAAAAAAAGAATTTATTTGTTTTTTTTTGAGTTTTAAAGTGAAGTTAATTTCGTATTTTTGTTTATTTCAGTGCAAAGTATCATGGCGGAGTTTGGTCTTCAGTTCAGGAAGTGATATAAACTCAGCTTGTTGGCTTTCTTATTTTGGATGGATGTCGAAGTTTAACATGTACTTGTTATTTTCTTCATCTTTATGATTTTTTTTTTTTCCTTCTACCTTTATTATTTTCAGAAATCTCTGGAAATTAATCTTCCTTTCCATTACATTATTATTTTTTCCTAAATATGTCTGTATTTATTTTCTATTTACTTTCTTGTTTGATTACTCGTTTTTTAAAATTTTATTTAATAAGTTTGTTTATTATCTTGTGTTTCTAATTTTCTTCTAATCCTATTCTTCTGTGTAATTTGTTATTGTTGTTGTTGCATTTTCCAATGTATTTGTGTTTATGTTGCTTATCCTTAGTTCTTAAATTTGGATAAATTGAACTTATGAGGGTATGTATAACTCCTTTCTAAAAGACCGTCAAGTTGAACCTTCTTGAAGTGATTGAACTGTTATAAAATGTTGTTTATATAGGCCAGAAATGTGTATTGTCCTTCAAACATGTGATCCCATAGGAACATGTCACCCGTTATGATTTCTTGGTCCCATACAAATAGGGAATTAGATGACGCATTTCTATATTTCACTTTGCACAGCTCACCACCAAATAACACATGCATTCACACAATTCCCATGTTGATTACACTTATCCATGGAGCATCTGTTATTTATACATATGATATGGACAAAACCATCCAGCTAGGTACCATTCTACCCCTTCACATATCCACCACATAAGCTCTCCCCAATTGAACACTGTGACTCTTTAGAGTTTCCTATGTACAATACATTCAAAACATCCAGGGTATGGGACTCTGCTCCATAACATGATGATCGGAATAGAGAGCTCTATCTTTGAAGTCAGCAGCTCAAAGGGAAGATCATCACTATCCAGGTGTGCAGATAGGCCTATGTTCTGAACTCGAATAAAAAAGAGTTTAATGGAATGTACTCTACCCTATTCACATGGGTCAAATTTAGTCGATTCCATGCATATCATCTTGAGCTCAATGTGCTATCCTTAAGATATAGATTGAGTTTACCGTTTAACAAAAAATGAACTAAAAATTTTATATTGCCATTTTTCATCCCGTCCCCTTGACAGCCTTGGGACTTGATCCTGCTCATGGTCATTCCCTGTCCTATATTTGTATGCTTCTTGATTTTGAAACTACTATGCTATCTATTTCTGTGCTCCTTGAGTCCTGACTAGTGCCCTTGCATCAAAACCATGCAGTGATGTCTATTACTCGCAAGTAATTGATGGTCACTTGAATCTTGTTCAATTTAATTAGAACTTCTTGCGTTCTGTGAATTTATTGGGTGATTGCCTCTGTACCTTTGTTTTGTAAGGATAAGTGACACTTTCTATATATTGCTAAAAAGATGCCACAGATATCAGAATTGACTTTGCATATGATGTTATGCATAATTCTGTTTGTGGTTTCATTTGATAGGTTCTTGATGAAGCAGATACAATGTTTGATCGTGGTTTTGGACCAGATATAAAGAAGTTTCTTGGTCCATTGCGGAATCGCTCTAAGAAATCGGAAGATGCAGGATTTCAAGTAGTTCTTGTTACTGCCACGATAACTCAGGTGTGCCTTAATCTCGTAGTAAGATTATCGATTTGGGATAAGTAATCAATCTGCATCTTGAGCAAGTGGTCATCCAGGATGTTTGCTGCAGAAGGATTCAGATCGGATGAAATGTTTAACCTGATTGATTAAGAATAGCCTTCCATTCTCTTTATTTGCGCAGCTGGAAATTTGTATTTCCTAGTCAGTTTTTTGGTCCGGCTCTCTTGTCCTTTATTCTCTCTATTTGCATGTGCACACGCACATATACAGTGGTACATTAATGGAAACTAGCACATGGAGAGATAACATAAGCATGCAGTTTATGCTGCCAGTACTGGAAACATGCTTGATGCAGGAGCTAGAATTATGGTTGTACATGCAACAAAAAAAGAGTATGAGTTAGTGTTACTGGAGTTTCTTTTGCATCCTTTAATCACCTGTAAAACAGCTTTGAAGTCAATGCACATATTCTATTGAACAGAGTATGGCCCATTCAAGGGCAACATTTACTTTATGTAGGGAAAGAAACGGAGACAATTCAGCAAGTAAGTACTACATTGATTCATTAACCAAGTTATCAAGTATGCAATGCATCAAACGTAGTCCAGTAAACAAGACATTAATTGTGCAAACTTATGTACATTACCAGAAAATTCGCTACAAGAGTTGGAGTAATGTAGGTACAATATCCAAAACGAGCAAGGCAGAAACACTCCCTCCTCATGTATACCCAATGTCTGCATAGGCACTAGATTAATGTTACATTAGGCAGTCTTATGACCCTTTTTATAGTCGAGATTTTAGAGTAATTTTGAGCTGCATTTGACCTTTTTACCAAGGTTGAGCTGATTTTCAGCCATCTTGGTTTTCGACCTTGACTTGTTAAATCTCTAATTTAGCCCAAACCCTAATTTTGCATATGTACAAAGAGAATTTATTTTGTACAAAAGGACCTTCAACCTGGATATTTTTTTTGTTCTTAGTTTTTACTAGAATTGATTAGCCAAGTACTCTAGAGTCTCAAAAGACATCCAAAACCTATCGTAAAAATGTTTGGCTAGGAATACCATTAGTACGTGTATGGCTTGGAACGAAAGTAAGAAATACGAGTTGGAATTTCTTTATTTTGGATTGACGTGGTTCATTCCATGGATCAAGTTCAGGTGGTTTGGAATCCATTATATTTTTCTGAAGTTCAAAAACATTATAAACATAAATTGTGACCTTTCTTGTTCCCACAAAAGTGTTGAAAGAAAAAAAAAGAACAGAACACTAATCTTTGGAAAAATTCGTTGAGTTTGTGTTTATCATATTCTCCTTGCATTTTCATCTCTCAACCACTCACAAATCTTTTTGCTGAAATAGGAGGTTTTTTTTGGTAGTTAAGCTTCTAGTCTATAATCAATAGTAAGGCGCGTTGCTCTATTGTTCTCAATTATATATTGTGAAAAATATCCTTATATCATACTTATGTTGAGAATGGTTGTGTTGAACCCATAAATCTTTGTGTGGGTAAACCTAATCATCATCATGGTGCATGGGGTTGAAAGTAAGGCGTTTCTTATTAAGCTAGGGATTTAAGTATCCCCTCATTTGACTCTCTATAGGATTTTGAATGTAATCAATTGCTCTCATTTGAATTTACGACTTGCACAATCAATCAAAACACCATTTATATGCTTGGACCTTTCCTTATGACCTAGAGAGAGGGATTGATGTGGCTATGATGAGTGTATCACTACTTAAGAATATGGTAAATCTTAGTATCCAAGCTTTTATGTTGTAATAAGAAAAGCTAGATTGATTTATAGTTGCTTAGAGAAATTACAAAAAATTAGAGAAACTTTAATTCATCTACAATTTGAGCTTACATACATAGTACAAAGAGAGTTTTAAAAACGAGTTTTAAAAACGGGTTTTAAAACGTTTAGTACGTAGAGTACTAAAAAAATGAGAATAAAAAACGAGTATTATATTTTGTCACAACATTTCAATTTTTTTCTCTAATAATCCATGAATAATGTATATCTAACACTCATTTACATATCTGGTGCTAAAAACACATAGAAAACCTTAATCTACTACCACCATAATGATTTGGAGTTAGGAAGGCCCAAAATGAATTGGGTTAAATTAAACAAAAAATGGGAATGAAATCTTAAACAAAGGATTGATGAGCTTAAAACCCCACATAAAGCACATTAAAACTCTTAAGACAATGCATTTAGAGTGATAGACTCCAAAATGGATAAAAACAATGTCAACACTCCTTGCTAAATGAAATATCTTTTAAAATCAAAATAGGAACTTTTTTCTTATCCAGAGGGACTTTTGGTTCTTAATTTGGTAGAGAAAAAAAGAAAACCATACATTTTCATAATTTTTTTCATGAAACAAAAACAAAAATTGAAGCTGATCTTAAAAAAAAAGAAAAAAAAAAAAAGAAAAAGAAAAAGAAAAAAAAAACGTATTAGGTTCGGAACGTCCGAACGTCTTAAACGTTTTTTATTAAAAAAAAAAAACACGTTTTATTGTACTATGCTTACATATGCACAATCTTCCTCTAGCTTTTGATTTGTAAGAGGCATTGATTCTACTGTAAGTTCATAGCTTCATATTTATCCATGGGAATGCATGATAGATTTGCTTCCAGGGAAGGTGGATGTTGCCCATGATGGTAGTGCTCTAAGCACCTTACTAATGATGTAGCTGTAATGAACTAAGAGCATTAGGACCACCATGAGCTATAGAAATGACTCTCCTCTTAACCTTATGCCTCTCTATATAGCTACTCGAATAAACCAGGACCACAAATGTAACTAGAATCCACAAGTGCATGTGCGATGTCCACCACTGCTTTAGCACCCACTAGAGTCCGCTAGTGGTAGGTGTACTCGCCACTTGAGTTAGGTCTCTCTAGACTCAAGTCAACTCACATTAACTTGAGTTAGAAGGCTCTAGAGCTCTTTGGGCAAAACTCTCATAAGTTTAGGTGGACCCAAATATCTAACTTAGATGTTTATAGTATGGTTCACTTTCAACCAACATTTGGTTTGATTTATTATCCTATTGGGGGTCTAGTTTGTCCAACTGGACAAAAATGTAGGTTTAAGTGTGCCATACACTTTTGGTCAACTTTACTTCAACTTGACCAAAGCAAATGCAAAATGAACTTTGTCCAACTTAGGGCACTTTTCTCAAAGACTTTAGCTTTAAGTTCTTGAGAATTGTCAATCTTATGAGCAATTCTTAACTTTTCTTTACAAGAGTATTCTAAAAACTTTTAGAGAACTAGTGCTACTTCACTTGAAGCAAATTAAGATGGATGAGCTAACTTAGACTTAGCATCTTTGAAGATTGAATGTTTTTGTATAGAACATCTATATGGGATGTTTAATTGGGTTATCTACTCCCATTGGCTATCTTTGACTTTTATAGAAGAGAAGATAGATACATAGAATCTAAATCATCTCCAAAGGTTTGGAAAGCGGTAAGGAAGAACCAAAACTCTTTAGACTTGATGTGAGTCAAACTCATGGAACCTAACATCCATCTGTTGAACTTAAAGTTCAATTTATGTTAAAATTTCAATCACATTTCTTTGATTTCCATCACTCTGTTGGATTGAATTAAGTGCGAGCTTTCATTTCAAAGTGCTCATGAAACTTTGGAAACTATTAATAAGAAACAGACACTCGAGTAAAGAGAAGCACTCGTTCAAAGTTGACTAGCTGCAAAGTCATCATTGGCTAGCAAAAATGTTTCGAGTGGCTACTTGGACGCTTCCCAAAGCCATCTTGGACATATATTCTCAACTTTGAAGCTAAATACGTATTGTACAACTTGCATGATTTGCACTTTCTAAAGATAGGTTTTGTTTTGTCTTGAATTCTTTCTTTTTCTTCTCCATGACAAACATGTGGAGATGAAACAACATATAGGGGCATGAAAGAGATTCTTCTGTCCTTGTCCTTTCTTCTTTCTTCCTCTTTAGCTTCCGTATAGGAAGCTAAAGAAGACTCATCAACGAACCCTTTTCTTGTTCTTTGCTCATAACTTTGCTTGTGATGCTCACCAATTGTACCTCCTCCTTTGCATGTTGACGAACACAAGACTTCTTTGCAAATCATCTTGTGAATAGACTGTCATTTTTCCCTCAAGAACTCTCGAGTTCAAAACCTGAAAGGGTTTTTGTTAGGTATTCATAGAAGATGAATGCTTAACAAGCAGAGAACTGAACCAGAATCGTCTGCAATTTGAACTTGATGTCGTGAGTGCTCTCTTGAATAGTAGAGAAGCCTTCTATCTATATGGCACGGGTTCAATGCCTGCTCATAGCACCTATAGAAGTCTCATGCTAAAGCTTTCCTTTTGCCACCTAATCAAAACAATAGACAAAATGGCTGCTTATTGATCAGATACAACATAAAAGAAGCATCCACAATGCAAGCTGCGCGTTTTGGTAGCTGAAGCAAATGTTGCATATCTGATAGGTGATGGATTCAGTAGCACCGCGTGAAGGTTCCATTGTTGAGGCTATTCTTGCTACTTTAAACAGCTCGTAAGCGATGGTAATCACACGAGAAGGAGAAGAAAAATTGTATTCGAGAAGGAAAGATAATGAGTGATGCATGAGATATATTTCCACAAAGCTTTGGAAAAAAGAAAAAGTCTCCATTCAAGCTTGGGAAGAAGGTGACGAGGCCACCGGGGTCTCCATGAAAGCTTGTGAAGAAAGTGATGAGGCCACCAAGGTCACCATGAAAGTGTTGGAATTTGGGGCCCCAGGATCGTTTCAATACTAAAACCTTTTGAGCATACACACTTACTTAATTAAGATGATAAGTGAGAGATAGAAAGAAAGAGATCTTGAGACAAGGATAGGGAACGTAAGCTCTATGCTTACTTACTACAAAATAGATGTCCAAATTACAACATGGGAGTACTACTCAACCATATGATGTGGTGCACTCAGTAATGGAAGAATAGCCAAGAAGATGATGATACAAAACTCAGATTATGCTGTTATAATCTGAGTGTGTGTGAAGTAATCGAGCAACGAAACAACCTAATTCTTACAAGATAGTGCAACGAATCTGAAAATCAGCAAACCCTAATTCTGAAATCAGGGTACAGAAACCCTAAAAACAGAATATGAGGTTAACTTACAAAAGATAGCTGCCTCCAACTTGTAGAAGACCTCTTGCTTCAAGAGAGTAGCCTCTCCTTCACCAAAACTGCACCTCCAAAGCTTCAGAACTCCAAGAGCTGGCTTGTGAAATTGTGTCCAAGAGTGTGTCTTATGCTCCTTATATAGTATTGTGGCCTCCCAATAAAGCTCCATCGTAGTTTTTATGAAAAAATCACTTCACAAGTCATAAAAGCCTTCATTGCAAAATATAGCGATTGGTTTTTGCTTTTTGCTTAAAATTAGCGATCGATTTTAATTTAGCTTTATTTTTAAATTGGATCGCTAAAACTACTTGCTTTTGGACAAATTTATCATATGACCTATCTAATTTAAAGTTTGGACCTTATGAATTGCTTTTCCTCCATTTTGGGCTAAATTAGGGTTTGTGTTATCTCCCTGTTTTGACCTCTGATGAAGAAATGAAGCATACCACTAGATAGCTGTCACCAAGCTCTATCTATCTAGACTAAAAAAGTTTTACCCAAACTGTACAAAAATGCTAAGTCCAAAAATGTAGAATTGCTGGAATGTGGACCATATGTACATTGACTTCCAACAATCCCTCCTTCAATGTCATATTGGTACAAGCTTCAGTAACCTGCAAATCTTTTCATGACTATCTCTAGTCAATGTTTTGGTAAATATATTTGCAACATTCTCACTAGAAGGAACATAAACCAGCTCAATGTGCTTCTTTGCTATTTGCTCTCGAATATAGTGGTAGTGTACCTCTATATGCTTTGTCCTTGCATGATGCACTGGATTCTTTGCTATAGCTATTGCACTCTGGCTATCTGAAAATATCTGAATGGGTTCATGTACTCTTACATCTAGATAATTGAAAATTGTCTGCAACCAAACTGACTCTAGAGTAGTTGTAACTTGTAAATGCTGCATGATATTCAGCTTCACATGATGAAGTTGCAATAGTGGGTTGTCTTTTCGAAAGCCGTGAGATAAGACAATCTCCAAGATAAAAACAAAATCCACTAGTACTTCTTCTCGAGTCTCTATCACCTGCCCAATCAGAATTTGAAAAACCTTTTAGTAACAAATGTGTATATTTCAAAAATACCATAGCATAATTTGAAGTTCCCTTCAAATATCGGAAGATCCGCTTTATTGCTTTCCAATATAACACTGTCGAATCTGCATGAACCTTGATACTTGAGAAACTGCAAATTATATATCAGGACGTGTATTACAAAGATAAATCAAGCATCCAACTGCTTGACTATATAAAGTAGCATCAAATGACTCTGCATCTGATACCATCTGTAAAGATGCGTTCTGATCCATAGGTGTTTGCATAGGTTTAGAATCACTCATTTGAAACCTTTCCAAAAGTTTCTCAATGTACTTCTGCTTTGTCATATAGATACACTCATCTTGAAACAGAAACCGAATCCCAAGATAATAATGCAAGATCCACAAATCATTCACATCAAATGTTTGCTTTAATTAGTCTTTGAACATCTGCAAATCTTCATCTCTGGGACCTGTGATTATAATATCCACATAAATGATTGCTATAATCATCATTCCTGGTTCAGCTTTGACATAAAGAGTAGGAGCTGCATCTGAGTTATGGAAATCAATGGACAAAAGATATGTATGTATCTTTTCATACCATGCTCTAGGTGCCGGTTTTAAACCATACAAAGCTTTTATAAGCTTACATACCAAATGTTCTTTACCTGTCTCTTCAAAACCTTATGGATGCTGAATATACACATCCTCATGTAAATCACCATTTAGAAAAGCAGTCTTTATGTCAAGTTGATATATATGCCAACCAAAATGTGATGCTAAAGCAAGTATTGACCTAATAACTGTCATCCTAGATGTAGGAGCGAATGTCTCATCATAATCAATACCTTTTTGTTGTGCATATCCTTTGACAACCAATCTTGCTTTGTACCTGTCAATAGTACCATTTGCTTTCCTTTTAATTTTGAAGATCCATTTTACACCTATAGCCTTCTTTCCCTTTGGTAACTCACATAGCTACCAAGTTTGATTCTTATGAATAGAATCAATCTCTTCTTGCATAGCTTTTCTCCAAATAGGAATGTTAAGTGCATCTTTAACACATGTAGGTTCATCTTCTACTATTGTAAATGCTAAAATATCATGAATCTCAAAGTCTTCAGCAAAACTTACATGATCTTTTTGTTGTTGTTGTCTAGTCTGATTCCTTGTTCTTCCTGTAAAAGTCTTTATACAACTATCTTTCCAAGTATGATATAACCAAGTAGGTGTATCCTTAAATAGTGATGAAACTCTTTCTGATCCTTCAGCTTCCACAGGTTCTGGAACTTATCCTTCTGAGATACTAAGGACTTTCGGGAACTCTAGTACTTTCTTCCATTTTTGGAACCAAAGTCTCATGTGGAACTGACTCTGTAGCAGGTTGTGAAATTCCTCTTTCTTCAACTCTTTCTTGAATCCTAGGAATTTTAACTCCCTCATGATATGGCTGAACATGTAAAGCCAAATTCCTTCTATAGTCATTTTCACTAATGAACTCTTGAATTTCTGCTTCTTTATCATAAACCTTATTTTCAGCAATATAAACATTATGTGAAAGAATAACTTCACCTGTCTTTGGAACATAAAACCTGTATCCTTTACTCTCAACAGGATATCCAATAAAAACAGCTTTCTTTGCCTTTACATCTAGTTTGCCTCGGTCCTTTTTCGCAACATGTACATAAGAAAGTGATCCGAATACTCTGAAGTAACTCACGTTTATGCATCTTATCTTCAAGACAACCTTCACATATATCTGAATCATCTGGTAGCTCGAATGAGGGTAAACTCTCAACCATACCTCTATCTTTGATACTCTTGAGAGCTCCAAAACTAATATGTCCAAATCTTTCATGCCATAACTTCATATCTTCCACCGATGATGAAGATTTGACCGCATATGCCTGACTAATTTTTGACAAAACGAAAATCCCTCCTCTATGCTCACCTTGCAAAATACACTTGTCTTCTTTGTGTGACAAGATCTTACAAAGATCTCTCTCAAATACAACTTTAAAACCATCACCTAAAAATGCAGATATAGATAGCATATTCTTCTTCATTTCAGGTACATATAGAACATCTGAAATCTGAAAATTACCACTTTCTCTTGACTTTAGAGTTACTGTACTTTTATAACATGCTGACTTAAAATGTCCAAGTTTCTTGTAGTAATAACATATTACTTCCTTCTTCTTAGAAGACTTCTCTTTAGATGTGTAGTAGAAACAGAATTTGAAGTAGAAGGTGAAAGGGACTTACTTTCCATTTTGGATTGTTTTTCCTTCTTCTCCTTCTTCTTCTTTTTACCCTTTGATGAAGATAAAATAGCTTCTTCATTCTCTTCCATTCCCTTTAACTGATCTTCATCTTGAAGCAACAAGAATTCTAACTCTTCAAATGTAACCTCTCTATCTCTTGTGGTAAGGGTAAGAGTGGTTATGAAAGACCGATATGAGATCGGAAGTGAATTAATTAGTGTATTTACCATTTCTTCATCAGGTATCTCAACTCCTATAGTTAGAAGTTGATCTCTCAAGTCAACGAGTCTCGTAATGTGGGTTTGAATTGACTCACCGGCCTTCATCCTTGTATTTGCTAGTTGTCTCCTCAAGTGAGCTTTCCTAGCATTTTTGCTTTGAAAAAGATTTTCAAGCTTCAACCAAGCTTGTCTAGAACTTCTCCTCAAGATCTGATCTGTGGTAGAATATGCTTTTTGACACTCATTGCTATGAATGAAAGTGCTAAAGCATCTCTAGCATCCCATCTTGCTTGATCTTTAGTAGGAGGAACTGTAGGTAAAGACCTACCTGTGACTCTGGATGTAGAAGTGGTTAGCTCTTCTTCATTTGGTTCTGTAATAGTAACTCCAATACCTCTTGAAGCGGCTGTAGCCCCTTCTTCGCCTTCTCGTCGTGGTCTTGTTAAGGATCCATTGAGGATACTCCATAAATCCTTTGTCACTAACAAATTCATCATCATGAAACTTCACATGGGATAATTAGAAGATCCATCCAACTTGTCCTCAATCTCAATTCTAATCTCACTCATCTTAACTAAGTGTGTATGCTAATTATGCTCTGATACCAAGTGTTGGAATTTGGGGCCCAGGATCGTTCCAATACTAAAACCTTTTGAGCATACACACTTAATTAATTAAGATGATAAGTGAGAGATAGAAAGAAAGAGATCTTGAGACAAGGATAGGGAACGTAAGCTGGATGCTTACTCACTAAAAAATAGATGTCCAAATTACAACATGGGAGTACTACTCAACCATATGATGTGGTGCACTCACTAATGGAAGAATAGCCAAGAAGATGATGATACAAAATTCAGATTATGCTCTTATAATCTGAGTGTGTGTGAAGTAATTGAGCAACGAAGCAACGTAATTCTCACAAGATAGTGCAACAAATCTGAAAATCAGCAAACCCTAATTCTGAAATTAGGGTACAGAAACCCAAAAAACAGAATATGAGGTTAACTTACAAAAGATAGCTGCCTCCAACTTGTAGACGTCCTCTTGGCAAGAGAGTAGCCTCTCCTTCACCAAAATTGCACCTCCAAAGCTTCAGAACTCCAAGAGCTGGCTTGTGAAATTGTGTCCAAGAGTGTGTCTTATGCTCCTTATATAGTATTGTGGCCTCCCAATAAAGCTCCATCGTAGTTTTTACAAAAAAATCACTTCGCAAGTCATAAGTGTCTTCATCGCAAAAAATAGCGATTGGTTTTTGCTTTTTGCTTAAAATTAGCGATCGATTTTAATTTAGCTTTATTTTTAAATTGGATTGCTAAACTACTTGCTTTTGGACAAATTTATCATATGACGTAGCTAATTTAAAGTTTGGACCTTATGAATTGCTTTTCCTTCATTTTGGGTTAAATTAGGGTTTGTATTATCTCCCTGTTTTGACCTCTGATGAAGAAATGAAGCATACCACTAGATAGCTGTCACCAAGCTCTATCTATCTAGCCTAAAAAAGTTTTACCCAAACTGTACAAAAATGCTAAGTACAAAAATGTAGGATTGCTAGAATGTGGACCATATGTACATTGACTTCCAACAAAGCTTGTGAAGAAAGCGATGAGGCCACCAAGGTCACCGTGAAAGCTTGCTTTGATACCAATGTAATGAACTAAGAGCATTAAGACCACCACGTGCTAGAGAGATGACTCTTCTCCCAACCTTACCCTTCTATATGTAACTACTCGAATCAACGAGCACCATAAATGTGCCATCTCCACCACTGCTTTAGCACCTTCTAGTAGAGTCCATTAGTGGTAGTTATACTCGCCACTCGAGTTAGTTTCTTTGGATTGAAGTTAACTCTCATTAACTTGAATAAGAAAGCTCTAGAGGTCTTTGGGCAAAACTCTCCCCCCTTGCTCCCCATGGGAGTTGAACCTAAGACCACCTCCTTCTCAACGTTGAGACTTAACCACTAGGCTAAGTGGATTACTTTGTTTTAGAGAACACATGAACCTATGCTTAAGTCTAATATCAAGATCCTTGGCCTTAGATGAGAATGGCCAAATGATCTGTGATTTTAGATATGTTGGAACTAGTTGGATGCTCATGTCATAGACTTACTTTATAACAATAGCTCTCTGGGCTTAACTAGGGACATTGCCCACAATTGTATGCTTTATGGTTGTGCCTATAGTTGTTATGTGGATATACCCTGATGTCTCCCATGTAGGGATTGATTGGGTGAATAAGCTTCCTTGCATGCGACATACTCATGATAGTACTTTATATCAGTTATTGATATAACCAATTGATGTTGAATTATTCTCATGGGTTGTTCATCATATGCCATTCGATTCACAAGAGGTGTTCGAGTTTTCTACTACCATTTTCTGCACAGATATAGAAATGATACAATGGAAGGAGGGAAAGCATGAAGGCAGCCTAGTACCGTGTTGTCCTCTCTCCTCATAGAGGGTAACCTAACATCCTATTGTCTTCATATTATCCTACTCTATTGGCCTCATGATATGAGGTCACAAAGTGGAGTGTACCTTAGGGTACCCCAAGATGTTGAAACTAACTTGAACTGATTGGTGTAGGGAGTTATCTTTGACAGTTTGTGGTCCTTTACATATAGATCACAAGGAAGGTAATCAAGGTGTCCTATGAGTTGCATTTATCTCAAGGAATCAGGGTGCTTGTATTGCATGCAAGTTGCTTGAAAAAGTGGCTTAGTAAGTATGATATGGTGATATGGTGGTACCCAGAGAAGAGTTCTTGAGTTTGAAAGATTCTACTTGGGATGTTCCACTAGAGCTTGTGATGGTTCTAGATCGTGTGGTTGGGAGGACCTATAGGGTTCATTATCCGGGTGTCATATTGAGTGGGAGCACATACTCGGGTTTGTATGACTCAAGTGTCAGTTAGGTCATTGAAGGATGAGGTTCCCTGTTTATAAGGAAGAAATTTTTGAGGAAAACAATCAAGAAATAGGAAACCCTTCCCCACTAGGGGAAGCCCAACTTGGAGGTCAATTTGGTGTTCATAACAATGGCTAGTAATTGGTCAAACATGTTAAAGATGGTCAAACTTTGGCTAAACTAATCAACATGGAGGCCAATTTGGTGTTCATAACAATGGCTAGTAACTGGTCAAACATGTTAAAGATGGTCAAACTTTGGCTAAAATTAAATGCTTAGTGAGAGCTATCCAACCATGTATAACACGTGTGTGTTTGTGTCAATTATCCAAGTCGAAATTGAAACACGAATTTCAGCTTATGTATGAAAAGCATTTTGTGAAGTATGAAAAACATATTACATGTGGGAAGGTTCTATAAATCCACCTCATCAAAGATCCCAAGATTTATAAAAGTTTCACATGGCACTTAAGAAGACAAGGCATCTATATATGAAAAGCCTTTTGTAAAAAAATAAAGCCTGAATTCAGTTTTAGCAAAAAGAATCAATCTCGCCCAGCTCTTTTGAATCTTTTTCGTGGACAGTTGAAAGCTATATAAGAATAGGGTTGGAGAGTCTATATGCATGACTTGCGTGTTAGCTTTTGAGCTGTATGAGCTTGAGAGGCATCATCAGCTAAGGTGTGGTCTTCTTCTACTTGGAGCAGAAGGATCTTCATCAACTTCAAGGTGTACAACAGCATATATGTTCTTGTGAATATTATTTCATATACTGATTGTTATCTTGGAGCAGATCATATATCAACCTTTGAATATTCGTGAAGCTCCTGGACAACTTGTACATCAAGCGCTTATTCATAAGTTTTTTTAATTTTTAATTTTTTATTTTTATACTTCAATCTATATAATTTTACCAAATACGTGTAGATTTGCTCCTTATCTCTTGTTTTCTCATCATGTTGTCTCTATATTCTCTTTATCTTTGTATGAAATGTGGCTTATTTGTCTACAATTTGGTATGAGAGCGAGAAAACATAGAGCATATTGAGAATAGGGCCACATGTAGGAAGATAAAGTCTTCATGGTAGGTACAAATCAAGCACTTTCATATATTCAGTAGTGGATATCAAGTGATTAACTCATATGAAGAAGCAGAATGTTTTTGTGAAGAGTTTCACTCAAGGAGGGGTGATATTGAAGAAGGAAAGGACATGATTCAGTTATTACAACAGCAACAACATTGTGGGCATCTAATATATAAAGAAAAGAGCAAGAAACCCAAGCGTAATGCTAGAATCTTTTACCGATTTGCAAGACAAGTGTTATTGAATTTGAAAATGAACCTTCTAGTGCCTTTGGAGTTAGTCAACCTTGTATACGAGTTGGCAAAGAAGACTCGGTGGCCATGAAGGGAGAATTAAATAAAAAAACAACGAGGGTTTGTCTTCTACATGAAAAAACTTTGCATGAGGATCAACATGTGGTGGGCATTGTATGTAACACCTTATTGTAATGTGAGCATGTGTGTGATAGGTGTAGATGCAAGCATATGACCTTGACTTAAGAGGATTGGCCAACCTTGATAGTCCTGGAATTATGTTTGAATTTTTTTTGTATCTTATACATAGCATTCTTCTGTTGTCTCTATCCTTCCAAGTAGTACATGGTTGAGAAGAGTTTGGGATGTGTGAGTACTCTTTATGGTGTGTGTGTTGGAGAGTGCTCTTCATGTCAAAGGTCCTTGCTTGTTGATACTTTGCATTATGTGTGAAAACTATACATGTACTAGAATCTTCAATAACTACAACAAATATTCCTACCTGGCCTATGCCCCTAATGTCAGGCTAGGAGGTGAATTGTTGGTAAAATCCTAAAAATCATAGGAAATGGGAAACCTTCCACTAGTGCAACCTCAACCTGCTGGTCAATTTGGTGTTCAAAACAATGGTCAAAAGCTGGTCAAACTGGTCAAAGATGGTCAAATTTCGGCTGAAAATTTTATTGCATATGCTTTTAGTGTTGAATGAGAGTTATCTAACCATATATAACACTTGTGTCTTTAAGTCAAATATTCAAGTCAAAATTGAAACGCTAATTTCAGCTTATGTATGGAAAGCACTTTGTAACATATGAAAAGCATATCACATGTGGCAAAATCCTATAAAGCCACCTCAACAAAGATCTAACGATGTATAAAACTTACCGGCGGCACCTAAAAAAATAAGTTATCTATATATATAGAGCATTGGATATAGAAAATAGTGGCCGAAATTTAGTTTTAACAAAAAAATCAATTTCGACCAGCCTTTTTGAAGGTTTTTCCAGGGCAGTTGGAAGCTATATAAGCATAGGGTTGGAAAGTCTATATGCATGACTTGGGGGTCAGCCTTTGAAGATTCATGAAGTTCATGGACAATTCTACATCGAGAGATTGTTCATAAGTTAGTTTTTTGTAACTTCAATCTATGTATGTAATATGTGGTCATAGAAGGTCAAAAATTATTATTGGCTTATTAGATAGAGCTTGAAGAGAGCTTTCATTTGATATATAACATTCAGTCAGCAGAGGTCCAGATTGGGAGAAAACCCTAACCCTAATTTCTGCTCAAAAAGGGTTTTTACATGATTATATTCCTTTCAGCTTCTACATCAAGGAAAGCTAACTCCCACTCACTACTGATTCTTAGGTTGACCATTGAAGAGTTTTGTCTCTTGACTCTTGAGTAATGCATCTCCAAGAAGCTTGGATATTGAAGCTAACATTGACCTCAGGCCCCCATTAAGGTAAACCTAATATACATTGGAATTCGGAATATGGCAATCGCACATCTATGCATATTCAACATGGTACATTACTACATTACTACATTGCAATGTTGCATATGTAATATTATTATGTATTTTGATTTATCATTTATGCACATTTTCGTTGGCAATTACCACATTGCATGAGTTATGTACTATGTAGTAATAAGTATGAGTCATGAATGATGACACACACACATTTCACACACATACTCTGAGCCCCGACACACACATACATGTCAATGATCATTGATTCAAATGACATGTATGTGTGCACTCTGTGTGAGATGTATGTGTGTGTGTTACATGTGTGTAGCATGTGTGTAACATGTGTGTGTGTGCATTGTGATATGTGTGTATGTATGCTCACTCCTCATGAGTGTCGAGTCACGATCTAATATCTATATATGATAATGTATTATGTAAATGTTAACATATATTGTTTTAATATGGTTTTTGATGATATATAGACATTTATAAGAGAATATATATACCTATAATCCAAAATAAAAGTAAAAAAAAAAAAAAAAGAATCTTATGCAACTTTATCGCGACTTGGGGTGAGGTTAATTCCGTAACCCCATCTACAAGGACACCTGACAGAGTAGTGCCGTTGATGCTTACTGCCAATCTCGGGCTTACTTAATCTGTCAGAGGGGCTGGAGTGACCAAATCTGCCATATAGCTGGATGGATGGGCAGATATTGAGAGGCATACAGAGCTTGTTGGCCACTATTGGAAAAGGTAGGGCCCATATTGTTGATAGTAGAAAATACATCATATTGAAAAGTAGGGCTCATGCTCAACAAGTGATACAGGGATATTTGCTGGTATGTCTTTTGGAGAATTTCCATAGCAGAGAGGGAGTTGTTACTTACATTTCCTTGAGACTGTTGTAGTTCTTCATTTGTTCTCAAGTAGGCTTCACCGATGGGGTGTTTGAGAGGACTTCCTCTTTCCCTTGCTCTTTCTCTTGATGGCTTCCCCATGTTTTTTGTCCACTGCCTGGTTGGTCAACTTTGGTGTGTCTCGGTCCAAGCTTCCTTGCTTTTCAGTCTTCCTTGTTTTCTTACATTGTGGGAAATTGCCTATATATATATATATATATATATATATATATATATATATATATATATATATATATATATATATATATATATATATATATATATATATATATATATATATATATATATATATATATATATATATATATATTTATATATATTTATATATTTATATCTATATTTATATTTATATCTGTTTATTTATTAATTTATTTTTATTAATTTTTTTAATGTGACACATGAATGACATTTAATGATTTAAACACGTTTTCTATTTTGAATGAGAAGGCAGTTCAAAAGCTCCTTGATGATGAGTTTCCTGGCATTAGACATATTCGAACTTCCACCTTGCACAAAAAGGTTTCGACAGCCCGGCATTCATTTATCAAACTTGCTGGTACCGAGAACAAATTAGAGTCCCTTCTTCAGGTACTCTTGATATATCCCATCCTCATCCATTCCCCCCCCCCCCCCCCCCCCCCCCCCCCCCCCCCACCCCCCCCAACAACAACAACCCAAAAAAAAAAAAAAAGAACCAAGAAAAAAGGAAAAAAAAAACAAGGTGCTCGAAAAACACACACACTCACAGTCTGCACAGAAGGACACCATACTATGTTGTCTGACAAAAATTTCCGTATGTGGCTTTTCTAGTGCATTTTACATGTACTGTTCAAATCTACTCATCTGTTTTCTTGCTTTTTATGCTTATACACTGCAGGTTCTAGAACCCAGTTTCTCAAAAAAAGAGAGGGTGATGGTATTTTGTAATACCCTTGGTTCATGTCGTGCAGTTGATCACTTCCTAAATGAAAATGGTATTCGGACTGTCAATTACCATGGTGCAGTTCCAGCTGATGAGAGGTTTGGCTTTTATAACCCATTAGTTTTCATAATCTGTTATATGTGGGTGATGGGTTGTTCATGTGATGAACTATTTCTTACCCATTTTTCATTTATGATCCTCCCTTTTTCAACCCATACATATTAGGAGATCTCTAACTTATGCCCAATTGATGATTTTAGCCATCAATATTAGGAAAGGGGGGAGGGGGGAGTCTGTGCGAACATGTGCAATACGCACAGAGTCAGTGAGAATGTGTGCATGTGTGAATGGACATTGCATGCACTCTCTCTCTCTCTCTCAGAGTCACTCACTTACCTACATACTCCCTCAGTCAGTCAGTCACTCACTCACTTATCACCAGTCATTATATTCTCCTGTCAGTTTTGGGCATTTTCCTTTTTTTTATTTTTCAGCTGAGAGTATGTTTGCTTTAAAGGTGTCTAGAACTTGGAAACTTTAATGTCTCTACCAGTAACAATTGGTTTTTTAGAGGCAATAATTTTTTGAAACAAACTGTTTCTAGCGTAGAAAATCATACTTGACACTGGGTGGATGGTGGGATTTCCGATTCGGAAACTTCAAATTTGTTGCACAGTAGGTTTCACTTGTAAAACCAGTGGATAATTATGCAGTACCGAAATACACTGATGTTGCATGAAGTGATTTTGCTTGTCTGCAGGCTGATTCATTTATTTGGCATGGTCTTGGATCTTTCAGGGTTGAGGTACTGAATAAGTTCAGAAGCACAGATGAGAAATGTCCAGCTTTGGTTTGCACAGACTTAGCTGCTCGTGGGTTGGATCTAATTGTTGATCATGTTATCATGTTTGACTTTCCTTTGAATTCTGTAAGTATGCCTCTCTTTACTGACTTACATTTGCTCCTAAGCTTTTTGGGTTTAACACAATGAGATGTTAATTAGTTGTGCTTGGAATCATGGAACATTTTCTCCCCCTGGATCGACTTTCTCTCTATTGATACAATCATGTAATTATGTTGCTTAGCAATACTTGACAGTAATAGTTTTTGTGTGTGTGATATGACTGGTAACTGGATAATATGCTGTCCTGGTAATTAAACATATGTTCCTTATGGGCTGCGTGAGAGTTTTCTTGAGTTAAAACTTTGCTTTACCATCAGCTTATGTAAGAAATTGCAGTGGAATGTGATACCAATTTAGACAAAACACAAGAAGAAATATGAGCAAGAGGAAATTCTAGCCGTATCTGTGTTTTTCTTGCTGATCACGTCCTTATGCGTCTGCTCCATCTCCTGTTTCAGCTTGGACAAGCTTCCATAGCTGCAAACTTCTGATGTTTCTGCAAATCCAGCCTTCTGAAGCTTCTCTACAGCCATATAGGCTTTGATTATCACGTTGGGAGCTTCTACATAGCTGTTATAAGTCTATTCTTGCTGTTTGTAAGGGACTGCAGCAGGATCTCAATGTTAATTTACACATGACACAGGAGATATATGAGGAGGAAATGCTCCAGAGACTCATAAACATAAAAGACAATTAGAGATTTGATTATAATTGTTATCTAAAAAAATAAACAGTGTCCTAATGCAAAATTTGAAGTACAAAATCTGAAATAAAACCAAGAACTTCCCTACAACAGCTGTAGATAAGTATATTCAGCAATAGAAGCTGAATAAATCTGAATTTATGAAATGAAAACTGATATAAAACCTTTTCTTCACGACGAAAAACCTCATAACACTGCAAATGTAAAAGACCAGCAAAAATAGACTTGTGACAGCTATGTAGAAGTTCCGAGAGTGATAATCAAAGAGTATCTGGCTGTAGAGAAGCTTCAAAAAGTTATAATTGCAGTAAAATCAGAAGTTTACAGCTATCTAAGCTTGGCCAAGTCAGAGGGGGAGATGGAGCAGGTTGAGGAGGTGATCAACAAGAATCAACACAAATATGGCTCAAATTTCTCAATTAGCAGTGTCCTCATTATTTTCCAACATGTTAATTGAGGAAAGGTTTCAAATTCAGGTTTTGACATAAGGAGATTTTTTTTTCCTCCCCTTGAGAGAGCTTTAATAAATGGATCAGCACTATTGTTGGAATGTATAAAAGATCAATTTTCCTTTGAGGAATCAGTTTTCTAATATAATGATGATACACTTTAATGTATTTGGTGCGTGCATGAACAAATGGGTTCCATGCAAATACCAATTGCACTTTGACTATCAGAAAAAAATCTTGTAAGAAGATGGATTTGCAACGTACGTGCATGTAACAATTTATGTAACCAAATACACTCCAATGTGGCTGGAAATGCTGCACTGTACTATGCTTCACTTTAGGATGAAGCAACCGTAGGTTTACATCATTTGAATCCTCTCAGTTCATAGATCAAGGAAAGCAAGTTGAAAACTTCATCTGATGGTTAAATCAGGCTGATCACAGCAGATTTCTCTCTAAAAAGCAAATTCGGCGATTATAAAAAAAAAACTTAGGCCAAAAGTTTCATCAAAATTAACGATAGCATGCGTTTTGGTATGATTGCATGCTTTTTCAGCTTTTTGCTTTATTTCATCATGGGATCAGCCTCTAAGCTGTAAAATAACAACTTTGGGTCATTATGGAGCATCTCTCAAGCATTCAACCATTGTTGAAGTTTAAGGAGAATCAAGCTCATTAGAGGAGGCGTCTACACACTTGGTGGAGGTGTGCTCTATCTTTGGTGCAGCTGTGGAGGATTTTGTATCAGCCACCATCAGCACATTGCTGATTTACTATGAGTAGCAAGTCTATATCAGTTCCTCACTTGTTAGTTCACTAGTTTCTGATTCAGGGTTTCTGAAACCCTAATTTCAGAATCAGGGTTTGCTGTAAAACAGTTATAAACTGTTCATATTCTCTACATTTTCATACACACACACACACTCTTCATACCTCTTAGACGCTTTACACACAAATTCTTGTATCTAGTTTCCAATTTTTGATTAGATTCAAAGTTTGTAATCGTCTACACACATTGTAATTGACATTTATATATAAATTAGTGTAGATAGGCTATTTGCTTACTGTTACACTTGAAAATATTGTCTACTCTCTCTCTCTCTCTCTTTATCTCTCAACTCATCTCTTTTTGAGTATTAATGTTTGTATGCTAAGGTTCATCTGTTGGAAAATCTTGTGAACCTTTGAATATTGTTATTGAGGCCGACTCCACTTCGAACATTTGGTTTCAGAGCATAGTTGACATACACCCTTAACAAGCTGAGTGATTATAGACTTGAGAATGAAGACAAGCTTGAAGGAATGTTTAACTATCCAATGTGGAGTTTTATGATGATGAATTTGTTAGTATCTAAAGACTTGTGGAATATTGTCAATGGCACTTATCCAAGGCCAAGACAAGTAGGAGAAGAAACTACTTCATCTTCTAGAAGACCCGTTGTACCAATTTTTGCTCAACAGGAGGTTAGTGAAGAAGAAGAAATTCTTTCATCATCCGGAGTCCGTGGTACTACTAGATTAGTTTTTTTAGAAGAGAAAGCCAGATGAGATTCAAGGGATGCACAAGCACTTTCGTATATTGCTATGGGAGTCAAGAGGCATATTATACCCTAAATCAGGTCATGCAGAACCTCTCGACAGGCTTGGTTGGAGTTAGAGAATCTCTATCAAAGCAGAAACCCTACTAAGAAAGCTCATCTTAGGAGACAACTAGCCCATACAAGGATGAGAGTTGGTGAGTAAGTCCAGTCACACATTTTGAAGCTCAAAAACTTACGAGATCACTTACCCAATGTTGGAATCAATATTTAAAGATGAGGGATGATAAACACACTTCTAAACTTACTTCCATCTACATATCGTGCTTTTGTTACTTCCTTCTCTCTCTTACAATATATAGAGAACTTTCATTTGAAGAATTGCACTTCTTGTTGCTTCAAGATGAAGATAAAAAAAAAAATGTATGGAAGAGAACGATGAAGCCATATTATCATCATCAAAGGGAAAGAAGAAGAAGAAGAAGATCACAAAGAAGTCAGTGAACTAAGAAGGAAAGTAAGTCCTCTACTCCTAAACTTTCGAGTCCTACCCCTATCACTTCCTCTACACCCAAAGAAAAGTCCGCTACAACATCTACTTCAAAGAAAGAAATTTGCTGTTACTGTAAGAAACCATGTTATTTCATAAAAGAATGCAAAACAAGGATTTTTAATTAGAAGAAGAAAGCATCAGGTAATAGTGTTGAAGATGAATCAAGACCTAAATCTTCAAAGGAAGAATCTTATGCATGTGTTACCATTTAAGAATTAGCTTTTGATCAAGCATCATTAAATGCAATCTATGATAATCCTTGGATTTTTGATTCTGGAGCTACTAAGCATATGACAAGTTGCAGAAAGGTACTTTCTTCTCTTACTAACTCTTCAGGTAGAAGAGTGACCATTGCAGATGGTCATGATTTGGGTGTTGTAGGTGTTGGAGAACTAAAACTTAAGTCAAAAGGAGGAGGAAATTTCATAATTTCTAATGTTCTTTATGTACCAGAAATGAAAAAGAATTTGCTCTCTATATCTACTTTTTTGTCAAATGGTTTTAAAGTCATTTTTAAGAAAGATTCATGTAAGATGCTCTCACCTAATGAGAAGCATTGTCTACTTCAAGGTGAAAATAGAAGTGGCATGTTTGTGTTATCTAAAATAAGTCATGCTAGTATTGCTAGATCTTCTATACCTTAGTTGAACATGAAGTTATGGTATGCTAGATTTGGTCATATCAATTACATAGCTATCAAGCATATCAAAGATCATGGAATAGTGGAGAATTTTACTACTTTTGCCGTACCAAACGATGCAAAATCATGTGAAGGATGTCTTCAAGGAAACCTTCACAAACTTCCTTCCAAGAAGCATGGATATATTAGGGCCACAAGGAAGTTGCAGATCATACATTCAGATGTGAATGATCCTATGAGAATGAATTCTATTCAAGGTTTCAGGTATTTCGTTACTTTCCTGCATTTTTATGGCCTTTAAAGTAATGTCAGAGGTCTTTCCTGCATTTAAGAAGTTCTTAGCTATGGTTGGAAATGAAAGTCAGTGAAAAGTTAAGATTTTGAGAAGTGATAGAAGAGGAGAATACATGTCAAAGGACTTTAAATCTTTTCTTGAAGACAAAGGTATCTCTCATCAACTCACTATTGCTTATATGCCATAACAAACTGGTGTTACAGAGAGAAAGAATAGGATACTTACTGAGATGATGCGCAGTATAATGTCATCCAAAAAGCTTTCTCCCGAGTTTTAGTTTGATGCAGTATATGGAGTTAATCACATTTTGAATAGGTCTTCCAAAAAAGCTTTGAAGATCATTAAAGCTTATGAAACTTGTTATGGGAGGAAACCCGATGTGAGTAGTTTCAAAGTTTTGGGTTCTTCAACTTATGTTCACATCGAGAAGAAGGATCGTGGTAAGCTTGATGTAAAAGCCATTAAAGTTGTCTTTATTGGTTATGCAATTCAAAGCAAAGGATACAGATTCTATGTTCGAGAAATCTATGTTCTAGAAACAAGTGGTATCCTACTCTCACACAATGCATATATTTCATAAGGTCAGATTTTTGATAAGAAGGCAAAGATTCCAAATTTCATAAAAGAAGATGATTATGCATTTTTAAAAGGAATATGGATTCTTACATTCATCCATATAAGGGGGGTGATGAACCTTCTGAAACCCTAAAAGATGCACTTGATAAAGGAGAAGAGAGAGTTTCATTACCTACATGAGTACCTAGTTAATCATCAATACCTCTTGATGTTCCAACTTATGAAGTTGGAGAAGGTTCTAGAGTTCCAGAAGAAAGAGATACTCAAGAACTAAAAGAGATTTCACCATTTTTCAAGAATACGCCGAGGGGGTTATATCAAGCTTGGAAGGACATCGGTAAAAAGAACTTCACAGGAAAAACCCGAAGTCAGATAAAGAGAGAACATGTAGATCATGTAAATTACGTAGAACATTTTGTGAGTACTAAAATTAGTTCAGATTGAACCAGCTAATGTTAAAGATAAGTCTTGTCTGGAAGAAAGCTATGCAAGAAGAGATTGATTCCATTCATAAGAATCAAACATGGAAGTTTTGTGAGTTAAGGCCATACACTTATAACGATGTTTATTTGGCAAAGATTAAGGAAGAGATAGATAAGTTATTGGATGTGGGCTTCATTTATGAAATTGAACACACGGAATGGGTGTCACCTTTAGTGGTAGTGCTGAAAAAGGGGAGAGAGAGAGAGAGAGAGAGAGAGAGAGAGAGAGAGAGAGAGAGAGAGAGAGAGAGAGAGAGAGAGAGAGAGAGAGAGAGAGAGAGAGAGAGAGAGAGAGAGAGAGAGAGAGAGAGAGAGAGAGAGAGAGAGAGAGAGAGAGAGAGAGAGAGAGAGAGAGAGAAATGAAATGAAATGATATATTTACGTCTTCAGAAGGCCAAAATGACCTATGAGACCAAAAGTTACAAAACTGGTGAATTTGATACAAAATCTGAGTACCAAAGGAAGTGGTATTGAAAATGAAAGATGTAAAATAGCTGGGAAAAAGCTAACACCAAGACTAATACAACAAAGGGCTGATGCATAGGAGGGATGTGCTGATATACAAGGCTGGAGATCTATCCTCATATGCACTGTGGGCGTCTGAAAAGTATAGCTCGAATCCTCCGCTGCAGTCTCCGTCGATACTGTGTAGCACCTCTCACTCTTGGTCGTCTAGATCTCCCTAGCTCCAGTGCTCGGTCTATGAGAGTGCCAATAGTCGCTGTATGAGTGTGGACAGAGCTCTGTACGAGAGAGAGAGAGAGAGAGAGAGAGAGAGAGAGAGAGAGAGAGAGAGAGAGAGAGAGAGAGAGAGAGAGAGAGAGAGAGAGAGAGAGAGAGAGAGAGAGAGAGAGAGAGAGAGAGAGAGAGAGAGAGAGAGAGAGAGAGAGAGAGAGAGAGAGAGAGAGAGAGAGAGGGAGGGAGGGAGGGAGGGAGGGAGGGAGGGAGGGAGGGAAAGAAAGAAAGAAAGAAAGAAAGGAAGGAAGAAAGGCATATTAACGTCTTTTGGAGGCCAAACTTGGCCTATGAGACAAAAATCATGTACAAGTGTAGTAACCCTGTGTAGAAGATGAAATGAAATAAAAAGTATATCGCTACACAAAGCTATATAGGGCTGGAAAATGCTGGGGAGACGTGGCTCTGACTCTGTAGATAGTGGCCACCTAATACATGGGGGATCCATAATGTGAGTAAAACACCCTAGCTACTGGTGATGGGTGGAGGTGGGTGTAGTATGTGGTACATCGGTGGTGGTCCGAGTGCCACTTGAAGGAAGACAACCTAGGGGGTGGTGGTACGCCTATGCTCCGTCATGTGGTCGTAGGCTGTCCTGATGCGTGAGATATCCTCCTGATATAGTCGTGGTCGACGATATCCGCTTATGCGTGGTCAGCGCCGTGCTCTCTGTGCTGCTGCCTGGTGGAGCGTGAGCCCTATGGATGGACCTCTCTGATGTAGCTCAGCTCTTGAAAGAACTGGGTAATGGTCTACTGGGTACTCACCCGTGGCTGATGTGTGGGCTGTAGTGACCGCTCTCACCTCTCGTATGCTGTTGTGAGGAAGCGTCCCAAGCGTCAGTGGTGTCCCATAGTCATGCACAACTGGAGTGACTCCTCTATCTGGAATTGACTCCTCTATCTGGAATTGTGCTGGTAGGTCTAAGTATGCTTGGCATCTGAATGCTCCTCACTCTTACCTCTGTCTCGCATACTGAGCACCACGTCTCCTCCCGGGGGACTCCCCTGGACCGACCCCTCTCAATCTCGAGCTGATGTGATGAAACCCGGATCTGGCCAATGACGACTCGAAGGTGGTGGGGTAGGTATGTCTGCATGTATCTCGGAATCTCGATGAAGCCCTCGTCCGATATAGATAGAAAATGCTCACGGTAATAGAACATTTTAGGTGGCAATGTATCCCTAGGGCTCACCCATGTCTTCTGTATGTATTTATGCATTCCATATCTTTTGACGAATGACCCTATTCCTCTCTTGATGAGAGAGCGAGTAGGTGGGTGCATGTGAGTCGTACTGTAGTGGTGGTAGCCTTTCTATGTCAAAGCCATGGTGGGCCAGCCAGTCTCGTGCCTTTGCATACCATGAAGAGGTGTCGCGTGCTAATGCCATATCACGTGATGCTTGGAAAGCACGATAAGCAATGTGCTCTGTATCCATGGTGCGGAGTCTGTGTAATAGGCATACTGTCTGGAATAGTGCCTCAACTAGCATCGGTGGTGCAGCGAGTCTGCTCTAATGATATCATGTGGTACTCAAGGCTTGCTGCAGATAAGTCTGGCAATCATGAGGATGTGTGGCCTCTCTAATGCTGTCCATACTGATGTAGCTAATCCTGGTCCCCATATGACTTCCCCATACATGAGCGCTGGCGTAACCAAAGTGTCGAAGAGCCACCCCTTGTGCGGGGCTCCTGAAAATATGCATGGTGGCACTGTCTCTCCATCAAAGCTAGTGCTGCATACCCACGTGTGATGCGGTCACGGGCTGCCTGAGACATAGAGAAGACCCTTGATGCTGCTGTAAATGTCATTCCCAAGTAAACATATGATCCGACCACCTCAATCGGTCCACTTGATGCTGTGAACGAACTATGTCTGCGTACCTGTGCTGATGTATGAAAGATCATGAGCTTGGTTTTACCAAGGTTCACAGATAACCCTCTGTGTCTGCAAAAGTCATCTAGGCCATGTAGATGATGCTGAAGACCTTCTGCAGGCTCTGAAACCAGTACAATATCATCAGCGTATAAAAGAATATGGACAATGGACCCGCGTACCTCAATGCCATCACCCCCTGCTGTTGTATGTAGTCCACTATCTCATCAATGTAGAGACCAAAGAGGGTGGGTGAAAGATGGCATCCTTGCTTTACCTCGATAGTGGTAGCAAGAGGATGAGATAAGCCCCTCCGACATCTGACTCTACCAGATACTCTCTCGTATAAGGCGTAGATCCCCCATATCATCTCCTCCGGAGCTCCGATATCAAGTAGATGTTTGAAGAGTCGTTCCCTGGGAACAGTGTCAAATGCTTTGTGGAAGTCCACAAAGCAACAATATAATCTCCTCTTCCTCACCCTTGCCTGGTCGATAAGGCGTCCTAGAGTGAAGATGTGGTCAATGGTAGAGTAATCGCGTCTAAAACCTGCCTGTCCTGGAGCCCTGATACTTTTCCGCTCAGCGAGAGTACTCAACTCTCTCTCTAGTATCGCCCCATATAACTTGGCCAATATAGGGCCAATCATGATCGTCCGGTATGTAGTTGGATCCATAGTATCTCCTGATTTATGAATGGGCACTATGGTGTGGTCACTCATGAGTCAGGGAACCCTTCAACCAATGCACGGTTGAAGAGGTGGGCAATGAGCGGTGCAAGGGTCGTGCCTCTGTAGATGAGGTGCTTTGCTTGTTAACGGAAATGGTCATGGGCCCTGCCATGCTGTAGACGGGCAATAGCGCGTCCCACCATAGTGGGTGTGAAGAAGTCAGAGGTAGTAGGACGTGAGCTCTGCGGTCTGGGAATGGGGGGCTTGCCTAGGATCTCGTATAGGCTCCGTGCATAGCTATGCCAAGTGCGCGAGTCTCGGATGGGTGTCTGCTGTCTCCTCTCTCTCAAATGTAGCCATGCCACTACACTGTCTCGACTCATGAGAAAATGATAAATATCCCAGTACTGTCTCTCCTCCCAATCTCGCCGTTTGCGGCGAGTTAGGCTCTGCATGCGACGTTGTGCCTTTGTGTGTAATATCCCCTCTTTGCTCTAAAATCCGTAGGTGCTTCCGTAGCTCACGGCAATCTGCATCATACCAGCGGTTCTGGGGCATGGAACCTGTGCGTGGAGGGTGTATATGTGTGCGGTGTGGGAAGCTGCGGAGAGCTAAGTCCTGTAGGATGGTTGTGAACTGTGATGTAAGTATGTCTAAGGGTGAGAGTGGATCGAGGGAGAGTAGGCGAGTGTGTAAATGGTGTGCATAAACGTGTGAGAGCTGGTGTGTGAAGTGTATCGTGGTGTGTGTCTAAGTGGGTGAGGGAGGGTCTAATGGAATAGGAGACGAGAGTGTGAATGTGATAAATGTATGGTCAGCACCAAGTGGGCGTCGTCCAATACTAAGTGAGGGGAAGAGTGAAGCTCTAGAGGTGGTACCTAAAATGTAGTCGACTGTGCTCTCACCTCCCCCGTGAGGGAAGCAAGTAAGTCCGCCCGAACCTGGCCAACGATTCATCCCGTTATATATAACAAGCTGATGTTGGCTGCCTAGCTCAAGTAGATGTCTTCCATACCTGGTGGTGTCCTGACCGATATCCGCCGATACTCTACTGGTGCTCATCTCATCTGGGTCTCTGGCCCTCATGAGATATGGGTGATCCATGTCATATGCCTCACACTGATGTGACTGAGTGCGGCCATTGAAGTCCCCCATAAGAAAGACTTCACCTAGTGTGCTGTAATGTAGTATCTCACCTGAAAGTACTCTGTATGGTGAGTCTCTATCTCGGATCGGTCCCCCAAGATCCTTCCCTGCGTATCGAGATCCGCCTGGAGGGAAGTAGCATATAGCAATGTAAATCCAACTCCCCTCTGCTATCTCCATGTGAACCCACATGTATCGTCCCTCCTCATCTCTTCCTATAATATGGATCTGGCTCTATATCTCCTATCTAAATATGATGGCCACACCTCCCGACCCTTGCGCTGTACTCTGTCTCGTCGTGGTCTTGAATGCAGATTCCCAATGAAAACCTGCAATGCGTGGTAGACCTCTCTCTGGGCTCTCGTATGTCTTTGTGATGCACGCAAAGTCATGTGATGCCAGGCTCTCCTCGAGTCTGTCTGGTCACGTCTAGAGTGCCTCGTTGCAGTTCCACACCGCTCCTCTCAGTGGTGTCTCCTTGTGTAGTGATGTCTCATAGGCCGCGTTGCCCTATTTGATAGGGCTTCCATGTATGAAGACCTTACCATCACGGTAAAAGGCCTTCCTCCCCTCTCACCATGCCTTGAGTATCTGTGGCATGCAAGCGTGTCGGTGTGCCACCTTCATCCGCGTGAGGTCCTCGTCCATGTAGAGGGTGCCGCCGGGTAGTCCACGTAGTATTGATCGACGTCTAAAAAAGGTGGTTCGTGCCTCCTCGGAGCTCATCTTAAGGATGAGTGCTCGCAAACGCGATGTATCCCTCCCAACCCTCCATGCACCTGTGAAGGGCATGCTCTTGTATCCAAGTCGACGGCAAATGTCAGTGGCGTTTGCCTCCGGCGATGCCCCTTCGTAGGCCCGTAATCCGAATGTGAAGTTTTCGAGTGTGTCAAAGCCTCTCCTCCTCAAGTGTATCTTGAACTCGTGTGAGCTCTTCTTTCTGCATGCTTGTTCTTCGAGTCCTTTGAACTTTTCCATCATTTTTCATATCTCCATATTGAGGTTGCGGTCTGCTTCCTTTTTGGCCTCTTTGAGGGCTTTAGCGATAAGTTCGTCCACTTCCCTTCGGTCCATGGGAGCCATTTCAGAGGTTTCGGATTTTTTAGGGTAAGGGGGGGGGGAGAGAGAGAGAGAGAGAGAGAGAGAGAGAGAGAGAGAGAGAGAGAGAGAGAGAGAGAGAGAGAGAGAGAGAGAGAGAGAGAGAGAGAGAGAGAGAGAGAGAGAGAGAGAGAGAGAGAGAGAGAGAGAGAGAGAGAGAGAGAGAGAGAGAGAGAGAGAGAGAGAGAGGGTTTGGGGTTAGGGTTTTGGTTAGGATGGGAGATTAAAATAGGTATATTAGGCATATTCATGGTTAGGGTTTGGGGTTAGGGATTTAGGGTTTTGGTTAGGATGGCAGATTAAAATAGGTATATTAGGCATATTCATGGTTAGGGTTTGGGGTTGGTTTCGGGCTAGGGTTAGGATTAAGGTTGAGGTCGAGGTGGGGTTCAGATCTGAAGATCGTGCTCTGGATTCGTTGCAAACTAAGGGTGGCGGAGGGGTTCCCGAGAGATGACTGATTCAGACCTGCAGAGAGGTGACGCAGATCTGAGAGGAATCATGCAGGTCTGAGGTTCGAACTGAGCAGATCTGAGAGAGAGAGGACTCATGCTTAGGGTTTGGGGTTAGGGATTTAGGGTTTTGGTTAGGATGGAAGATTGAAATAGGTATATTAGGCATGTTCATGGTTAGGGTTTGGGGTTGGTTTCGGGCTAGGGTTAGGATTAAGGTTGAGGTCGAGGTGGGGTTCAGATCTGAAGATCGTGCTCTGGATTCGTTGCAAACTAAGGGTGGCGGAGGGGTTCCCGAGAGATGACTGATTCAGACCTGCAGAGAGGTGACGCAGATCTGAGAGGACTCATGCAGGTCTGAGGTTCGAACTGAGCAGATCTGAGAGAGAGAGAGAGAGGGGGAGAGAGAGAGAAGAGAGAGAGAGAGAGAGAGAGAGAGAGAGAGAGAGAGAGAGAGAGAGAGAGAGAGAGAGAGAGAGAGAGAGAGAGAGAGAGAGAGAGAGAGAGAGAGAGAGAGAGAGAGAGAGAGAGAGAGAGAGAGAGAGAGAGAGAGAGAGAGAGAGAGAGAGAGAGAGAGAAAGAAAGAAGAAAGAAAGTCATATTAACGTCTTCTGGAGGCCAAACTTGGCCTATGAGACAAAAACCATGTACAAGTGTAGTAACCCTGTGTAGAAGATAAAATGAAATAAAAAGTATATCGCTACACAAAGCTATATAGGGCTGGAAAAGGCTGGGGAGATGTGGCTCTGACTCTGCAGATAGTGGCCACCTAATACATGGGGGGGGGTCCAAAATGTGAGTAAAACGCCCTAGCTACTGGTGATGGGTGGAGGTGGGTGTAGTATGTGGTACATCGGTGGTCGTCTGAGTGCCTCCTGAAGGAAGACAACCCAGGGGGTGGTGGTACGCCTATGCTCCATCATGTGGTCGTAGGCAATCCTGATGCGTGAGATATCCTCCTGATATAGTCGTGGTCGACGATATCCGCCCATGCGTGGTCGGCGCTGTGCTCTCTGTGCTGCTGCCTGGTGGAGCGTGAGCCCTATAGATGGACCCCTCTGATGTAGCTCAACTCGCTGAAAGAACTGGGTAATGGTCTGCTGGGTACTCACCCGTGTCTGATGTATGGGCTGTAGTGACTGCTCTCGCCTCTCGTATGCTGCTGTGAGAAAGCGTCCCAAGCGTCTCTGGTCTCCCATAGTCATGCACAGCTGGAATGACTCCTCGATCTGGAACTGTGCTCGTAGGTCTATGTATGCTGGACATCTGATAACAAAATGCTCTTCACTCTCTACCTCTGTCTGGCATACTGGGCACCACCTCTCCTCACGGGGGACTCCCCTGGACCGACCCCTCTCAATCTCGAGCTGATGTGATGAAACCCGGAGCTGCCCAATGACGACTCGTGGGTGGTGGGGAAGGTAGGTCTGCATGTATCTGGGAATCTCGATGAAGCCCGTGCCCGATATATGTAGAAAATGCTCGCGGTAGTAGAGCATTTTCGGTGGCAATGTACCCCTAGGGCTCACCCATGTCCTCTGTATGTATGTATGCCATATCTCCTGACGAATGATCCTATTCCTCTCTTGATGAGAGAGCGAGTAGGTGGGTGCATGAGAGTCGTATTGTAGTGGTGGTAGACTGTCTATGTCAAAGCCATGGTGGGCAAGCCAGTCTCGTGTCTGTGCATACCATGAGGAGGTGTCGCCTGCTAATGCCATATCACGTGATGCCTCGAAAGCACGATAAGCAATGCGCTCTGTATCCATGCCTCGAAGTCTGTGTAATAGGCATACCGTCTGGAATAGTGCCTCAACTAGCATCGGTGGTGCAGCGAGCTCTGCTCTAATGATATCATGTGGTACTGAAGGCTTGCTGCGGATAAGTCTGGCAATCATGAGGATCTGTGGCCTCTCTAATGCTGTCCATACTGATGTAGCTAATCCTGGTCCCCATATGGCTGCCCCATACATGAGCGCTGGCGTAACCAAAGTGTCAAAGAGCCACCCCTTTGTGCGGGGCTCCTGAAAATATGCCTGGTGGCACTGTCTCTCCATCAAAGCTAGTGCTGCGTACCCACGTGTGATGCGATCACGGGCTGCCTGAGCCATAGAGAAGACCCCTGATGCTGCTGTAAATGTCACCCCCAAGTAAACATATGATCCGACCACCTCGATCGGTCCACCTGCTGCTGTGAACAAACTATGTCTGCGTACCTGTGCTGATGTATGAAAGATCAAGACCTTGGTTTTACCAAGGTTCATAGATAACCCTCTGTGTCTGCAAAAGTCATCTAGGCCGTGTAGATGATGCTGTAGACCTTCTGCAGACTCTGAAACCAATACAATATCATCAGCGTATAAAAGAATATGGACAGTGGACCCGTGTACCTCAATGCCATCTCCCCCCTGCTGCTGTATGAAATCCACTATCTCATCAATGTAGAGACCAAAGAGGGTGGGTGAGAGAGGGCATCCTTGCTTCACCCCGATAGTGCTAGCAAGTGGATCAGATAAGCCCCCTGGACATCTGACTCTACCAGATACTCTCTCGTATAAGGCGTAGATCCCCCATATCATCTCCTCCGGAGCTCCGATGTCAAGGAGTCGTCTGAAGAGTCGATCCCTGGGAATAGTGTCAAATGCTTTGCGAAAGTCCACAA
>CM035415.1:35046065-35051065 GCA_020310875.1 Ceratopteris richardii
AATCTGGTATCTGCAAGCCGAATCATCTCCATAGTGCTATGAGAACGGAATAGGGGTAATGCCAAATGATTTTTACATATGAAACTCACAATGCATTTGGCATCATTCACAATGGATTCTATCCATGGTAGTTTCCGGATGTCCTCTAATAAGAGATCTTTAACAGGGTGTCCAAACTATTTTGGGGAACTCATGTTCAAACATTTCCCCCATTCTCTTACAGTCGGATGCATTATCTGTGATAACTTGTATCATATTCAAAGCTCCAACCTCAAGAATGATAGATTTGATATGCTTAAAGATGAACTTACCCGTAATGCAAACCCCTGCTCTACTAACATCCACACCATTGTAGGAATTAGGTACCTAGGCAAGATGACACCAAGATGTTTATAATATGCCAGTGACGTTTGTGACTCCATCCGTTAGAAATGATGGAACATCCATACATCACCCAACCAGTTTTAGTAGGCTCTAATTGTATCTCAATGCGATCTTTTTTCCTCATCTAACATGGTAGTATGCAATTGCTTGTAGTCAAGTTCGTACCACATTGAATGCAAGATTACATTCAATAACACACCTCGCAATTTGTATCTCTGCGTTGTCTTTGTTTTTGTACGGACGAGGATATAAATGAAGCATTGATTGCTTGCTGCATCATCTTTGAAGAAGGAACTATGTCTTTCGTCATCTCGATATCAGCTTTTAGGCCAAATCACGATGACATGCAACACGAGCCTCTTGTGTCTAGGCATGCTCACATATTACGATTTGAACAACCTCTGGAGGAACCTTATCGCATGCAGAAATGCCCATTCCTCCTATACCAGACATGTGACATATAAATCGTGTAGTTGTGGTAGAGGTGGTCTTTGTGCAATATTTGCACGTCCAGTTACGAGTGCCAGAGCCCAAAGTACTTTGCACATTATCCAATGAGTGGTTAATGGTATGGATATCCCACATGGCATTCATGCTTCGAGGCATATTGGCAGTTGAAGCAAGAGTGTGCTATGTGCACAAGAGTCAAGACTAAAGAGTCAACTTTCGAGTCTCAAACTCAAGGGCTTTAGCCACAAGCAGCAAACTCGCAATGGCTTACTCTCAAATCCCTAGCAAGAGCTTAAGGCTTCTCTCACAGGCTGCACAATGCTCAAGGCTTAGCCTTTAGGACATGAACGCCGTCGGCTTCTCTCACGGGCTGTAGCTGTCACGCAAATGAATGGTAAGGTTGAAGGTGAATGCCCAAGGGTAAGCTTATGGTGAAGGGCCAAGGCTCCAAAGTGCATGGGTATGCTCTCAGCAGACACATGCAAGTGGTACTCATGAAATGCTGAACAGCTCAGTTTTCGAAATAACTCTCTGTTCCTGGGGATCACCTGAAATTCAACTGCCCATCCAGTCACGAACTGATCGCTTGCTTGAATCTAACCGGACGAACCCCCTGAAGAACTAGAAAAATCTGGTTTGTGAACCGAATCTAGCTTGGTATGTATCTATCTTATACATGCATGCATATATGTATTGTTGTCTTGCGGTTTTTAAAGTGCCCTGAATCATGGGCTTTTCTGTACTTCACATATTGAACCTTTTTTTAGTTGGTTCCTTTGAATTTTTTAGTTGGTCCAATTTTGAACATCAGTAATGCTAATTGAAAGTGAAGGTCACACACGAAAATTCAAAGCCCAAGTCTTATTCTGAGTTATTCCATGCTTTCTTATCTGCTTATCAAACATCTATTTATGTATGGATTACAAATAAAAGCATATAGTTGGTTGATTGGCATTTGCGATGTAATGGATGCCATTGTGATGAAGATTTATGTTTATGCAGATTGATTACCTCCATCGAACAGGGCGAACAGCACGGATGGGTGCCAAAGGTAAGGTGCTTCTTGGCCCATTTGAGTCGTCATGTCGTATGGTGATTTCGATTCCCACGTACTAATATCATTTGTGTTTCGGAAATTCATTCAGGTAAAGTTACCAGCCTTGTTAGCAAACGAAGCCTAGCTCTAGCAGAACTGATTGAAGAAGCAATTCACAAGGGAGAGACTTTGGAGGCTGTTTCATTGAGCAAAACTGCCTCAGAGGTGAGAAAACAGCCTGTGAAAACAAAATCCCCTGAGAAAAGAAAGGCAGTACGTCGTACGATATCTGGGCAGTCAAAATCTTCACGGAAATCATTCAATGTAAAGTCAACTTCATCCAGTGCACAGCTTTCTGCTAGAGGAACAAAATTAGTGATCGCAAAGAAGGCACCAGCTGGAAGTTCTAAAGTGGGAGGTAAGTTGAAGTCTGGTGTCCAAAAGGGCAGGAAAAATGTTGGTCAGAGATCAGCAAAGGTGTCTGCTAGAAGATAGCGGGTTATATTTCATCTTCCAATCCATGTGACTTCTGGCTGTGTGCACGCAAATCCTTGATGGATGGATGCACACTCTCTTAAGATGTGAATTTCACAAGAGCTGTTAATGAAATGAAGGTTGTGTTCAAGAGAGTAAACAGTCAGATCACTTGTAACAGCATCGAATTCCATAGAAGTTCATGTCATTTTTTTTTGGGCTTAAAAAGGTACTGTTTCGTTAACTGTCAAAATGCCCCTCAATTATTTTAAGCAGTCAACTGATCCTGATGATAACTGGTGTGTAATGAGTTGTCAGAAGGCAAATCTGTTGACATTTTCTTGGTTGTGAAGGGGTTGTTCACATGACCCTAAAAATTATTATCAAAGGAACACCAGAAAATCATTTTGTGCCTTTTTCTACTCTCTTTAATGAAATAAAGGATCACAAACTGAGATTTCTTTGATAGATCTCTCCACAATTTTCAGTAGTGAAATACTTGCTTGGAAATGAATGATACTAAGATTCATATTAGTCATACCATAGAACTGCCTAAATGCAGTGTGGACTGGCTGCTAAGCTGTTGTACAATGGTTATGGTGTGAAGCACTTGAGCCTCTGAGCAAGGTCATTGTCTTCTGAAAGAGTAGAGTTTGTTTGTGCTGCCTTGGCTCACTTTTGTGAGGAAGGAATCCTTCAAATGAGCTTAGCTGGGCTATCACTAATGGAAGATATTTTTTCAGGCATATATCCATAGTCTTTGGTTAAGGCATAGTTGCACTCATCCGACGTACGAGTGCACACGTACGACGTGTCTAGTCCAGTCCAGTCGAGTCCGACCCCATACGATGCGTAGGATGAAGAATCTGGAAAATTTTCACGTCCATTACAGATGTACCGGAATGTTTACTTTTCACTTGTTTTGTCCTTCGACACTTAGCAGCCCTAGTCACTTGTGATTATCCCTCTCTTTGCCAACAATTGAGTGAAACCATTGAGGTAAAAAGCAACCTTTTACATTTTATAAACCCTCAAGCTTCTCGTCCACTCTTCATATAGCTAAAAAGAGGCACTCAACTCAACTCCAGCCTCTAATAGGCCGAGATCATAGTGTTCCAACTAGGGATGAACTCTCAGATTTGAAGACATGGATGAAGAAGGATGTTCAAGCAAGGAGCATTATCTACATGGGAGTCAATGACTACTTGCTACCTCATATTAGAGGACTTGAAAGTGCAAGTGACATATGAAATGCTTCGGAAGAGCATTTTCAAAATACTACAAAGTCAAGGAAGGCATCCTTATGGGCAGAGTTCAGTACATTCAAAAAGAAAGCTTCTCAATCCATTTTTGATTATGTAACAAGAATGAAGGACATTGCAGATGCATCCTTATGGGCAGAGTTCAATACATTCAAAAAGAAAGCTTCTCAATCCATTTTTGATTATGTAACAAGAATGATGAAGACTTCAAGAATGCATTTGTGCATTCTCTAACGCAGATCCTTGATTCTAGAATGCATTATGATACTATCATCTATGTACACGTGTGTGTGTGTGTTGTATGCATGCATGCATGCAACATGTATGCACTATGTATGTACATAGGTAAGTATGCATGTATCCATCTATCTATCGATCTACATACGTACGTAGATACATACATACATACATACATACATATATACATACTACATACATACATACAAATATACATAGACATAGACACACACACAGAAACACACATATATATATGTATGTATGTGTCATACGTATCGTATGCATTGTACATGAACCGTAATACGATCTCGTACCGTACGTGAATCGTACTGGACACATCATACTGGACAGGACATGACTACTATGCCAAAAGGGAGTCGATGGCCAAGTCACTCAACCGGACACACCTTCACAAAATACTATTTGTGAAAGGACAAATTAGGAAACCATTGGAAAGTAAGAGAACTCATACATAACATTGATGTATCCTGTAGCTTTGCATCAAGTAATAAATATTACCTATTCTTTAGTGAACAGGCAGAGGGCATGAATTCTTTGAGAGGATCATTGCTGATCTATTACAAAGGAACTTGATGAAAAAACACTGATAATGGCAACGATGGATCTTGGGCATGTGTAGAATGGTACATAAGCACTACAAATGCCAGGAACATCAGCCGGAGGCACTACAAATGCCAGGAACATCAGTCCTTCGCCTTCGCTGGGAAGCTCCCATAATGTAAGAGGCTTCTCAGAGTTATACATTGGCTTCAAATATATGGATGTTGTAGCCATACTCTATTTTGGTCTAGATTCTTTGGAAGTTCTTCGTGAAGACAAAGGAAAGCAAAACGATATTATGACATTCTTCCGTTATGATGCTAAACCAACTAGAACATGCAATGGAACAAAACCCTGTCCACGTATCGAAGGGTGTAACTCGTGGTAAAATACCGAATTTTGGTGTTTTTCCTGGAAAATAACAGAAATCTATGGCTCATTCACATTGGGGCAGTGGAATACAAAGCTAGAAACATTGTTTCCAGCTGGAATTTTCTTAGGAATGAGTGTTCCACCCTCTTATCTGTTCACGTACAGTGGTGGATCAAAAGAGAAGAGAATACCTTCCACACCGGATGTGAACATAAAAAAGGCCA
>CM035415.1:35058565-35321065 GCA_020310875.1 Ceratopteris richardii
GAATCGAATGTCCCTCTTCAAACATAGCCAATAAAGCACAAATGTCAAGGAAACAAATGAATGTAATCTCATTTGAGTTTAATATATTTGAATACATCTTATGAGATAGAAAACGAGCATTCTCAGGTTCCAATCATAACTCTTAAAGGGATAGCATCCTCGTTGGGTACATTTGGAAGAATCCAAAATGCATTAAACAATTTAAAGATTTTACCTTACATGTTGACTAATGTCGTCTATATTATTGTATTCCTCTCTACTCCCACACACAATTACAGAGTGTATCTCCTTCCCTTCATCAAGCATTGATATGCTAGTGCATGCATCAAGTGTAGAAATGTATGTTACTTTATAAGGTTTCATACACTTTAGGAGGGCTGAATAAAAAAGATATATTAATGCCTTCTTTCCTTATTTCCTATGTGAAAAGAAAATAGTCATTGCTGTCAATGCAATGGTATCAATGCAATGCATTTGTGAGGAAAAGCACCTTTAATTCACATATGCAAAATTGAATAGAGCTTGGTGGAAACATTTGGTTGGTCGAGAAGATGCAATAATCATAGGATTGTACCAATGAGGCATTCTGTCAGAAACTGATCTAGTTTCATAAATACAACCATATTGGTTAACCAATTTATGGGTGTGTTCTAGGAGCAAACATTTGGATGAGGGATCTAGTGAAAAAGATTATTCGTACATATGCTAAATAGGATTGTACATTCGAGGATTTGAGATTTCCAAATGGCACAATATAAGCGGAGGCAATATTTTCCCGAACTATGTTGCCAAGTTTTGGAAGCTTCAAAATCAAAGCATCAATGATTTTATACTAAGTTTCAAGTAGGTATCTTATTAACTTTATCAATCCACTGTGCGATAGACGATAATTACCTAATTTCCACATGCCAAATGGGATTCAAGAAGATGAGGAATGGACATATTTTAATGTATATGTATATATTATTGATTCTTTACCATATTTTGAGTAGCTCCCCTGATTGATAATGACTAAGGAGCTCAACCTTGGAGCTAAGAATTCTAAAGGCAACCAATATCATCTCTACTACATAGGCAAAGATGGAAGAAGTAGAGGAATCATAGGATTAAGAATCATAAAATAAGACAATTTCAAGAAAATTACATCGAAAGAGAGGATAAAATTAGGACCACAATGCGAAATTGCTCCAATAATAGAGTGAAACTTAATTTTCCACTCTTCTAGGATATCGCTAAGTCAAATTAGAACAAAAGGGCTATAGACATGTTTGGTTCTCTTATAATTTGTCAATTGATATGAATTTCTTTTAAATTAGAAGGCATGTTATGATTGATGAGATTATTCATCTTTATTATTATTGCAAGAATTTCATGTGTCTTGTGTGCTTCATTAGGAGGCCAAGGATTATAATGGTGAGGATATTTCGTAGGCATTGTGAATCACATTTTTTTCTAAATAGACACTCACATTTGAAGGATTTCTTCATGAATTTTTATGTTGCATATTTGTATAGGAGTTTTCTATTAGATATATAATTTATCTATCTTTTATGATGACGTTTTGTAAAAGTTTTAAAATTTGAAGCTTTATTTTTTAAAACTCTATTTTTAGATATAAGGAAAAGGATGTATAAATACAAACAATTCAAAACTCATCCAATGAAGTGGATAGGGTGTTATTGCACCTAGTATCACATATAATCCCCATTTATGCTCACAGGCTCTCTGATGTACTCAATATGCATCATTATTTTCTATGCATCTTGTGTGTCTCCAATAATTCTAATTCTAAATGCTACATGCGAAGACCGTAAGATAAAATATCTATTGGCCCACCATTGTGCAAGCTTATTCAACTACCATAAATTATTGCTTTAAACAAAAAAATATCCTTTATGTATAAAAAAGGGTATTACATTTTTCCTTTCTTACTCTACCATTTGATGTGCTTGGAAAAAACCAATCCTTCTACATAAAGGAAACATCATTTGATGTAGCAAATTTATAATTTATAATTTTATTCATCAGACACTAGCATTTTCTCTATTAAGATGGACCCAATTGTTACTTCTCATTTTGTGTAGAAAAGTGAAAATTTTACAAATAAGATCCAAGCAAATATTGTTGAAGTTAGACGTTTGCGAAAGCACGCAAACAACACAAGGAAGAAAAGCTTGGAGCACAACACACAATACTGAATGTATTACCACTAGAATGTACAAAGATAAGGAACCCGTTAGGGCTATATGCATATATACAATCCGGGGGAAAATCCTCCTAAAGAGGGAAAAAAATGCCTTCGCAATCCTAGTGTGTTCACACACATTAGTACCTAAATATATCAACAAATCCCCCCTGGGAGTGATGCTGTGAACAAGGAGCTAACACTCATGTATAAGGAAGTGCCAAACTATGTGGAATCAATCCACAAAAGGAAGTAAGCCCAAAGCTTTGCGGAAAGCTTCAAACTTCTCCCTAGGCAGAGCCTTTGTGAAAAGGTCTACAATGTTCTCTTGTGTGGGTGCATATGCCAAGCTGATCTCTCTGGCAGAGAAAATCTCCCTGACATAATGATAATGCACCTCAATGTGCTTAATGCAAACATGGAACACAGGGTTCCTTGCAACTACCAATGTGATCTGACTGTTAGTAAAGATGGAGGTGGTAGAAGCTGGAACAACACCCAAATCAGCCATAAGGCGTCTGAGCCACACATACTCAAGACTCGCTTTGAAAGCTACCCTATACTCAACCTCACAACTTGACGTGGCCACAATAGGCTACTTCTTGCTCAACCAAGATATGCATGAGCTACCAAACATGAAGCAAATACCACTAGTGGACACACGAGTGTCATAGCAACCAACCCAGTCAGAGTCAGAAAAAGCGTGCAAATCTAGCGGTAGTCATCCCCTCTTGGGATAAAACAACCCAAGTAGCCGAGTATCACTTAAGTAGCGAAAGATGCGCTTAACCATCTACCAATGCTTGACACCTGGGCAATGCATAAACTTGCTCATCTGAGATAGCGAACTAAATATCTTTCCGAGTAATGCATAAGTAAATCAAGCATCCACAACATCAAATGCATCTCCAATATCATGAAGACTCAATCGTAAACTTTTCTCCATAGGAGTGGCAATAGGTTTATAATCTTCTAGGCCAAAACACTGCAATAATGTGTCAATAAATTTTGTTTGATACAAAGCCATTCCACCATCAACGTGCATAAATTGAATGCCTAAATAATGATGCAAATGCCGCAAATGAGACATCTCAAATGAGGCATGCAAATCAACCCTGAAATCAGCAATATGCTTCTCATGAGGACCAGTGAGCACCATGTCATCAACATACACAAGAATGATCAAAAGCATATCATTATCACGCTTAACATATAAGGTGGTTTCAATTGGACTATTCTCAAAACCATGTGCAATTAGATAGAAATGTATCTTTTCATACCAAGCACGTGGTGCTTGCGTTAAGCCATACGATGTCTTTTTTAGCCTGCACACCTCATTTTCAAGCCCTTTTTGCACAAACCATGGGGCTGAAAAACATACAATTCTTCATGCAAGTCACTGTTTAGAAATGCTGCAAGTGCACAAATGATGAGCTGCAAGTGCACAAATGCTACGAATTCTTCCAACCATGATGAGCTGCAAGTGCACAAATGCTATAAAGACTAGTCATTCCATATGTGGGTGCAAATGTTTCATCAAAATCAATGCCTCTTTCCTGCACAAAACCCTTTGCAACAAGCCTAGCCGTATACCTGTCAAGTGCTCCATCAGGTTTATGCTTCAGCTTGTATACCCATTTAGTGCCAATGGCCTTCTTGCTAGGAGGCAAGTCACATAAAGGACAAGTACCATTTATCATGATAGCATCATATTTAGATCACATTGCAGCCATCCAATGTTCAGAATTTTGTGCTTCATTAAACAAAATAGGCTCAATCTCATCATAGAGACTAGATGCAGCTATAACATGGAAATCTGATGCAAAAGAGGCAATATGAGAGCCCGAACGAGTACGATATGATAGAGGAGAATCTAATTTGCTGTGACAAAGTTTGCACTGGCCATTTTGGCATAGTTTTTGCCTCCTCAATATCAGCTCTCTCATCAACAAGTGCATCATGTAAATCTGCATCAGAAATGGAATGTTCTACATCATCACATGAAACTTGTGAAGATTAATAAGTTGCCTCATTAGGACCAGCACTAGACTGTCCACTGATAAAGAGAGGTAACGATGTATCATACATGTCTTTGGAGCTAACAAATGTCTCTTTAGTACATGAAAGTAAAGGCTGAATAGCATGTTCCACAAAAACAACACTATGGCTAACCAGAATGCATTTAGTCTATGAGGATGATATAGGCGATCGCCTTTGCTTTCAGAACTATACCCAATAAAAATACATTTTGCTGCATTATCATCTAATTTCTTGCGATGTTTTTCAAGCACTAATGCATATGCCAGACAACCAAAAACACATAGATGAGCAATAGATGGCATGCAACCATGCCAAGCCTCATATGGAGTGATAGACTGCAACGCTTTAGTGGGACATCTGTTAAGTATATATGCTGCATACATGAGAGCCTTAGCCAGAAACTATTAAAACTTAACTCTTGACCATACACCTTGCCATGTCCATGAGTGAACTGTTCTTCCTTTCAACAAATCCATTCTATTGAGGTGTATATGGCATTGTACATTGATGTTTTATCCCATGTTCAGCCAAAAATGCATTGAAGTCAGAAGACATATACTCCCTCCCTCGATCAGAACGGAGGATGCCCATTTTACATGCTGACAAATTTTCTTTGCAGATTTTTGCTTACTAGTAGATGAGCTCCATTTACCTTTGCCCTTCTGACTAGCCAAGAAAGCTTGATCTACAACACGCATGATGGACCTGTTCTGCCTAGAGTGATCTTCAACAACAAAACAGAGAATAACTCCTTAAATGAAAAGGCATTTGGATTGCCTTTCATCATCAAACAAAGAGTAGAAGCAAAACTTTCATATGAATCAGGAAGACCATATAGAACGGTCTGCACAAGTGAGCTATCTGGTATAACTTCATCAACAGAAATCAACTATTCCTTCAAGTCTTTGATCTTTGTTAGAAAATTGTCCTTAGAATCACCTTCATTCATATGCTCACTCTCCAACTGTTTTCGGAGGTAAGCAACACGAGCCTCATTCCTAGCTGGTACAATGTGGTAAGTGTATCTCAAGCATCCTTATCTGTTATGCAAGAACGAATGTGAGGAATAATGGAACATTTGATAGATAAGGCTATCAATGCATGTACTTGAGCATCTCTACCATCCCACGAAATTTTCTCTGTAGTAGGTGTAGTAAAAACAGCAACATGAAGAGGAATATGAAGAATATCAACATCTTCAATGCCATCTGCATCAGCTTCAATACCTGTATTTGCAGGTGTAATACGATGTTTTTCAACACCCTGCACAATGTTCCACAATCCTTTTGCAACCAATATATGTCGCATCATATAAGCCCACAATGGGTAATTGGTACCGTCCAACTTATCCTCAACAGCCAACATACGAAATACATCACTGCTTTCAGCCATGGCCACTGACTAAAATACCCTGATGGAGAAAAATGACTGTATCTAAAAAAGTTGAACAGAACTACCCTCACGAGTTCTACTAAACCTGTAGCAGACTTCAAGACGCTTATACTGGCAAACCAAAATCTATATATATCTTTGGCACAAAAAGATGAAATAGCTTGCACAAGTACCGTGATAGTGCATTTGAAGGTCGAAGCGAACCAAGATCGCGATTTTGGCATGACGCAATGAAGATGTTTTGATCTCCTAATCACCCTGAGTATACTCACCAAATTTTGTGCAATTTTGAGACTGTGACTGGAGGAATGTTGACGACACCCTAGATGAAGTGGCGACCTGCTTTGATACCAATTGTTGGAGTAAGATGTCTGTAGAAGCACGCGGAGCACAACACACAATACTGAATGTGTTACCACTATGATGTACAGAGATAAGTAACTTGTTAGGGCTATAGGTGCACATACAAGCCAGGGGAAAAAAACCTCTTAAAGAGGGAAAAAAGTGTCCCGACAGTCCTAGTGTGTGCACACACATCAATACCTAAATATATCAACAAATACTGCATGAAAATGATGAATTTATTATTAAGGTAATAATCTAAAGGCAATAATTCGAATTCCAAAAGTGGATGTGAAAGGAAAGAAAATTTACCATGTATCTCTATCTATGAATAAAAATGTGGGGCTACCACATGAAAGTATTGGGACAACATTTTTAGTGTATCTTTCACGTGAGCATAGATTTTTCCCTAAGAACTAGATACATGATCTCCAAAATATGTCCCTTTGATTACAAGATAATACATGTAGCAAAAGATAACACGAGTACCAAACTCACATTGCGAGTCTCAAAATTTGATTCCCATAAAGTGTGAATGAAGACTAAACAAGATGCAAAAGATCCAATAAGCTGAGACCATAGCCATCAAACATGATATCAAAATTACAAGTTCTCATTTGGTAGAGATAAAAATGATCGATGAAATGACTAGATAAGATGTCATACTACAAGATCAAGATGATAAGACAATATGACGAGGATCTAAACTAGGCAAGAATAAGAGCCAAAACCTTGAGGGTACTTACTTGGAGATTGGGAATCCTTGAGCTTTGAAGCTTGGAATTGGCAAGAATAGGGATCTCTATGGCTAAACCCTCCTTATATAGGTGGTGGATGATTGAAGGGTGTTGTATTATGTTGTGTATTTTTATAGGTCGACATGGTAACATAAAAATTATTTGTGTGAGATTGTATGAACAATAAACTAAGATCGTTCTCTAAGGAATTTTGAGACCCCTCCTTAGTCATCAAGCTAAAAAAATGAAGATAATTTAATTTAATTTATGAGGATGTTTCTCGTTTGTAGTGTAATGCATGTGATCGTGATTTTGTGCTGGAGCCCACGAATAAAGATCAATTATTTAACCTTTATGCCTTTTAAAATTTGATGAGATTCTCTCTTGCAAGTCTTTTCACAGCTTTGAGTCTCAAAACCTTCTTATATTGTTGTTGCAAGTTTGCAAGCTTGATAGTATGTTCAATCGCAATGGCCTTCATTCTGAAAGGAGCGATTGAGTTTAGTCAAGTTCAGGTTGCATGAAGGAGCATGAGTAGGTTTTAGTCGTAGTGGTTCTCATGTTTCTCTAAATTTTTAAAGGTCCTTCAAATTTCATGCTTTTTGGAGGAAATCTCAATTGTGAAAACAATTATGCAAGAGAGGTGCATCTATTTTTAGCAAAATTGGTTTTGTACTATCTTTTTGGTCATATTCTAAGAGGTTCAAACTTAAGTTTTGATCAAATCTCAATGTATATTTAACTTGAGAGGCTTGAATTTGAGTTTGATTCACTACTCTTTGTTAGAGTTTGAGGTCTGTGGAAGCATGCAAACAACACAAGGAAGAAGAAGAAGCTTGGAGCAAAACACACAATACTGAATGTATTACCAAGAGAATGTTCAAAGATAAGTTACCCATCAGGGTTATAGATGTATATACAAGCTGGGGGAAAAAAGAAAAAAGTATCACGATGGTACCAAGTGTGTTGACACACATCACTACCTAAATAAAATCAACAAATCCCCCCCTGGGAGTGATGCCATGAATGAGGAGTTGGCACTCATGTATAAGAAAGTGCCAAGCTATGTGGAATCAATCAACAAAAGGAAGTAAGCCCAAAGCTTTGCGGAAAGCTTCAAAGTTCTCCCTAGGCAGAGCGTTTGTGAAAAGGTCTGTAATGTTCTCTTGTGTTGGCATATATGCCAAACATATATCTCTAGTAGAGAACCTCTCCGTGACATAATAATAGTGCACCTCAATGTGCTTAGTGTGAGCATGGAACACAAGGTTCCTCCCAACTGCCAATGCACTCTGACCATCAGTGAAGATGGTGGTGGAAGAAGATTGACCAACACCCAAATCAGCCGTAAGGCATCTGAGCCATACAAACTCAATGGTCGCTGTGAAAGCTACCCTATACTCAACCTCACAATTGTAAGTGGCCACAGTAGGCTGCTTCTTGCTCAACCAAGATATACATGAGCTACCAAGGATGAAGCAAAAGCCACTAGTGGACACACGTGTCATAGCAACCAATCATATCAAAGTGAGAAAAAACATGTAAATCTGGTGGTAGTGATCCTTCCTTGGGATAAAACAATCCAAGTAGTGGGGTACCACTCAAGTAGCAAAAGATGCGCTTAGCTACCTACCAATGCTTGACACCTGGGCAATGCATAAACTTGCTCATCCGTGAGACATCAAACTGAATATCTAACCAAGTTATGCATAGGTAAATTAAGCATCCAACAACTTGCTGATAGAGAACAACATCAAATGCATCTCTAGCATCATGAATACTTAGCCGTAAACGTGTCTCCATAGGAGTGGCAATAGGTTTACAGTCTTCAAGGCCAAAATGCTGCAATAATGTGTCAATATATTTTGTTTGACACAAAGCTATTCCGCCATCAAGTTGCATAAACTTAATGCCCAAATAATGATGCAAATGTGCCAAATATGACATCTCAAATGAGGCATGAAAATCAGCCTTAAAATCAACAATATGTTTTTCATGAGGACTAGTGAGCAGCATGTCATCAACATAGACAACAATGATTAGATGCACATCATTTGCACGATTAACATATAAGGTGCTCTCAGTTGGATTGTTCTCAAAACCATGTGCAATCAGGTAGGCATGTATTTTTTCATACCAAGTACGTGGTGCTTGCTTCAAATCGTATAATGCCTTTTTCAACCTGCACACTTGGTTTTCATGACCTTTCTACACAAAGCCACCGAGACGAAAAACATACACTACTTCATGCAAGTCACCATTCATAAATGCAGTTTTAATGTCCAACTGATGTACATTCCAACCATGATGAACTACAAGTGCACATATGCTATGAACAATAGTCATTCGGCATGTAGGAGCAAAGGTCTTATCAAAATCAATGCCTCTTTCCTGAGCATAACCCTTTGCAACAAGCCTAGCCTTATATCTCTCAACTGTTCCATCAAGCTTATGCTTCAACTTGTATACCCACTTAGTTCCAATGGCCTTCTTTCCAAGAGGCAAGTCACATAAAGACCAGGTACCATTTTTCATGATAGCATCATATTTTGATTCCATAATAGCCATCCAGTTTTTTGAATTTTGTGCTTCATCAAACGAAACTAGCTCATTCTCATCACAAAGACTTGAGGCAGTCCATAGCATAGCAATTTGATGCAAAAGAAGCACTATGAGAGCCTGAATGAGTATGATATGATAGAGGTGCATCTAATTTGCTATCATGCAGAGTGTGCACCAACCATTTTGGCATAGTTTTTGCCTCCTCAATATCAACTCTCTCATCAAAAAGTGCATCATGTAAATTTGCATCACAAATGGAATGATCTGCATCATCACATGAAACCTGTAAAGGCTGAGAAGTTGCCTCATTAGGACTGACACTAGAGTGTCTGCTTGTAGAAAGAGGCAACAAAGTGTCATACATGTCTTTTGAGGTAATTGATGTCTCCTTAATACATGGAAGTAATGGTTGAATAGCATCTTCAAAAAAAATGGCTAACCAAAATGTATTTAGTGTATGGATGATACAGACAATAGCCTTTGCTTTCAAAACTATAGCCAACCTAAATACATTTCGCTGCTTTATCATCCATTGCATTTTGTTCATGCACTAATGCATATGCTAGACAACCAAAAACACGTAGGTGAGCAACAGATGGCTTACAACCATGTCAAGACTCATATGGAGTGATAGACTACAATGCTTTAGTGGGACACATGTTAAATACATATGCTACACATATAATAGCCTCAAGCCAAAAGCTATGTGGTAAAGTCCGACTCTTGGCCATACACCTCATCATTTCCATGAGTGACCTATTCTTCCTTTCATCAACTTCATTATGTTGAGGTGTATATGACACTATACAGTGATGTTTTATCCTAGGTCCAACCAAAAATGCATTAAAATCAGAAGACGTATATTCCCCCCCTCGATCAGAACGGAGGGTGTCCATTTTACATGCTGACAGATTTTCAACCAAAACTAAAAACTATTTGAAGCACATAAACACTTCAAACTTTGCTTTCAATGGATATACCCATGCATGCCTGGAAAAATCATCGATGAAAGTCATGAAGTAAAGATAGTTCCCAAAAGAAGGTGTTTGCATAGGACCATAGACATCACTGTGAACAAGCTGCAATTTCTGAGTAGCTTGAACAAAACCATCTTTTGGGAAGGAGGAATGCTGTATTTTTCCTAAAATACAACCTTCGCATACATGTTTACCAGGTGCCTCAATTTTGGGCAAAGAGGACACCATGGTAGATTTTTACAAGCATAGCAAACTAGCAAAATTCAGATGAACAAAGCGTGCATGCCAAAGCTTTGCATCCGACATAGCTTGAGAATCTTAAACTGCACATGCTGAATCATTCATAGATTTTTCATATTTTATGAGCTTATACAATCCATGACTTAAAATGCCAAAAGCAATAATTAGGTTGCCATTTGAAAGATCATGAATTGTATATTTGTCATCAATAAATTTCACGACCAAGCCACTCTTGGCTAATGCTGAAACTAATAATAGATTTTTTGTGATCCCTCGCATAAATAAAGCATATGAGAATGTAAGAGAACTACCATCAGGAGTAGTCAGAATGATCTTAACAACTCCCATAACAAGATAAGAGGAGTTGTTGACGCATGTGACAATATTCCTTGTAGGGGCAGGCTCAAGTGAAGTGAAGAAACTGCACTGCGAGGTAATTGTTGGAGGAGATGGTGGATAGTGACAAGAGATGAAGTGGCTGCTTCACACCTGCTAAGAGTGATGGCTGGAGATTGTTGTGGAACTCTTTAGTTTGCTAAATAACACAAATAATCATATATGTAGTTTGGAAGATGATCCTCTAATTGATGGATCAAAACAGATATGTTGGAGTTGATCCAAGAACAAAAAACTTGCTATTTTTATTCTTGCACCTGTTCAGTGTTTTGAACAATTCTTCGAGTACAACAGCAATTGACTTAATTCTTTTTGGGGAACTCTAATTGACTTATTAATCTATCAATCATGAGTAATTTCATAAAAAATGATGGACTACATGCAGAGAAAGATGTTTATCAAATCATGGCTTCATCCCGACATTCACGGGCTGCAACAATCATAAGACCAGTGAGCAAAGTTATGTTAATATCTCACAATCCCAAGAAGCAATGGTAATGAAAATTTTTAGGAGTATAATAGATAGTATGCTAAATCTAAGAGGCTTTAAAACATGGCAAATGATCAACTACACATTGAGAACAAGCTTCGAGAAGATCACTGATGGAGTTATAACAGAGAAGTGAAATGAGAATGTAATAATCATATATGTATTAAAACATGTACAAATACAATGTCAATGGCAATCATAAATTGCTCAATGTATGAGAGGTGAGTGAGCTATGAGATGAGCTCTCGCTTCACAATGAATGTACTTCAAAATGATCTCTCAACCTTGAGATATACACGGGTCTTTTAGATCCTCTTCTTATAGTCAAGTTTGGAGCCAAGGTTTGAATTCAAATTCAAACTTCTACCTAAAAGGTGAATCCTAAAGTGTAGGATAGATTCCCTCATCACTCAATAACTGATTGATTCATGATTTTAGAGCTTCCTAACCCCACGTGGGTGTAATCCACTTTTACAAGGATAAATATGAAGAAGTTTTACAAGAGACTATTCATATGAAGTCTTGTGTAGGTTATGCTAATAAATCAAGCATAAGTTAATTAATGAAGTATGTGGGCTTGGGTTTAATTGCACCAAAAGCTCCCCCTGAAGAATAACATGCTTGGTTTTCATTGCTCCTTGATTTCATGCAAACCAATCATTAATTTGAACCTGTTCATCTTCGTCCCATCCAATGACTTTGTGAGTATATCTGCACATTGTAAATGAGTTGATACATAAGATAGTTGAATATCCTTGCTAAGTAATTTCTACATTACATAATGATACTACACTTCAATGTGCTTAGTCCTTGCATGATATACAGGAATAGCAGCCAAATGAAGTGAGCTAGTGTTATCTCCAGAGATTATTGGAGTGTTGGAATGTATCTCCAAATTTGCATATAGTTGCTTAAGCCACATAGATTCTTGAGTTGCATTTGCCAAACCCCTATATTATGCTTTTGTGGAAGATCATGCCACAGTTGGTTGCTTCTTAGATGACCAAGATATAAGCTTTGAACCTGCAAAGGATAGGTACCCTGAAGTGGTCCTCCTATCATCCTTGGAGCCAGCCCAATCTGCATGAGAATACATCTTTATATCTATGTCAGAAGTGAAGGGATAGAACAACCCTTCATTCATTGTACCCTTTAGATACTTAAGCACCCTCTTTGCAGCTTCTATATGAGGCTTCCTTGGTGCATGCATAAACTGACTCAGTGTGCTTACTCCATAGGCCATGTCTACTCTTGTGAGAGTATCATAATTGAGACTTCCCACAAGTTGTTGATAACCTATAACATCATCAAGTAGTTCACCTTCATGAGAACTCAATTTATGGTTGAGTTCCATAGGAATACCTGCAATTTTAGTGTTCTCCATCTTAAACTTTACCAACATATCATGTATGTACTTCCTTTGACTGAGAAATATACCAAAATCTGTATACACAAGCTCTAAGCCAAGAAAGTAGGTTAATAACCCAAGATCACTGATTTTGAATTCCTTCATTAATTGAGTCTTGACTTGCTTGATGTCATTAGCATCATTCCCTATAATAATGATGTCATCTACATAGACACATAGTAGATAACTTTTGATTTGTTCTTCTTAACAAATAAAGAAGAATCTACCTTGCTTGCCACAAACCCTTGGTCTTGCAAATAAGTAACAAGTCTACTGTTCCAAGTGCTAGGAGCTTGCTTTAGACCATAGAGTGCCTTCATAAGCTTGCATACATAACCTATTTTATCTTCATTTTCAAAACCCGGTGGTTATGCCATATATACTTCTTTTGATATCCATCCATTTAAGAATGCATTCTTGACATCTAATTGATATAGATTCCAATTTTTAGAAGGAGCAATACTTATCAAGACCCTAATTTTTGGCATCTTTGCCACAGGTGAAAATGTTTCTTCATAGTCCATTTCATGAGTTTGGGCAAATCATTTCACCACTAACCTTGCTGTATACCTGTTTATAGAGACATCTGGGTTCTTTTTGATTTTGTATATCCACCTGAATCCAATCACCTTCATGCATGGCTTCTTGGGGACTAGATCCCAAGTATGATTTTCCTATAGTGCTTCCACTTCTTCCTGCAACTTTCTTCTTCCTATCCTCTTCAAATGAATAAGGCTCTTCTGCCATAAAGTCTTTAGTGATATACATAGAGTGCTTGGTGACTAAAGATATATGATATCCATACCTTATGGGCTTCTTGTTTTCTCTTTTTGATCTCAGTACTTGATTTGAAGACTTTGGTATGTCTTCTAATTGCTTGAGTTTGACCTTGCCTCTTGACTTCCAAGCCTTGAAGTCAATCTGTTCTTCATCCTTTGAGTTGATATCTTCTGCTAGGTGTAAATCTTCTTGAGTTATGGTTGGAAAATCATTTTCCAAATCATATGGTAATTTGACTTTCCTGCAATCATCTTCAAACCATGAATTATTTTCATCAAATACTACACCCCTACTAACTATAAATGCTTTGTTGGTGGGATTGTACAACCTATAACCCTTTTGGTTCTGATCATACCCAATAAATATACATTTCTCAGCTTTAGGGTCAAGCTTTCCTTTGATTTGTGAGGGGATGTGTGCATAAGCAATGCACCCAAATATTTTGCAATCGTCCAGTGAGGGTCTAAGAGCCATTTCATGCTTGATAGGAATGAATTGGATGGAAGCCTGTTGACCAAGTAGGTGGCTGTGGAATCAGCCTCTGCCCATAGGTAATTAGGTAACTTTTTCTCATTCAACATAGACCTAGCAGCTTCAACAATTAACCTGTTCCTTCTCTCTACCACTCCATTCAATTCAAGAGTGTACCTTGTTGTTACTTCCCTCTTTATGCCTCTGTTCTGTAGAAATGAATCAAATTCATGTGCAAAATACTCACCACCTCCATTAGATATGATCCTCTTCAAGCTCCTTCCTGTTTGGTTTTCAACTAGTCCCATGTACTTCTTGAAACTTGTAAATAACTCATCCTTATGCTTCATGAAATAAAGGATTGTCCATCTACTATAATCACCAATAAATGAGACATAGTACCTTGAACCTGAGATTGATGGATCTTTTTTAGGACCCCACACATCAGTGTGTACAAGCTCCAAATAGTCTTCATGAATGTATCCTCTCCTGTTGAATGGTTGGATGTGAGCTTTGCCAAATTGGCATGCTCCACATTTGTATATCATATGTTGCTTGGTCACATTGGGAATGCCAAGCACACTTTGATCCCTGCACATTTGCTTCAGAGTTCTTAGGCTCCTATGTGTCCTAGCCTTTTGTGCCATATTTCTAACTCAGATAAGGTTTGATCTCTATAACTGAATAGTGCTATGTTCCTTGTGTCTTCAATCTCAAATTGAATAATCTACTAGATTTCTCACCTTTGGCAATCCTCTTGAAACCTTGTTGGGGGTCTTCCACATATGCTCCATGCTTAGTGAATCTGACCTGTAAACCTTTCTCAACAATCTGCCCAACAGTAATTAGGTTTTTGGTTATAGTTGGCACCTACAAAACTTTACTCAAAAGGTTCATGCTAACATCAGATGTTTTGACATTTCCAATTTGCTTAATTGAGTGTTTAGTATCATAACCTATTTGTACTTCATGCTTTCCTTTGGGTTCTTCAAGATCAGATAATAGAGCTATATTTCCAGCCACATGATTGGAACAACGTAAATCAATGTAGAAAGATGCTCATAATCTTTACCTTGCTTGGATGTCATGTTCATGATGATTAATGAATCTTCTTGGTCTTCAATATAGTTGTTTTAGTCCCTTCTTCCTCTAAAACTTCCTTGATAATTGTTGTTCTTGTAACCTTGATTGTAGTTATGGTTGTTGTTGCCTCCACCATTGTTGTATCTGCCTCTTGATTGTCCATAGCTACCTCTATGGAAGCCTCTTCCCCTTTGATTCCTAGTATTCTTGAAGCCATTCTTCTGTGGTGTGGTTGTTAAGACCACAAATGTTGCAAGGTGTATTATTGTAAGGTCTCCCTGTGCCTTGCTTTCCTCCTCTGCCCCTTCCTCTAGCACCTCTTCCTCGTCCTACATAATTAGCTTGAGAGGTACTAGCCTCTTCTTCATGCTTCTTGATTTTACCTTTGTCCTTAGCTTTATTCTTATTTGTATAAAGGGCAAAAGATTGGTTACCTCTAGAGTTGTCACCATTCTTGTTGATCTTTTTCTCATGGGTGAAGAGTTGCCCCATCAAGGTGTTGAGGTCATGTATTGGGATATCCATGTAGAGGTCCATTGCTGTGGTGAAGGACTCCCACTTGTCATCAACCTTGATTCCATTAATGATCTGCCTCACTATGTGTTCTTCTTCTATCTCCTCTCCAATGCTTGCAAGCTGGTCAACAACATCTTTCATCTTGGTTACATAATCAGCCACTCCTTGCTTTGGTTATTTCTTTAGAGTTGTAAACTCCATCCACAACTGATTTTTCCTAGATCTTGTATTTGATGAAAAATATGATGAAAGCACTTCGCGAGTCTCTTGGGAGGTCTTGCAATTTCTAACATGTGGTAACAAGAAATCAAAAATTGAGTTTAAAAGATATGACCTGGCAAGAGCATCCTTTGCACACCATGTGGTCAACCTTTCTTGCTCTTCCCTAGTAGGTTGTTGATTGCTCCTGAAGATTGGCATCTCTTTATCTCCTGAGATGTATCCATATAGACTTCTCCCTTGAAGGTAGGCTTGCATCCTAAGTGACCATGCTGATTAGTTGTTCCTATCCAATGTGTCAATGAAGAATGGAAATCCATCTCCCATCTTGATTATTGTTGCTCTGATACCACTGTTGGAGGAGATGGTGGATAGTCAGAAGAGATGAAGTGGTGTAGCTAGGTCTTGCTGAAAATTGGATGGCGGCTATGCAATCAAAATATGATGCTATCATGAAAAATGGTACCTGGTCTTTATGTGACTTGCCTCTTGGCAAGAAGGCCATTGGCACTAAGTGGGTATGCAAGCTAAAGTGTAAACCTGATGGAACACTTGATAGGTATAAGGCTAGGCTTTTTGTAAAGGGTTATGCGTAGGAAAGAGGCATTGACTTTGATGAGACCTTTGCACCTACATACCAAATGAATATTGTTCATAGCATCTATGCACTTGCAGCTCATCATGGTTGGAATGTACATCAGTTGGACATTAAAACTGCATTTTTGAATGGTGACTTGCATGAAGAAGTATATGTTTTTCAGCCCCATGGCTTTGTGCACAAAGGGCATGAAAACCAGGTGTGCAGGTTGAAAAAGGCTTAATATGGTTTGAAACAAGCACCACGTGCTTGGTATGAAAAGATACATGCCTATCTAGTTGCACATGGTTTTGAGAACAATCGAGCTAAGAGCACCTTATACATTAAGCATGCAAATGATGTGCTTCTGATCATTGTGGTCTATGTTGATGACATGTTGATCACTGGTATTATTGAGAAGCATATTGCTGATTTTAAGGCTGATTTGCATGCCTCATTTGAGATGTCAGATTTGGGGCATTTGCATCATTATTTGGGCATTCAATTTATGCAAGTTGATGGCAGAATAGCTTTGTGCCAAACAAAATATATTGACACATTATTGCACTATTTTGGCCTCGAGGACTGTAAACCTATTGCCACTCCTATGGAGACAAGTTTATGATTGAGTCTTCATGATGCTAGAGATGCATTTGATTGTGTTCTCTATCAACACGTTGTTGGATGCTTGATTTACTTATGCATTACTTAGCCAGATCTTCAGTTTGCTGTCTCACAAATGATCAGGTTTATGCATTGCCGAGGTGTCAAGCATGGGCAGGCCGTTAAGCACATATTTTGCTGCTTGAGTGGTACTTGGATACTTGGATTGTTTAATCCCAAGGGGGGATCACTATTGCCAGATTTGCATGATTTTTTTGACAGTGATTGGGCTCGTTGCTATGACACTCGTGTGTCCACTAGTGGCTTTTGCTTCATGCTTGGTAGCTCATGGATATCTTGGTTGAGCAAGAAGCAGCCTACTATGGCCACTTCCAATTGTGAGGCTAAGTATAGGGAAGCTTCCACAACGACGGGTGAGTGTGTGTGGCTCATATGTCTTATGGATGATTTGGGTGTTGGTCACTCTTTTGCCACCACCATCTTCACTGACAGTCAAAGCACATTGGCAGTTGCGTGGAACCCTATGTTCCATGCTCGCACTAAGCACATTGAGGTGCATTATCATTATCTCAGGGAGATGTTCTCTACTTCAGAGATCAACTTGGCATATGTGCCCACGGAGGAGAACATTGCATACCTTTTCATGAAGGCTCTTCCTAGGGAGAAGTTTAAAGCTTTCCGTAAAGCTTTGGGATTACTTCCTTTTGTGGATTGATTCCACATAGCTTGGCACTTCCTTATACATGATTGCAAGCTCCTTGTTCACCTCATCACTCCCAAGGGGGATTTGTTGATATATTTAGGTAGTGATGTGTGTGAACACACTAGGACCATTGGGGCACTTTTTTCCCTCTTTAGGAGGTTTTTACCCCCGGCTTGTATATATGCATATTGCCCTAATGGGTCAATTATCTTTGTACATTCTAGTGGTAATACATTTAGTATTGTGTTTTGTGCTCCAAGCTTCTTTATCTTCCTTGTGCTATTCATGTGCTTCCGCAGACCTCGATATCCAATAGAATTGACCCTAAGGTATGGGAGAAAGTGAAAAATAAAAACCTTTGATTTAAGTACCTAAACCCAAGATATCTTAGTAATAACTATACTAGAAGGGGGAAACAAAAAGCCACCCATTCATAGAAAGGGAAAGATAAGGTAGGAATCTACTTAATCCAAAATAAAATCTTGAAAATAGCAAAGTTTGGAAAAAAGTGGAGGCCTTCATGAAGACTGCATGCATCAATGTTGTTTGTCTCATTCAATGTGGGTCCAAAATCAGTTTGGACCTCATGAATTAGTCAAAATTCATGCCTGTATAAGAGAGGAAAAGGCGAGAGTCATGATACATGACTCTGGCAACCATAATTTCCTAAACTACTCACTAATAGATTTAAGTTACCCTAGCAAAAGTCATAACATCAGTATATAGTATCCATGATGCAGGGCCAAGATAAGAAGGTCTAGGATACTATGATTTGTGATCTGGAAATAGAGTTTCAAGGTTATAAAGATAAACTTGACTTCCAGTTCATGCACATGGAAAGAAATGATGTGGTTTTGGGTAGGGTGTGGCTTTGGGGCTTAGGAAAAATGCTTAAAAGAAGTTATCAATTGAATACTTCAGAATTTGATAAAAATGGATTTCATTACCGGATTTAAGGAGAACATGATGTGCCATGTAGCCCCTTGATTTCAAGCATGGAATAAAAAAGAACTTGTAAATACCCAAAAAGCAAAAGTTTTTATGATACTTCCAACCGATGTAAACAATGTTTATAATATGAATCCACTTTCTTATGTCTCATCTCCATTATTTGAATATGGAAGACATAAATTTAAGTGTTTAATGAATAATTATTGGGATGTTTTTCCAAAAGAACTTCCCCATGGCTTATCTCCTTCTCGTGGCCAAGTCGATCATGCCATAGACTTGCTCGCAGGAACTAAGCCTATATGTAAAACCCCCCTATAGACTGCCATATTCCTAGCAAGCTGAAGTAGAGAAACAACTAAAGGAATATTTGAATAAGAGATTCATTAAGCCTAGCCATTCACCTTGGGCAACACCCATTCTCCTAGTTAAGAAAAAATATGGATCAATGAGACTATGCATTGAATATCGAGCCTTGAATAAAGTTATGATGAAGAATAAATATCCAATGCCCCAAATTGATGATTTATTTGATCAACTAAAAGGGGCTAAGATATTTTTAAAACTTGATCTCCATCAAGGATATCATTAAACTAGGATTAGATATGAAGATGTTCCTAAAACAACTTTCAGAACTAAATACATACATTTTGAATATTTAGTTATGCCTTTTGGGTTAAAAAATGCAGCGGCTACTCATGATGCTAATAAAAACCATACTAATACCTTATTTGGGAAATTTTGTAGTTGACTTCCTTGAGGGCATTCTTGTCTATAGTCAGGATGCAGCTTCTCACTTAGAACATTTGGAAAGAGTTTTCCAAGTTCTAAGAGAAAATAAATTGTTCAAAAAAAGAAGATAAGTGTGAATTCTTTTCAACATAAATCAGACACCTTAGACACATTATACCTGAGAAATGTTGTAGGAGATGGATGTGTACCTCAAGGAAGTGAGGTGATACTACTAAAAAACCTGCTTTGTACCTGCCCTAATAACTTTGAGTAGGGCCTTTTATCTTGAAAATGACACCAAGAAAGTACCTATGTACTCACCAAAACAGACTACGTCAAGAAGGGCTAGTATTGAAAAACTTGCTATTTTGGTCCATACACCTATTGGTTCTTTTACTCAAAGCTCATAGTATAGTAACAATTGATGAAATTCCTTTTGAGGGAATTCAATTAACTTAGATAGCTAATGATTGCAAGTGGAATCATTAAAAATGATTAACTATGCTATGAGAAATGAGTTTAGCAAACCAAAGCTTACCCCCGACTTTTTAGGGACTAACGAGTAGATGAACAGTGAGAACTTCGAGGATGATTTCTCCCAGATGCTTGAACCAAATGTCTTGAGATTTTGGTAGAACAAATTAATCTTCAAGCTAGTTCCAAAAAGAAAAAGATTATGAAAAATGGTTGAGAATTCACTGAGATATGATCAGAGAAATTTGACTATTGTGAGTAGTCATAGCAGAAGAAGTAGACATAGATGTTCAATGAACTATATGTATTATAAAACATGATTCTACAAGATCATTGGCATTTTAATGGTGCTCAATGATGATGGAATGAGTAATCTATGGTGTGAGCTACTCAACTTCTAGAAATAATCAAGGGAGAAGGCTCCAAATGAGGCCACACAGTCGTGAGATTTACAAAGACCCTTTTTCATAAGAGTTTTCTTCTAAGTTTGAATTTGAATTCAAAATTGGCTCCAACTAAAAGTGACTCCATTGATTTCGGAGTTATTCTCTCAAATGAACTCATGGATAATGTTCTTCCTAACTCCACGAGATATAGGCTTTTACAAGATTCTTCAAAGATTTAATCTTGTACAATAGTAAATGATCAAGTGGTTACAAGCCAAGGTCCACATGATTCATCAAGTGATAATTGCACACATTGTCTTCCATGCTAAGCCAAGTGTGTAGGCTTGATCATTTGCACCAATAGCTCCCCATCAAGCCAAACATCTTGGCTTGCATTGCTTCATCAATCTTCTTGAATATCTTGTAATCCAAGCATGGTTCTAAATGTGCAAAGTTTAGTACCATCAAGTGCTTTGGTTAACAAATCTGCACACTACATATTTGTAGATACATATGCTAGTTGAATCTCTTTGCTCAAGAGTTTCTCTCTAACATAGTGATAGTGCAATTCTATATGCTTGGTTCTTGCATGATAAATGGGATTGGCTGCAAGATGCAAAGAACTACTGTTATTTGCAAAGATCGAAGACCATGAGATTGGCTTATCACCTACAAAAGATAAATAGGCAGAAGTACTTCTATCATCCTTACATCCTACCCAATCTGCATCTCAGTACAACTTTATATCCAAATCTGATGTGTATGGGAAGTCAAGACCTTGATTTTGAGTACCTTTGAGATACTTCAAAATTCTTTTAGCAGCTTCCACGTGTAGTGCTCTAGGTTTATGCATGAATTGTCTCTAAACACTTACTCCATAACATATGTCAATCCTTGTTAATGTTGCATAGTTTAGAATCCCAACCATGCTTTGATAACCTACAATATCTTCAAGTAAATCACCTTCATGAGCTCTGAATTTATGATTTACCTCCATAGGGGTGCTAGCTACTTTTGCATCCTCCAAGTGGAACTTCTTCAACATGTCCTACACATATTTCCTTTGAGTGATGTAGATTCCAAAGTTAGTGTATACCAACTCAAGTCCAAGAAAATATTTCAAAAACCCTAGGTCATGTTAACCTATGGTTCCATGCCCTAGGTGCTTGCTTCAAACCATAAAGAGCTTTCTTCAATTTGCACACATGATTTACCTTGTTTGGATCTTCATAGCCAGGAGGTTTAGCCATGCAAACCTCCCGCCCATTGAGAAAGGCATTTTTCACATTGTGGAAAATGAGTTCTCCTATGCACAATAAAAATGTGTAGTGAACCCTTGTATGTCCAACACTTGGACAAATACCTGCACCTTAAATAGCTCGCTGCTCTCAATAAAAAACTCAAATGGACTTGTGCCTTTAGCCAATCAAATTAGATAGATAGATATTTCTAAAAACCTATAAATAACCTAATTTTGACAAGTTTTGATTAGGGAACACAACTGATAAAGATGAACTACCTGTCCACACAAGTATGCTGAAGAACAGAACTTCACTCTCGGATTGATAACTCCCTAAATATATATCCTTTGAGGAAGATATTTGGTATAGAGAAAGTACACACAAATAGATTTCCAGCAAGCTACAAACCAAGTAATTTGGATGAGATTTGGTTAGGAAACTCAACTAACCAAAATAGACCACCTGTGCACATAAGTATACCAAAACACTAGGCTTCACTCTTTGATAGATATCTCACAGAATATAAATACTTTGAATAAGATATTTGAGACAAAAAAATTACATGCCTAGAGATTTCCAACAAGCCAGAAGTCAAGTGATTTGGATATGTTTTGGTTAGGAAATCTAACCAACCAAAATAGACTACCTATCTACACAGGTATGCTAAAAAACTAGACTTCACTCTTTAAATGATATCCCATAGAATATAAAAGCTTTGAAGGCAATATTTGAGATAGAGAAGACATACAAGATAAGCTTTCCAATGAATATTTAAAAGCAAGAAATGGTTACATATACACTGAGATATGAACTTCACAACAAAGCTATGTACAAAATGACGTGCGACATGAAGGAGTCTATGGGAAGACAAAATGAAAAAATGACTAGATCCGTCTATTGGGAGCTCTTGCCTCTTTCTCTCCTTGTTTAGAATGTTCTCCCACTCTGTGTTTATAACCAATGAGCATGTGAAATAGTTTGTGCCTCCTTCTTAACTCACCACTTTGCCCACTACATGCCACTGACTACAAGGCAGATATTCTATCTTTTACTCATCATGAATTTTGACTAGACTTTTTTCTTTTCTCTTCTTTTACTTTATCTTTATATTTGGTAAATTTATCCAAGCATAGCTCGTATGAAAATGATCTTGTACATTTATCTTCAACACTCCCCCTCAAGATCATTTGGGAGTTATCTTCAACCATGTCCTACAAATTTAACACATTCTTGAAACCTTTGAGTTTAGAAGCATCCAAGAACTCTGTGAACATATCTTCCACCTGCTCTCTCATTCTGATGAACGTTGTCTCCACATCTTTGCTCAATACCTTCTCCCTTACATAATGGTAGTGGACCTCGATGTGCTTGCTCCTTGCATGAAACATATGATTGCTTGCCAAGTAAATACTTGACATATTATCACCGTATATAGGGATGGTTCCAACTTGCACTTCAAGATCAGCCAAAAGCTTTTTAATCCACATTGATTCACATGTGGCAAATGCTAATCCTCTATATGCAGCCTCCATGCATGAAAGTGCAATAGTAGGTTGTTTCTTTGAACTCCATGTGATAGGTTTGCTTCCTATCATGAACACATAACCTGAGGTTGATCTCCTGTCTTCCTTTGAACCTGCCCAATTAGCATTGCTAAAGACTTTGACCTAAAATTCTTCATCAAACTTGTAAAACAAAGCATGATTAACTGTATGCTTTATGTATCTCAACACTCTCTTGGCTAAATTTAAATGTTCACTTGTCGAGGCTTGCATAAATTGAGAAAGTACACCAACAACATAAGATAAATCAAGTCTTGTAATGTTTGCATAGATTAATGATCCTACAATGCTTCTGTGCATCATTACATCTTCTAATAGTTCTCCATCATTTGAGAAAATCTTTGTATTTGTGTCCATGGGTTGAGTGAGTGGTTTGCATTCACTCATTCCAAATCTGAAAAGAACATCCAACAAGTACTTCCTTTGCATCAAGTAGATGCCACTTTTTCCATAAACAACTTCAACTCCTAAAAACTATTTCAGCTCTCCAAGAGCTGAAATTTTAAACTCCTTAAAAAGATTCCTTTTGATATCTTTAATCCATATAACATCATTTCTTGTTATGATTAGGTCATCGACGTCTATGCAAATATATACCTTTCTATTCTCTTCCTTCTTCATGTACAATGAAGGATCTTCACTACTTGGGTTGTATCCATACTTAGTTAGATAACCAATCTCTGATTCCATGCTCTTGGTGCTTGCTTCAAGCCATAAAGTGCCTTTTTCAACCTGCAAACAAAGTCATGATGGTTTTCATCTTCAAATCCAACCGGTTGACTCATGTATACCTCTTCTTGTAGTTCTCCATTAAGAAAAGCATCTTTGATGTTGAGTTGATATAATGGCCATCTCCTTGAAGCACCAATTGCTCTTAATGTTTTGATAGTTCCCATCTTTGCAACAGAGCTGAAAACTTCATCATAATCTATGCCTTGTGTGTTTTTTTAAATCCTTTGGCAACTAATCTAGCTAGTGAACCATCAACATTCCTCTTTACTTTAAACACCCATTTGTTTGGAACAATCTTCATACCTTCTTTCTTCGGCACTAGCTCCCATGTGTGATTATCTTTGAGAGCTTTGATCTCCTCTTTTATAGCTTGCTTCCATTCCTTTTGTGTGCAAGCTTCTTCATATGTCTCAGGCTCTTTGTCTTTGAAAACCTGCATCATGTATGCAAAATGTGTCGCCATGAAACTATCATAACTCAACCTTTGAGTTGGATACCTTGTCCTTGAAGATCTTCTTTCATTGCCTTTAGAAAGTTGCTTCTTTAACCTATTCAGCTTTACCATCGGAGTGATTACCTCTTCATATTCTTCTTCACTTGCATCTATCTCACTATTTGGAGTAGCACTTGCTTCTTCGACTCTACTATAACTAAATTTGGAGACACATAATGAATCCCCCTCCATGTTGAACATTCTTCATTTGATGTAGATGCCTCTGGACCTGAAACCTTTGTGCTTGATTGTTGAACTTCTCTTTGATTTGTACCTGCATAATCATCACAATCTTCTTCAAGAATATTTTCCTTTCCTTTATCTTCATACCATGGTCTTAGTTCATCAAAGACCACATCTCACGAGACTCTTAATTCCTTTGTTCTAGAGTTGTAACACTTGTATCCTTTTTGCATTGTGCAGTAGCCAATGAAAATGCATTTTTCTTACCTTGGTTCCGTCTTTGTTATAACTTCTTGTGGAATGTGAACAAAGCAAACACATCCAAACACTTTGAGGTGTGTAAGATCAGGTTTCTTATCGGAATATACCTCCTCTAGAGTTAGGTGATGTATTATCGATGTTGTGCACCTATTCATCAAGTAAATGGCGGTTGTGGTAGCTTCAGCCCAATAGTACAATGGTACCTTCATCTCGTTGAGCATGCATCTTGCAATTTCAACAATTTGCCTATTTTTCCTCTCAGCTACTCCATTTTGTTGTGGTGTATACCTTCAAGTGAACTGCCTTTTGATCCCATGCTCTTGTAGAAAATCTGAAAATTCTTTGGAGAAGTATTCTCCTCCACCATCGGACCTTAAGGTTTTGATAGGCCTTCCTGTTTCTTTTTGAACTTCAACTTTGAATCTTTTGAATATAGAAAACACCTCTAATTTTTGCTTCATACAAAACAACCATACCTTTCTTGAGTGATCATCAATGAAGGTGATAAAAAATCTATTACCAGCCATTGATGCCTCTTGGGTTGTCCCCATACATCCGTATGTATCAAGTCCAAGACATTTGGGGCCACATAATTGCTCCTCTTGAATGGCTCCCTCGTTTGCTTTCCTAGTTGATAAGCTTCACATAACTCATGTAGTCCAATGCTACTAAATTTTGGAAGACCTCTTACCACTTCATGTTTGCTCATGTCCTTCAGCTTTGGGATGTTGATGTGTCCTATTCTTTTGTGCCACAAGTCCAGCTCTGAAATCTTCTTGTTCCCACATTGAATGTACATGACCTTTCCATGTGGATGTTGGACGTCCAAAGTGTACATCCTTCCTTCTCTTCTACCTCGAGCCATAACCTTGAAGCCTTCCTTTGGATTCTTTATGAAGCACCCATTCTCATTGAATGTGACATGATAACCCTTCTCTACCATTTGTCCTACTGAAATCAAGTTCTTTGAAATTGTAGGAACATGAATAACATTAGATAGTACCTTTGCTCTACTTGTATCTCGAAGCATTATATCTCCAATATGTTCAATCATGTGTTGAGTATCATCACCTGTTTCAACACATCCTTTTCCACTTGGTACCTCTCGATTAGTGAACAAACTTCCTTGGCATCACATATGGTTACTACAACCTAAATCAATGTACCATTTTTTGTCATGTTCACAAGAGCTTCTATACTCATGTCTCATTGCAAGTAGTGTGACCTTAGTTCCTTCACTTGAGGTGCTTGCATAGTTGCTTTGGTTCCTTTGATTGCCTCCATTTGGTCTTCCATTCTTCAGCCAAAAAATCACTAGCATAGTGTCCTTCTTTACCACAATGATAGCATGTTATACCTTTATGAGAATTGTAGGAGCCTCGACCTCTTCCTCTACTTCTACCTCAACCTCTTCTTTATGTGTTTCCATATTATGCATCCTTGTTGTCTTCTAAATTGTTTTGATTGTAATTGGAGTTGTTGTGATCTCTTCCCTTTCCTCATGAGCCTCCTCTTGAGTTATTTCCTTTACCTTGACCTACATATAACGTTTGGTTGTGGGTATCCTTTCCTTTGGGGCCACCAAAGTTAAGCTCTTCTATGACAAGATGAGGGATTAGTTGTTCAAAACCTGGATATGCATCTTTCAAGTTAATGGAAGTTATAAAAGGCTTCTATCTTTCATCTTCTCTCAATCCATTGAGAGTATAACACACAAAATCTTCATCTTCAACCGTTGTGCCAATAGAAGCTAAAGCATCACTTAACTCCTTAATCTTCAAAGTATATTTAGCTATGGATTGACTCGAACTTTTCTTGATTGTGTTCAACTCATTCTTGAGTTGAAGTTTCCTAGCTTTGGTATTTTTTGAATACATCCTTTCAAGAGCTTCCCAAGCATCCTTAGCTTTCTCTAGATGTTGAATATGTCCTACCATGGCATTAGTAATGACTTGCGAAATGAGGAACATGACTCTCCTATTCCTCTCTTCCCATTCTTTTGCTTGCCTCCTTTAGACTTCCGTGGCCATAGCTTGATTCATTTTAGCTCTGTTGATGAAGCTTCAACACCAAGTTTGCTCTGATACCAACTGTGGAGAATGAGTTCTCATATGCACAATGAAAATGTGCAGTGAACCCTTGTATGTCCAACACTTGGACAAATAGCTGCACCTTAAATAGCTTGCTGCTCTCAATACAAAACCCAAATGGACTTTGCCTTTATCCAATCAAATTAGACAAAGAGATCTTTCTAAAAAGCTATAAATAACCTAATTTTGACAAGTTTCGATTAGGGAACGTAACTTACAAAGATGAACTACCTATCCACACAAGTATGATGAAGAACTAAACTTCACTCTCAAACTGATAACTCCCTGAATATATATCTTTTGAAGAAGATAATTGGTATGGAGAAAGTACACACAAATAAATTTTCAAGAAGCTAAAAACCAAGTATCAACAAGCTAAAAACCAAGTAATTTGATTGAGTTTTGGTCAAGAAACTCAACTGACCAAAATAGACTATATGCACACATAAGTATACTAAAACACTAGGCTTCACTATCTGATAGATATCTCACAGAATATAAATCATTTGAATAAGATATTTGAGATAGCAAAAGTACATGCACAGAGCTTTCTAAAAAGCCAATAATCAAGTGATTTGGATTTGTTTGGTTGGGAGACTCAACCAGTCATAATAGACTACATGTCTACATAGGTATGTTAAAAAACTAGCTTCACTCTTTGAATGATATCTCACATAATGTACAAGCTTTGAAGGAGATATTTGAGATGGAGAAAGTATGCAAGATAAGATTTCCAATGAGTGTTTAAATGCAAGAAATGCTTACATATACACTGAGATATGAGCTTCACAACAGAGTTGTGTACAAAATGACGTGTGGCTCGAAGGAGTCTATGGGAAGACAAAATGACAAAATGACTAGATCCAACTATTGGGAGCTCTTGCCTCTTTCTCTCCTTGTTTAGAATGTGCTCCCACTCTGCTTTTATAACCAATGAGCATGTGAAGAAGTTTCTAGCTCCTTCTTAACTCACCACTTTTCCCACTACATGCCACTGACTACAAGGCAGATATTGTATCTTTTACTCATCATGAATTTTGACTAGAATTTTTTCTTTTCTTTTTTTCTTATCTCTTCTTTTACTTTATCTTTATATTTGGTAAATTTATCCAAGCATAACTCATATGAAAATGAGCTTGTACATTTATCTTCAACACACATCTAGTTGATACATATTCCAATTCTAGATGCAGCTACACTTACCAATACTCTGATGGTTGGCATCTTAGCCACTAGTGAAAAAGTTTCTTCATAGTCTACTCTTTGGGTTTGTGCAAAAAACTTATCCACAAGCCAAGCTTTGTATCTGTTTATAGATCCATCTGAGTTCCTTTTGATTTTGTAAATCCACCTAGAACCAATTACCTTCATTGATGCTTTCTTGGGTACTAACTCCCAAGAGTCATTCTCTTGGAGTGATTCTATTTCTTCCGCAAATCTATCCTTGATTCAGTATATATCCGCATACTTTTCTTTGTGATTATAGCCTATTAAAATACACCTTGTATTCGTTCTATCGTTATTTTTTTAAATTTCTTTTGAAACATGAAAATATGCATTTGAAGCAAATATACCTCACTTATAGTAAGCTTCTTGCCACAATAAGCTTATACATTTTATGATCTATAGTGATTTCATGGGTGCTCTATTTGTGATGTGATTGGCTCATTTGATCTGATTGTATTTGCATGTTTGTCTTCATTATGTTCAAAATATTGACATCTTCATTTCAAGGATTCAATCAAATAGTATATTATTGATACCCTTTTTAGGAAAATATTTCTGTCAAAATTTTTAGAGTGCACTCACCCTTATAGTGTGTACATTTTTTTTCTTTTTTATTATCGATTTTTTTGTCAAGACTCTTGAAACATGAAAGCATACCAAACCCTATTTTTAAACAAAAAGTTGTGTAGACTAAGAGAATATATGAATTAAAATGATAGAAGAAATATTTCCAAACATAAATTTGGTCCTCTATAGTCCATAAAATATGAGTGTAGTCTCTAGCATTAAAGAAACTAATGAATCTTGTAAATGATAGAGCTCTATATAGGTAAGATATGAACTAAGCTATTTGAATTTTATACATGAAGATAGAAATGCACGAAATGATATTCATTTACAATCTTAAATTATTTTTTGGTCATCCATCACATTAATCTAAATCACTAAGTTAATCTTATCATAAAATTCATCTTGGAATTATTGAGATCCAAGTTCATCATATCATGGATCTATGTGAATTTTTATGATTATTAATCAACATTCAAAATGTACCTCATAATTATTGTCGATCATAATGTCAAGAGATGACCTTCCACCAACATATAATAATGGGCACAGTCCATCTTCATAATTATCTAGAAAAATGATTTGGGAGATGTAACCACTTGGTTTTACAATTTAACTACTTACACTATAAAGAGAATGCGTCAACATTTCTCTTTGATTCATGAAGATGAGCTCCCTCTTTTTGGTAGATGTTTGGGCCTCCCTCGTCTCTAATGAGCTTGATAGACTTTCAAATTCATTGTTTTCAATTTATCCTTTCATGAAATATGTGATTCTATGTTCTCGGTTGACTCATTTACGTTACATTCTCAATGCAATAGTGATCAGCCTAAGATCAATGTTGATCTCGATTCACCTATCGATCTCTCTCCCAATTCAAGTGCATGTGGAGCAAAATCAAAGAAGATTTCAATTTGCAATGGATATTTTGAAGCATTGTTGTGGTTTGAAATATTTGTATAAATTAGGAATGAAGGAACTAAGGCAACTAAGAGGGAAATTTGTGGAATTAGATAGTTAAAGGTAGGATATATGACTTGGTGCTCACATGCAAATGATTGAGGATAACATGTCACTGACACATGTTTCTTTTGAATATTACTTTAGTCAAGGGATCCGATGTTGTACAGCTGCATTTGAAATTGCAATGGGCCTGGAGAATTTGAGAATACATAAGATTCAACAAGGGATTATCAGTGGAGATCTCATTTTTTATACATTATGGAATTGAGACCAAAGGATCTATTGGTCATCATGCCATGAGTTGGATAACGAACTATTTTAGTTTGCATTGTGTTATGCCTACAATTGGAAGGTTACACTTGTCAAATAACTTTGGACATCAAAAATTATTTCAAGTCTATAGAGAAGGGATGGAAATTAAAAATTAGAAGTATGTGTTGTATCCACATTTTTCTTGATTATGGAAAGAAGAGTTTAACAATGTGAGTATTCCTCATAAAGTTAGGATGGGTGAATGCTCAATTTGCATCACTTCCAAAAACATGGAAAAGGAGGAGACAATACTACAACAGAAGATAATTTTAAAAGTCTTCTCAAGAACCATCATGAAATTCAAGCTTTAGAAAGAAAGAAGGCAATTCATCATCAAAGTAAAGCACTCAAAAATCTATAGCATTATATGTGTTTGTTGATTGATGATATGGACCAAAAGAAAACATGTCTACCCCATTTTTCTGGCACTCCTAAGGATATTGGAAATGAATTGCAAATGCATTTGGTTGGTGCTTTGGTGAGAGTTGGAAAAAGCATTTTGACTAGTGCTGACAAGAGTTCTTTCACATTGTGAGATGTGTTATATGTCCCAGGGATCAAGAAAATCTATTGTCAATTTTAGCATTAGACAAGGTTGGTTTGGTTGTCAAATTTCTTGATGATATTAATGGAGACAAGGAAGTCAATGGGTAGCATAAAATTTTAGCCAGAAATCATCTAAAAGGGAGTGGCATTGAGTATAGTCTTATCAATCATGACGAAGCTATTTTTCCAAGTTTGAATGTTTGTTATTGAATAACTTGGTTAGGAGTATGTAGAGAAATATATTGGTACTTTTAGCTTGCTTGTTTTCTTGTGGAGGATATGGGGTGGATTTCTTGTACATTACCATGAACGCTTGAAGCAAATGTTCAATTTCTTTATTTATGAAATGCATTCCTCTTTCTCATAATCTGTATGGGAAATCCATACATGCTAAAGATATTTTCCAATAAAAAGTTCACCATAGTTTGAGCATAATTCTTTCAAAGGGCTTCACATTCAACCGGCTTGACTACATAATCAATACTTGCAATGATACACTCAACATGAGGATTCATGTTTGGGGATTTATGGGACTAATGAAGTCACTATCGTATTTTGCAAATGCTCTACCTTCCATCATAGGTATCAATGGAATCTCCTCCTTGATAGAGTATTGTGCACATTGGTAGGTGTCACATCATTTGATATAAGTGCATGCATCCATATGGACCATGGACCACCAAAATAATAAAAAATAGGATGGCCTTTGTGACTTGACCAAGCAAGGATTGTCCAACATTCACTCCACTATGTGTGGCTTTCAAAATTGGAAGACATGCACTCTCATGTGTACATCTATGATAAGAACATATTTCTTTGCTTTGAGGCTCAAAATTCTTTGTCTCACAGGGATACATTCCTTGGAAAGTTTCTTGTTTATAATAAAATTAGAACACTCCTATGAGGGACTAATGACACATGATAGAGATTTGCATGCTCCATAGGGGGAGATGACTACACACATGACAATGATTTAAGAGCATATGCACAAACTTCTTTATAGAGGGTCAAATCACCCCTAATCATTTGAGGTTTTGGAGAGTTCTTTATCTCAAGTAGTGCATTCCTAGAAACCTATGTATATCTGCTCAAGAGGAGAGGTATGTTCATGATCATTTACTCGGCAAAGATAGAATTCCTTGATCATATTGTCTATACAATTTGCTGGCTAATAGGTGATATCTCTATATCTTTCCTCATTACAATGAAGGTTCCATTGTTTCTTCATTGATTTCTATATCTATGGTTGCTAAGATGTCATCCTAACAATGAGGCTCAAATTCCTCATAAGGTAAATCATAGATGCATACGTTAGATCCTTTATCATTTTTTGAGTTTTTGATTAATTCTTGGTGCTATGATGGAACTAAAGTACTCAAATAATGAACCAAAGACACACATCTTTTTGGTGGATGGAGTTTCATTCTAAAGGGAGGGTACATTTGTGAAGGAGTATACCTTGATTGTAAGCCCAAAGTGTTGCAAAAATATAGTGGTAGAACCCCAATCCTTAATTACTTGCGATTCCTTTAGAAGGGAATTTCTAAGATTATTTCAAATTATTTTCACTTTTGAATTACATATTGCAAAGGTGTGTTCAAATTCTACTGCATAAGTTGTTGAACTGATTCCTTTTAGCAACTATAGTTGATAATCTATGTGACCATCTACAACTTTGGATTTCATCCTAGTGGGCCTAAGGATTGGATTTTCCATCGAATCCATAGGGAGTTTATAGCAATCACAATCCTAGATCCCAATCTAGGATAGCTTTAGTAGCATACCCATGATAGGTAACCAGAAAGTATGTATCACCTTCTTCACCCTCTCTCATGTATCCGACTCTATCCAATGGAATTTATTGGACACTTGAGTGAGATAGAATCATGGTTTATAGATCCTAGTCTTGAGAATTGATCTTCCACTTGCTTCCACGAATATGTCTTCACCTTTGGAAATTCCTTAAGTGTAACATGACACTACACTTTAGTGTTCTTCACTTGGTCACTTATCTTTGTACATTCACTTGGTAATAAATTCAAAATTGTGTTATGCTCTAAGCTTCTTCTTCTTTCTAGTTCTGTTTGTGTGCTTCCATAAACCTTGGTCTCTGAAAAATTTGTATCAAGGCATGTTGTCGCTCAATTTAGGGTGTTGTTGACACCTCTCTTTTCATAGTCTCAAAATCGCATGAAATTGGTGAGCATATGTGAGGTGATTAGGAGTTCAAAAAGCTTAAACTTGTTGCTCATTTTGATCTAAGCTTGTTTTGGCCTTTGAACACACTATCACAACACTTGTGCATGAAATTTTGACCTTTTGTGCCAAACATATAAACAAGTTTCAGTTCGCCAGTACAACTGCGTTAAAAATTCTTAACTAGTAGAGCTTGATATGTTGTTTCTATTAACTTTTTGAGATATAATCAATTTTCTACATCAAGGTATTTATTCGCTACCCATGGTTGAAGGCAATGATGTATTCCATATGTTGGTTGCCGAGGATAAGTTGGGATTACCCATTATGGGCAGATATGATGCATCATGTTTGGTAGCAAAAGGCTTGTGGAATATTATGTCAGGTGTTGAAAAATGTTTTACTACACCTACAACCATAGTGACTTAAGGTGATGCAAATGGTGTTGAAGATGATGATCTTCAATTTCCTAGTCATGCTTGAGTTCTTGTTGTACTTGCGGCAAAGAAACGTTTTTGGGATTGCAAAGATGTACATGCACATGCATTGATAGCTTTGTTTGTTAAATGTGCCATTATATCTCATATTTGCTCCTACAAGGAAATAAAAGATGCTTGGGATACTCTAAAAATATTATCCTTGGTAAGAAATGAGGCTCATGTTCTTACCTCCAAAAACAACTAGAGAGTGAACATATAAATGAAGGAGATTCAATGGATGATTTTTGACAAAGATCAAATATTTGAAGGAGCAATTGATTTTTGCTGATGAAATCTTGCTAGATGGTTCACTTGTATAGACTCTTTTCAATAGGCTTCTAGATTCATATCAATTTTTTGCATCTACTCTTTGATTGATGATGCAAGTCAATCCAAATTCCTTAACATATGAGGAGTTAGCCTCTGTTTTGTTGCAAGAAGATCAATCTAGACAGAACATGTCAATTATGGATGGTGTAGATCAAACTTTCTTAGCAATTTAGAAGGAAGAACGTAACTGGATCTCATCTAGTGTTGTATAAATCTTGGGCTAGACCCACAAATATTAGGGAACCCTTGGTTTAATTTAATGGGTTAGACCCTCGAAGAAGGAACCTATGCTTCTTGATTTTAACCCTTGAGGTTTTATTTCAATGGAAGTCTCAATTGAAGGGCTCTTTACATTAGGAATAATTATCCTAAGGTAGAATAAACCTTAGTCTTGGGAGAAGCTTCTCCCAAATGACACCTTGAATCGTACGTGAAGGGAAGGCTTCAATTGAAATAGAAGCCATGCAATTTTCTTTGGAAAGTGTCCACGTCAAGGACACTTAGAAGGACACATGGATAAAAATTAAGCCATGCATCCCTTGGACCTTTGGTATAAATATGAGTGGAGTTGGATGGATGGATACAGACTCACTCACTCTCTAGTGGATGCTATATTCTAGGAAGAAGCCATTTTCATAATAGTGGTATCAGAGCCAGGTTCTCTCTCATTTTGCAAGTACTTGTTGTACTTCTTGATTTCTGTGCAGGTCTTTTTTTTGAAGTTATGGGAAATTAAACCACCCTGAGCCTTCTTGAATCTGTGCACGAATTTTTCATGCCATCTTTGGAATCTGCATTCATTTACTCTTCTTGGGAAGAGCACTCACATGGAGCTCTCAAACATGGTGCTTTTTTTGGAGGCAAATTTAAAAGATTTGATGCTCGATCAACCAACTACCCCGATTTTGTCTGTGCCTGCCTTCAATACATCCCTTCAGTGAGCTTTGTTCAAGGTGACCCCCTAGCCAACTGGCGGCCAGAGGAGAACCCCCTAAGCAACCGATGGCCATAGGAGACCCCGAGCTAATCCGCGGCTAGAGGAGACCTCCCCAACCGATGGACAACCAAAGGAAAACCCCCCAACCGAAAGACGGAGAGAGGAGTCCCCCCCACCTGCCGGGTGGCTGAGAGAGATCGATGGGAGTGTGTAGAGAGCTTGCTCTCTTTGAGAGATGAAAGAGACATAAAGTCATTTGCCTTTATAAAGACTTCTATGCTAGGAAATTTCTACGTATATGGGATATATCCCTGCCCATTTGGAAGCTCTCCAATCTACTCATCACTTACCCTTTGTAGAGCTTTATCTCTACATATATTGAAGCCTTCTCGAGAGCAATTAAAAGCAAGAAATTTGAAGGAAAGTTCAGTCGAAAAGTAGGAAGAAATTCATTCAAGGCAATCCATGAAGAAGATTTGAAGCCTGAAGAGTAAGAGGAAGTTCATCCAAGAAAAGAGTCATTTCAAAAGTCGACCTACAACTAGAAGCAAATTTCAAAGAAATAATCGGGGAAGTACTCAATTGAATTTTCATCTATTTCCTTCAGAATTAGGAATGACATTTTCTTATTTCTAGTTGATTCCAAAGTATTCACTGAATAATGGGGGATTCTTACGCTAGTAATATGTTATTAGAAATACCTACACAAGAAGTAGATTATGTGCCACAAGAAGGGGGTAGACAGTTAGATTACACTCTGGGTCTTCCTGAGATAGGCCAATAGGAAAGGCATGATGTAAATATTTATAAAGAGTTAAATGGATTGGACGAAAAAATGAATGATATCCAAGCAAATATGTTCATCGTTAAGGAAATTCAAAATGAGAAGGGTACCCTTCGTACTTCAATTAATGAAGTTAAAGGAAAGATGGAAAAAATTTTGAATACACTTTGTCCATCTTTACCCTTACCTACCCAAATGGGTTCCTTGTCCATTCCACCAAGGAACCCATCATCTAGTAAAGGTCCACACGCCCCTTTACCAATCCATAGTAACTTCTCTTTAAAAAGTAAGAATGATGAATTGAATCCTCCTCCTACTTCCGTTAGGTCTAGGAACCTTTCGTTTGCAAAAGGCTTAAAACCAACTCAAATTTGAGGGGAAGATAAAGACCGAAACAAAGATGCAGTCCTGACATTTTTGGAAAAAGGGAAAGACTTGCATGAGTTAAAAAACACCCCTGAAGCCTATGGTCTTAGAAACAAGTTTGTCACTTGGACCTAAGGCTTATAAATGGTGGATGAGCTTAAAAGAGGCTCAAAGAATCCCAGAAACATGGAATCAATTTGAAGAATTCTTCAAAAAAGAATTCTTACTAGAAAATGAAGACGAGCGTAACTCGGAAGAGTGGGACAAAGTCCTTCACAAAGGATGTCCCCTCTCTTTGTACATTTCTCATTATTGAGAAATAGTACCTAAACTTCAAAACCTAGACGATTTTCATAAGGCAAGAGGCTTTATCTGTGGTCTCGAGAAGCAGATTAAACATGAAGTGAAGAGAAGTGCTCCAAAAATTTTAGAAGATGCTACTAAGTTAGCACAGATCTATGAAGATCATGCTAAAACCTGAACACAACCACTTCATCTTGTCGGGGAAAATAAAAAATTCAAACCAGGTAAAAGAAAGTTAGGCACTCTAAAAAAAGATGACTTTAAAACTCCTAGACCTTCACGGCCTAGACTTGACCCTGAAGTCTTGGAAAAAGTGAAAACTAAAAACCTTTGCTTTAAGTGCCTTAACCCAGGACATCTTAGTAAGAATTGCATTGCTAAGGGGCAACAGAAAGCCACCCGTGAGATGAAAGGGAAAGAAAAGACAGGAATACACTTAGTCCAAACTTTAAATCTTGAAAATAGTAAAGTTTGGAAAAAAGTGGAAGTCCTTCATGAAGACTACATGTGTCAATGTTGTTTGTCTGACTCAATGTGGGTCCAAAACCAGTTTGGACCTCATGAATTGGTCAAAGTTCATGCTTGCATAAGTGTGGAAAAGGCCAAAGTCATGATAGATGACTCAACCACCCATAATTTCCTAAACTACTCACTAGTGAAGAGATTGAAGTTACCCTAGTAGAAGTCACCTCATCAATATGTTGTATCCATGATGCAGGGTCAAGACAAGAAGGTCTAGGATACTATGATTTGTAACCTAGAAATAGAATTTCAAGGTTATAAAGATAAATTGGACTTTCAGATCATGCACATGGAAAGAAATGATGTGGTTTTAGGTAGGGAGTGGCTTTGGGACTTGGGAAAAACACTTAAAAGAAGCTATCAATTGAATACTTTGGATTTTGATAGAAATGGAATCCGTTATCTAATTCAAGGAGAGCATGATGTGCCGAGTTTTCCTTTGATTTCTAGCATGGAATTGAAAAAACTTGTAAATACCCAAAAAGCAGAAGTTTTTATGATACTTCCAACCAATGTAAACAATGTCTATAATATGAATCTAGTTTCTTATATCTTGTCTCCCTAATTTGAACATGAAAAGTTTAAATTTAAGTGTTTAATAAATAATTATCGGGATGTTTTTCCAAAAGAACTTCCCCATGACTTACCTCCTTCTCGTGGGCAAGTCGATCATGCTATAGACTTGCTCCTAGGAACTAAGCCTATATGTAAAATCCCTTATAGACTCCCTTTTTCCTAGCAAGCTGAAGTAGAGAAACAACTAAATGAATACCTAATTAAGGGATTCATTCAGCTTAGTCTTTCTCCGTGGGTAGCACCCATTCTCCTAGTTAAGAAAAAACATGGATCAATGAAACTATGCATTGACTATCGAACCTTGAATAAAGTTATGATCAAGAATAAATATCCAATGCCCCGAATTGATGATCTATTTGATCAATTGAAAGGAGCTAAGATATTTTCAAAACTTGATCTGCGTCAAGGATATCATCAAATTAGGATTAGATCTAAAGATGTTCCTAAAAAAGCTTTCAGAACTAAATATGGGCATTTGGAATTTTTAGTCATGCCGTTTGGACTAACAAATGCCCGAGTTACGTTCATGATACTAATGAACACTATACTAAGCCCTTATTTAGGTAAGTTTGTAGTTGATTTCCTTGACGATATTCTTGTCTATAGTCAAGATGCAACCTCTCACCTAGAACATTTGGAAAGAGTTTTCCAAGTTCTAAGATAAATTATTTGGAAAAGAAGATAAATGTGAATTCTTTTCAACAAAAATCAGATATCTTGGACACATTATGTGTGAAAAAGGAATTCAAGTAGATCTCGACAAGGCCCAATTTATTCTTAACTGGTCTCACCCTAAAACCATTACAGAACTTCAAAGTTTTTTAGGGTTAGTAGGACACTACATAAAATGTTTACCAAACTTTGCAAAAATATCAATCCCTTTATTCGAGAAATTAAAGGGTAATCCCAAAAGCCTTAATTGGGAGAAGGAATAGGCTGAAAGTATGGAAAGACTTAAGAGATCCTTAGCTTCGGCCCCGATTCTATAGAGAGTAGATCCAAATGAACCCTTTGTAGTCAAAATAGATGCCAGTGATCTAGCAATAGAAGTTGTTTTGAATCAAAATGGTCGACCAATTGCTTTTGAAAGTAAAAAGCTAAACCCAACTAAAAGAAATTATTCTACCTATGAAAAAGAGCTTTATGCAATTGTGCATGCTCTAAAAAATGGAGACATTGCTTGTTTGGCGCCAAAGTAACTATAGTTTTTTATCAAGCAAGTATTAAATGGTTTGCAAACCAATCTGAATTATCAAGTAGAAAAGCTAGATGAGCCAAATTACTCCAAGAATTTGACTATGAACTCAGATATAGAAAGGAAAAATTGAATATTGTGGCACACACACTAATGAGGATGCCAATGTCAAATTCTGTGAGTTTCATACAAATTTCTAATGATTTAGTATCACTTATGAAGGGCAAGTATCAAGAGTACACAAGCTTTAATGAAGCCTAGAAGAAGGCCTCAACTCAAAGTACAAACGTATCAAATGAAGATAAGTTTAAACACTAGAGTATTCAAAATGAACATCTATTATACAAAGGAAAGATTTGTGTCCCTTATGATTCCGAACTTAGAAAAAAAGTTTTGTTTGAATGTCATGATGCCCCAAGTGCTGGACATCCTAGAATCAGCAAAACTTACGGCAATTCTATTGGCCTAGTATACATAAAGATGTACAAAATTATGTACTTAGATGCACCAAGTGCCAAGTAAACAAAGCCAAAAGGTTTAAGATAGAAGGTTTTTTGCATCCCTTAGAAATTCCGAGTGAAAAATGGGAAAGTATTTCCATGGACTTCATTACACGCTTGCCACATACCCCTAAAGGCCATGATGTTGTTTGAGTCATAGTTGATGGATTGACCAAAATGGCTCATTTTATACCTACTCGTACTATAGTAAAAACTCCAAAATTAGCTAAAATGTTCATAGAACAACTTTACAGACTCTACGGATTACCTCAAGACATAGTTTCTTATAGAGAAAGAAAATTCACTAGTCATTTATGAAGAGCTGTATTTAGTAGATTGGAAACCAAGCTAAACATGAGTACTGCAGAACATCCACAAATGGATGGTCAAACTCAAAGAGTCAATCAAATACTTGAAGATATGTTATGAGCATACGTATCTTCTACCCAAACCAACTGGGAAGACTATTTATCGATGGTAGCATTTCCTTATAATAGCGCAAAGCACTCTATAACGGAATATAGTCCTTTCATGTTAATGTATGGGTTTCAACCAAGAGCACCCTATGAAGTTGGACTACAAAATGAAAAAGTCCAAGCAGCTAAAGATTTCTTAGAAGACATGAACTTTAAGCTAAAAATAGCCAAAGAAAACCTGAGGAAAGCCTAGGATAGAGCTAAATCTTTTAGCGACCCTAAAAGGTGAGATATTTCCTTTCAGATTGGTGAATTAGTATATCTTAAAGTTCTTGAGAAATCAGAAACATTGAAAATAGGACCTTGTCCTAAACTCTCTCCAACATTCTGTGACCCTTTCAAGGTTCTCAAAAGAATAGGGACTTTGGCTTATGAGTAAGAACTTACAGATGATTGTTTACTTCAGCCAATATTTCATGTAAGTAGTTTACTTTAGATGATTGTTTATGCGAGATAAAAAGATGAGAAATCATCTATATAAAGAGTGCCTAGTTAAATGGAGGGATGGAACTGAAGAAACTACCACTTGGGAACAAGTAAGTTCCATAAACAAAAGATTTCCCTCTTTTCCAACTATCAGTTAGAAACGAGGCAAATATACTTTGACAGTGAGTCCATGATCAACGAACTGAATCATGGTGCATGGGGGAATACTCCGTATATTATACCAATGCACATTTTCGAGGACAAAAATGTTAAAGGGAGGAAGAATGTTGTATAAATCTTGGGATAGATCCTCAAATATTAGGGAACCCTTGGTTTAATATAATGGGTTAGAACCTCGAAGAAGGAACCTATGCTTCTTGGTTTTAACCTTTGAGGCTTTATTTCAATGGAAGTCTCAATAGAAGGATTCTTTACATTAGGAATAATTATCCTAAGGTAGAAGAAACCTTAGTCTTGGGAGAAGCTTCTCCTAGATGACACCTTGTCGCATACATGAAGGGAAGGCTTCAATTGAAATAGAAGCCATGTGATTTTCTTTGGAAAGTGTCCACATGAAGGACACTAGGAAGGACACATGGATAAAAATTAAGCCACGCACCCCTTGGAACTTTGGTATAAATATGAGTGGAGTTGGATGGGTGGATATGTACTCACTCACTCTCCGGTGGATGCTATACTGTAGCAAGAAGCCTTTTTCATAACATCTAGTTAAGGAGAAATTCACTAATGCTACATAATAAAAACGAAGACAAAGATGAAAAGAAAATATAAGAGAAGAAATCTTCAAAGGATGCAAAGAAGAAAGAAGGTGAAATGGTTGTTGTAGAAGCTGCTACACCTAAGACAAGGTTTGCTACTTTTTCAGAATGAAGAATGAGCATTTACCATTGTTTTTAGCTATGATCCATCTTCCCGGAATCAGTGTATGTCTACAATAGACTTGGATGTTTGGTACTTTGATAGTAATGCAACCAAACATATTACCACATAGTGTAGTTTCTTTACTTTATTTGAGCCTAACCCTAAAGGGAATACTATCACATGTGCTAAAAACTCCTCTTATCCTGTAATGGGAACTGAAAAGATCAATTTGAGTACTATTGATGGAATTTTTTCCACTTTCTTAAATGCTTTATATATTCCAAGGATGAAGAAAAAGATGTTATCAATTTCAGCATTAGCCAAGATTGGTTTAGTTGTCAATTTTTTGATGATAAATTTATTGTTCATGATCTCTTGAATGGTGATGTTATCATTGGTTATGGAATTTCATGTTATGGGGTGTATAAGCTCATAGATTATGTGAAATTTGTGAATGATTCAACATGTGCAGTTCATGATTCTCTAGCTATCTTAGATGCAAAGGTTTGGCATGCATGCTTTGTTCATCCAAATGTTTCTAATTTGCTCCACCTGCAAAAGTTTGGAAATGATGTCCTCTCTACTATTAGCCGAATAGAATGATGATTTTCATGTACTAACATGTCTCCATTTTTCTTTTGTAAGTTTCAAATGAATGTATGTTGAGTTAAGAATATGCATCCTTAGGTGAGACATGCAGGGTCTTTATATGGTGCTGCTATTTAATTTTAGATCCAAAATGATTTCAAGTAACTTTGCAAGGTCTAATACGCTTTGAAGATAACCTCGACTATTTCCCTCCACTCCACCTCCAAATGTCAAATATGACTGCATAGGCCTCTCAATTTACGTGGTTGACTGAGTGGGACATGGGTGAACTTCACATGAATTTCGAAAATATTGCCTACCCTATAGTGGAGAATAGCCTATTTCACCTAACATTTGTCTCATGATGTATGATAGGTAGAGAATCATGCTATACCTATAGTTATTTGCATGTGCATTATTCCACTTTTCGGGTGAGGAATGAAGTGAAATTGTCATATCAATGTCCTAAAGGAACCAAGAGGACCTATACAGTGGAGGTGTTTAGTGTTGTGCATTTGATACTATCCCTACCTAAGATAAAGGTAGAAAGTAAAGAATACTATTATGGAGTGAAAGTAAGGCATAAATAATATGAGGTTCTAGAATGAAGGGGAAACCATAATGTATCAAGTAATTGCATGTGATGGGGGTAGTGGCTGCCAAGATCGTTATATGAAATGGTGTCGAGTAGAATTTATATCAAGGATGTATTGCAATGGTGGAGGATAATGTTCCTCACATGTTGGGCAATTTTGCATATTCGTTTTTACCCTATGGGGACATTCACCCTACTTTTTTCTTTGTCATTTTTGTTTCGATGATATTTGTAGATGGGTCTAAGGAATGAATTCAGAAGCTTGGCTCTGCCACCATAGAAGCATATAGATGAATGTCATGGTCAATTCAAAGTTGTTTTGGTTTTTTACGACTGATCAATAGTACCTTGTAGAAATAAGGTCGTGGGCCATTATGTCCTTGAGAAACAATGGGGAGGGGGGTGCAGTACCTCAAGAAATAATGGTATATGTGCTCTGACAGAGAGAAACAGAAAAAGGGAGATAAGGGAGGGAATTTGGTGTGTGGTCAGGATTGGAGGCCATGGGCAAGGGGGAGAAAAAATGAGAAGGTTGACAATAAGGGGGGATCCACAAGAGAGCATATTGGCTGAAGTAGCTATTTGGGGTCTCTCTCCAATAACTGTACAAGCAGGGGAGGAGGGGTACACGAGGAGATCTCAAAGGGGGCTGCTTCTTGCTCTGTTAATTTTTTTGTGCTCTTGCTGGATGAAGAAGGAGGAGGGAGAAACAATCAAAGAGAAGGAGTGGATGAATAGAAGGTTGTCTTATATAGAGGAGAGAGAACACTCGAATTTGAATAGACAAGATCGTAGAAGATATAAAGGCAAGTTGGACGCGGATAGAAACTCCGACTTCCCATTGTACATTGTTGTTCAATGGAGGGTTGACGAAGGTGGATACACGACTCACGCTAGGTCTGCATTCCAATTAGGGACAAGTCACGGATGCAGTGATGAATGTGTGCGATTCCGCTACCATGGATTTTTATCAAAGGGAAATAAAGTCTAGAACTGGTAATAAAAAAATGTACTAATATCATTCGCATTAATCCATGTCTGATTAGGAAGTTTGTAGAAAGAATGCTTAGATCGATTTGAGATTGTACTATGCCAATTTGCAAAGAGTTTTGTTGAGGTAACTTTGGGGCTTCAACCCTGTTGTTTAGTTCGAAGCCCACAAGAATATCACTTCGCTATGTGATATCAACCAAATGGACAGTAGTAAATTCTTATGTGTAAACATCTAAGGAGGGTTAACATCACCCCTATGAAATGGAAACATAAAGTCTTGTTGCTCATGATTTGACAACCGTGGTTCACATAGATAACAAACAGATTTGTTTGTTTACTGCACTCTTCAACGATCTACACTCTTGGAGACACAAAGGGTACCTAGAATAGGGACAAACGAATTGAGGAAAATCCTTCATATCTACATATGCATTCAAGACTAATGCATATAATAGGTTCTTATATGTGTACGTTACCTGCGTGAAACATTTCTATATCAACCACTAACAACATATGATGAGGTTAACGCTAATCCAAGCGGCAAACAATTAGGAGGGATTCATAAGATATTCTTGATTTTGAATGGGAATGAAAATTGAGAGAGAGAGAGAGAGAGAGAGAGAGAGAGAGAGAGAGAGAGAGAGAGAGAGAGAGAGAGAGAGAGAGAGAGAGAGAGAGAGAGAGAGAGAGAGAGAGAGAGAGAGAATTATGTGTGCGGTTATAATAGAAGAGGGAGCATAAGTGTAGAGGGAGAACCTAGCAAGAGAAAAAGAAGAAGAAAATCCAAACACAGAGCAACACAATAAAAGATCTCACCCTCTGCCCAAAGTCACACAGGGGCATGCATTAGGTTGCAATGTGAAACAGGAGGACTGGATGAGTGTGAACAAAGAAGTTAAACAAGGTCCTTCCAACAACTGGATGCTAAAGCATAGCAAAAAGTGACTAAATAAACGACACACTAGTCACTAGGTGCATGTGGTGGAAAGAAATATACAAGGTACAAGCAATTAGTAGGCCCAACAGAAGGACAACATGCCTCTTGATGCAATGTGAGATGACAAAGCAAAAGACAAAATCATTTGACTAAGGCTCCGACAAGGTAAGCAATTGTCTAAAAGTCTTGAAGGCTTCCTCAACCGATGGTGGCATGTAGTTAAAAGAAATATAAATCGCCTTTGAATCTTTAAGGCCTCGATGATTGTTGGCAGTGGGCAACTAAACATACAACATCAGGTTAAACAGGAACAAGTTGTAGAGAGGCGTAGGAGGACAGGAGCCTATCAATGGGCAACAGAGGCTAAGAGGGGGAGAGTATTGTAGAGGAGAAAAGTGAAGAGAACCAGGCCCCAAAAATTTTCAAATTTAGGCATAATGTTTCTTCTTCAAATTTCCATGATATTTCATCAAAAGCCATGTAAATGCTTTAGAGGAGTCCTCTAGAAGCATTGTAACATTAGCCTTGTACAATGGTAGGGATTTAATGAATTTCAATAAAAGTGCAGGTCTCTTGTGTGAAAGGACCATTTTTAGGGCACATGTATATAAGTCACTTTGTGACTCTTTGTCACTCTAGCACAATGGTAAGTACCAACATGAGGAGATTAACTTCGTAAATGTCAATCCGTGGAGATGTGAGGACTAGTATGAAGACTATGAGCAAGTGATGGCACAAGTGCATGAGTGAAAGCACACAAGCATGCACACACATACACACACATGCACAAAGTAAGAGCAGAGTGTGGAACAATGGAAGATCTTCGATTACAAAAGAACTCTCTTACAAACCTCAAATCTACAACAAGATAACCTCAAAAATGTGCTCTCCAGCCCTTTTTATAGTTTTTTGAGTGGTTCTGGCACTGTCCAGACCTAGTGTCTGGCCTAGTTAAAAATTAGGTTCCAGGTCTTATTTGAGGGATCAAACGAAGTCTAAAAATTATGAAAATCGGTAGGATGATACTTCTAATACTCTTCAAGCTCGAGGAATCCTTGGCTTGAACAAAATGGAGTTAGAAAAATATGAAATGATATTTACAATGGTTTGAGTGATCAAAATCACTATTTTTGTAGGGGATTCTTCTGAAAATTTGACATACACTTCTTGGATCTCCCTACTTGCTCCCTCTTCTTGTGTATCCACTTTTCTTATGTGCTTCCATGCTTGTTTTTGACCTTGAGTTCCAACACTCCCCCCCTCTCAAATCTGTGGACCCTGACAAACCCTTGTTGTAGTGGTTCTTTGATGTAGCGCTTTAAGAGGTAGTGTCCATCCTGTATGAACAGGAGCCATCTATCTTCCAAATGTAGAAGGGTCGGTTGTCTAGTTCTTCATTTCAGTGCATGGGTTGAAGAAATTATGTGCCTTGTGCACGGCCTGGTAATGTGGCCCTATGCATGTCACTTGGAAAATGCATTGGAAGAAGTATGGTGCAAAAATTGGAGATCTTGAGCTAAGTGCTCAAGGGCATGCTGACGAAGAGGTTTCCTAATCTAACATTGTTATGGTGTTGCCAAAGTAAGATTCTTACCATGGTGAATTGTCGATCAATGTTTATCTCTTTGTGTTGTACACCCCTCATTGTGATGGACCATGGGCTGGTCTATCGTTGTCGATGAATGCCATTTTTGACAGTCCACTAATGAGATTCTTTGAGCACCTGGTCCTGTTTCTTCTTCTTTGTTTTTTGTTCTCTCTCTCTCTCTCTCTTTAAGGAACAATGTCACAAACAAGAAAATAGTGGTTAGTAGCAATAAAATATTTTACATATATCAAGTGTGTCTCATGTGCCTAGGATTTCTCAATTGTTTCTATGCACGACCATGTAATGTGACCCTATATTAATGCACACTTTGGAAATGCATGACCTGAATGGTGCAAAAGACAAGGTTATGCATAAGGCACATGGTTGTTGCTGGTCGAGGCTTCTGATATTACTTGTAGACTTGATGCAATCTTTGTTTGAAGGTGGCGATTGGATCTTGAAATGATGTAACCCTCCCTATAGGGATCTATTTTAGAATAGTGGTTGGCCTTATTGAGATCACCTCTGGCCTCTTCCTCTTTGGATGGTTGCTGAAACTTGGTGTCCAACATGGTTGGCTCTTCGGTTCTGTGGAAGTTGCTGGTACTTTTGGCTTCCAAACCCATATCCTTGATGATTGTCTTCTTATTTTTGCCGAAGGGTTGTTTATCTTCTTTTATTTTGTGTGCTCGATTGTTACCCATTTCTCTCCTTGGCTTCTTTGTTGAGATGTTTTGCATGGTGGAGAGCATAGGCCTTTGTGCATGTAAGAGTGCTTTGGGAACCCACATATGTAATCGCCCTTGTTGAGGTACGACTAATTTTTTTGGTACCCAAATTTGTCGAAGATCTTTTGGTTGAGCTGGTCCTGGTTGCTTGGTTCTTGTCTTCCCATGGTTGGCTTGCCTGTGTGGGAATTGTGTTGGCCTGGCTAGTGGTTGCTCTCCTTTTTGTACCCAGATCTGCTTTATGCTCAAAACTACTTTACTCTGGAAGGCTCTTTGGCTATTTGATATACGGGTTGTCTTGTACTATTTCGCTTACTTCTAAGGTTGAACTACTGTGGATGATTTACTCTTCAAAAAAGAAGGAGGGCCTACTTGCCTTTGCGATTGTTCTTCCATGATTGACTCCTTCTGAATCATAGAGCTTTTGACACATACAACATCTTGTTCATGAAGATTAGTTCTAGAATAACTAAGAGAGTGTGTAACACTTGGATTTGTGAGCATGCAATTCTCTAATTGTAATTTGATGCATTGTTCATGTACCCAAACTTGAAGAAGTTGACTTCTTAGGTTCAAGCTGACTGCATGGTTGTAAATCCAATCCTGAACCAAGACAAGTGGCTCTGTAAGGTCCTCATCATGACACACTAGCATTTTACTTTTATTGGAACATCTTGAAGGTAGATGGGAAGTTCCACCTCACCCAAACAAGGGGTTTCCACACCTCCCAAACCTATGAGATAGGATTCTATGGGCTTGATGTTCAATTGCATGTCTTGGCAGGATGAAAGTCTAACTGCACTAGTTGCTGCACCTGACTCAACCAATGCTCTCATAGTCCTTACACTCTTTCCTTGTCCTACCTCTACAATCACAAAGGGTGGTCGGTCGATTATTCAAGAAGTAAGTATGCCAATTTTTGGCACATGTCCATGTGATATTTTGGGGCTTTCACGTTGATATCTAGGCCTAATCGCCTTAACTTATTTTGCCTAATGCGCTCTCTAGCCTCTACTGGTGCTTCTTCTCTAACTCTCAACTCTTCTTCTTTTCACTTCTTAGCAGTGTTGAGTCTCATTAGCATATCCTCCATAAGCAGTTCTGGATATAGCTTGACTCTACATTCACTTATATAGCTTGGCAAGATGTCACCTTCTAGAGTGGCCAATTGAACCGCACCACTAGTGGAGATTCTATTAATGATCATGGGTCCATATATCCTCTTTTTTCCAATTTATGGGGATGTTGCTTTAGCATATAAATGAGCACTAGATATCCTTCTTTCAATCATTTATCCTTTATATGGGCATCAAAGTATGCCTTTTGCCTTTTCTTTGTAGCATAAATGCATGCTACCACTCGTAGCCTTGTCTCACCTAAGCATTCTAGATCAGAGATCATGGAGGATAACTCATGTCCATTCCACTTGTGCTCTTGTGCTACCTTTAAAGCTGGGATTAAGGAGTCCGATGGTAGCACAACATTCTGACCGAAAACCATCTGAAATGGGGTGGCATTGAGTACTGTTTTGTAAGCAACTCGGTAAGCCCAAACAACATGATGAACTTGTTTGTCCCAATCAGAGCGTTTATTATTTACCAATTTGGTCAATACATTACATAGGATCTTATTTTTAATCTTGGCTTGTCTATTAGCTTGTGGACCGACTTCTTGTGTATCACCAAGAATTCTTGGAGAAGGTTTTCAATGACTTTGTTCAAGAAGTGGGTCCCTCTATCACTGACTAACTCAATCGATAACCCATATCTAGTGAACACGTTCTCAAATAAGAACTTTTCTGTCTTTTGAGCATCATTCTTTGTTGTGGCTTTGAGTTCTACCCACTTTGTAAGGTAGTCTCTGGCTACAATAATGTATTGTGCATGGGAGTTTCTAGCTGGGGGGTTAATAGGACGTACAAAGTCGATACCCCACTTTGAGAATGCACATCCTCCCATCATTGGCCTCAAGGACATCTCGTCTTTTCTAATCGGATATTGTGCACGTTGGCATGTGTCACATTTCTTCACATAAGTATGTGCATCCATATGAAGAGTGGGCAAGCAAAGTCTTGAGAATAGAATGGTCTTAACTACTTGATCAGGACCAAAGTGTCCACCTGCAACACCGCTATGTGCAGTGTCTAAGACTTTCAAGTAGTCTGATTCATGAACGCAGACTGTCACTCTAGCACAATGGTAAGTACCAATGTGAGGAGCTTCACCTCATAATTGTCAATCCGCAGAGACATGAGGACCGGTATGAAGACCAAGAGCAAGTGAAGTGCACAAGTGTGTGAGTGAAAGCACACAAACAAACACACACATACACACGTGCACAAGGTAAGAGCAAAGAGAGGAACAATGGAAGAACGTAGATTACAAATGAACTCTCTTACAAAGCTGAAATCTACAACAAGCTACCCCCTCAAATGAGCTTTCCAGCCCTTTTTATAGTTTTTTGAGTGGTTTTGGCCCTGTCCAGACCTAGTGTTTGACCTAGTTAAAAAATAGGTTCCAAGGGTTATTTGGGGACTCAAACGAAATCTAAAAATTATGAAAATTGGTAGGATGATACTTCTAATACTCCTCAAGCTTGAAGACTCCTCAGCTTGAACAAAATGGAGTTGTGAAAATGGAAAATGGTATTTATATGATAAAAGTTACTATATTTATAGGGATTCCTTTTGAAAATTTGACATGTGCTTCTTGGAGCTCCCTACTTGCTGCTCTTTCTTGTGTATCCACTTCTTTGATGCACTTCCATGCTTTGTCCTTGACCTTGAGCTTCAACACTCCCCCCCCCTCTTGAGTCTGTCGTCCCTGACAGACCCTTGTTGTAGCGGTTGTTCCATGTAGTACGTTGAGAGGAAGTGTCCTTCATGTATCAGCAGGAGTGGTCCATCTTCCTTTGTTGGTGGGTGTTGATGCAGTCTTTGTTGGAGGTAGCCGGTGGACCTTGAAATGATGTAATCCTTTTTATAGGGATCCATTTTAGGATAGTATTTGGCCCTATAGACATAAGCTCTACCCTCTTTATCTTTGGGTGGTTTCTAAATTTTGGTATCCAGCGTGGTTCACTCTTTGGTTTTGTGGAAGTAACTGGTACTTTTGGATTCCAAACCCATACCCTTTTTGGTTGTCTTTTTATTTCCGGTGAGGAGATGAGTTTATCTTCTTTTGGTCTCGGTCCATGGTTTCGACTCTTGTTTTGCCGTGGTTTCTTTGCTGAGATTTTTTTTTTCACGAAGGAGATCATATTGTTTTGTGCATGTAAGAGTGCCTTGGGTACCCACATTTGTAATCGCCCTTGTTGAGCTGCAGCTAATTTATTTGGCACCGAAATTTGTATGTTATTATGGTCGGTCATCATCGATTGCTTTGGTACCCAAATCTGTCGGAGACCTTGGGATTGAGCTTGTCCTCTTTTCTTGGTGCTTCTTTTAGCATGGTTAGCTTGCTTCGATGGGAGTGGTTGTGGCAAAGCTGGTCGTTGTTCTCCTTTTCGTACCCACATCTTTTTCATGCACTGAGCTTCTTTCTTCTTGAATTTTGTCTGTCTATTTGATATAGCAGATGTCTGTTTTGCTTGCCTCTTTGGTCGAGTTATGCTTGCATTAGTCAGTGGAGAAGAGGAGAGGTCTGCTGGCCTTTGAGCTTGTGCTTCCATGACTGGGTCCTTTTGCTTCGTAGGGCTATTGACACACACAACATTTTCTTTGAGAAGATTACTTTCGGAAGAACTAAGAGAATGGATTTGTGAGCATGCAATTGTCTAATTCTATGTAATGCATTGTTCCTGCACCCAAACTTGAAGAAGTTGAATTCTTAGGTTCAAGTTGACTGCATGGTCATAAATCCAATCTTGACCCAAGGCAAGTGGCTCTGTAAGGTCCTCATCATGACACACTAGCATTTTGACTTTTATTGGAACATCTTGAAGGTAGATGGGAAGTTCCACCTCGCCCAAACAAGGGGTTTCCACACCTCCCAAACCTACGAGATAGGCTTCTGTAGGCTTTATGTTCAATTGCAAGTCTTGGCAGTAGGATAGTCTAATTGCACTAGTTGCTGCACCTGAGTCAATCAATGTTCTCACAGTCCAAGCATTCTTCCCTTGTCCTACCGCTATGGTCACAAATGGACGTCGATCAATTATTTGAGAAGCAGCTGCACTTGATGTTTGACACATGGCCCTGTGGTATCTTGGGGCCTCAAGATTGATATCTAGGCCTAGGCGTCTTAACTTATTTCTCCTAATGCGTTCTCTAGCCTCTTCCTGTGCTTCTTCTCTAACCCTTAACTCTTCTTCTTTTCGCTTCTTAGCAGTGTTGAGTCTCTTTAGCATATCCTCTGTAAGAGGTTCTTGATATAGCTTGACTCGACAACCACTAATATGGCGCGGCAAGACATCGCCTTCGCTAGTGGAAATTCTATTAATGATCATGGGTCCGTATCCTCTTTTTTCCAATTTATGGGCATGTTGCTTTAGTGTATAAACCAACACTAGGTCTCCCTCTTTCAAGCCTTTATCTTTGATATGTGCATCGAAGTATGCCTTTTGTCTTTTCTTTGCAGCATAGATGCCTGCAGCCGCTCGTAGCCTTGTCTCACCTAATCGTTCTAAATCAAAGATCCTCGAGGATAACTCGTGTCCATTCCAGTCATGCTCTTGTGCTACTTTTAAATTTGGGATTAGGAAGTCCAAAGGTAGCATAATATTTTGTCCGAAGACCATCTAAAATGGGGTGGCATTGAGTATTGTTTTGTAAGCGACTTGGTATGCCCAAACAACATGATGAAGCTGTTTGTCCCAATCAGAGCGTTTATTAGTTACGAGTTTTGTCAATATGTTACATAGGATCTTATTCGTGCTCTCGGCTTGTCCGTTAGCTTGTGGATGATAGGGGGCATACTTCTTATGTATCATCAAGAATTCTTGGAGAAGATTTTTGATGACTTCATTCAAGAAGTGTGTACCTCTATCACTCACTAACTCTATTGGTAACCCGTATCTAGTGTACACATTCTCAAATAAGAACCTTGCCGTTGTTTGAGCATCATTCTTCGTTGTGGCTTGTAATCTATGGATACAATAATGTATTCGGCATGGGAGTTTCTAGCTGGGGGGTTAATAGGTCCTACAAAGTCTATGCCCCACTTCGAGAATGCACGTCCTCCCATCATTGGCCTCAAAGGCATCTCATCTTTTCTAATTGGGCATTGGGCACGTTGGCATGTGTCACATTTCTTCACATAGGTATGTGCATCCATATGAAGAGTGGGCCACCAAAGCCGTGAGAATAAAATAATCTTAATTACTCTATTAGGCCCAAAGTGTCCGCCTACAACACTACTATGGGCAGTTTCTAAGATTTTCAAATAGTCTGATTCATGAACGCACAATCTTAAGTAACCATCTTTGCCTCTTCGGTATAGGTTATCTACTATGAGAGAGTAGTCCATAGCTTCTTGCTCTATGCTTTGTTTCCTTGTTAGACTAGCCTCATTGGGTAATGTTCCTGATCTCATGAATTCTACAAATGGAGCACTCCAATCTGGAATTAATGATAATACGTGATAAAGAGTCGCATGCTCCACAGGGGGTCTCTTCTGGCACGCTGGACAATTCTTGATCCACTCATGAATTTCTTTTTCCATACTAGCCGAATACACTCCTAAATGTTTTAGTTTCTACAATGTTTGTTGTTTAGAGTAGTGATTTCCTAGAAATCCCTCATGGGCTTGTTGCAACCAACTACTATGTTCCTCATCCTCCACACAACAAGCTAGAACACCTTTGGTATCTTGTTTGTACATGCTTCCTGCCAATATTTGATATTTTCGTGATCTTACAATTTCATCTTTGTTTGTTTTTACAATCTTATTTGCAGGTCCGAAGGTTAGGACAGACACCAACTTATTTGCCCATTTAGGAACAACTTCTAGATTGAATAGATAGGCCTCGAGCAATTCATCAGACACTCCTTATGGTGACTCGCTTGAAGTGATGCGAGAAAGATGATCCGCTCTGAGGTGGGTCTTACCTTTCCTAACAATCACTTCAAAGTCATATTCCATTAGTAAGAGGAACCATCTTACTAAGCGTCCGGTATTGCAAGGTTTATTGACCAAGTATAATAAGGCTTGATGATCGGTGAAGAACTTAAACTTGTTGGCCAATAAATAGTGTCTAAACTTCTTTACTGCATATACCATGCCTAAGCCTTCTCTTTCGGTTGTGGTGTAGTTTCGTTCAGTAGCGTTCAATTGCCTACTAGCATAGGCTATAGGCAAATCTAAATTTCCTTCTCTTGTGGGTTGTGACAACACACATCCTATTGCATAATTGGATGCATCCACATGTACATGGAATGGCTTATTCCGATCAAGATTGGTCAGTATTGGTGCTGTGCACAAGCGTCTCTTCAGCTCATTGAAGGACTTCTCACATTCATCGTTCCACTAAATTTTGTCAACAAGGCATAAAGAGGCTTAGCTATAATTGCATACATGTGAATAAACCTACGGTAATATCCACAATGGCCCATAAAGGCTTGTACCTCTTTAACATTCCTTGGCCTCAACAAGTCCGCTATGGCTTTTACTTTATCCTCATCTGATGATATTCCGAGTCTTAGACACAATATGACCTAAGATTTTACCTTGTCATACCATGAACACACACTTTTCAGGGTTCAGACACACTCGATAGTCTCTACACTTGTTGAATGAGCTCAGGGATGTGGCATTTTCTTTGTTGGGAATGAGCACATAAATCATCCACATATACTTCTAAGATCTTTTGCAAGAACTCTTTGAAGACATGACACATGAGCCTTTGGAATGTTGGAGGTGCATTGGTGAGCCCAAATGGCATCACACGAAAGGCAAAGACTTCCCACTCTATGGCAAACCCCATTTTATGTTGATCTTCGGTGGCAATGGCTACTTGGTTGTAACCCGAAAATCCATCAAGGAAGCTATAAACTTCCTTGGCTGCAACACACTCCATTAAATGATCAGTGATTGGAAGCGGATAACTATCTCTTACTGTGGCAGCATTAACTTTTTTAAGATTAATACATACACGCAACTTTCCATTGTTCTTGGGTACCACTACAATGGGGGACACCCATTTTGTATGCTCAATCTCATAGATAAATCTAGCTTCAATCAATCTATCAATTTCTTCTTTTATTTTGGCTACATAAGTGTCATTATATGTGTAGGGCTTTTGTTTGGTGGCCTTGGCATCAGCGGTCACGTGGATCGTATGAGAGCAAATTTTTGGATCTACTCCCTTCAAGTCTCTATAGTTCCACGCAAACACGTCCCTATATTCCCTTAACAAAACTACCAACTCTACTTCCTCTTCTTTACTTAGGTCATCTCCTATGTATGTACGTCTCTCTTCGTTTTCTTCAATGGTGACTACAATTTTTTTGGTCTTTTCTTTGTTATCATACATTTCTCTTGTGGTGGCCTCTCTCTTAGGCATTCATACCAAAATTTTTTGGTCCCCAAATTTGTATTTCTTGAAATTCTCTGGTACTTCGAACAATGATTCCTTCTCTTCTTGTCTCACTCCTTGTCTTTTATTTTTCTTTTGACCTCCTTCACTTCCATCCTTTGAATTGACAGTTTTAATGCTTGTGAGAGGTTCTTCTTCCTTTTGGGTAAATACTCCTATGTCTTCTAGATAGTGCTCCTCTGAAATAAAGCAACTATCCATCACAATGGACTCTAGATCGTCATCGTTCTCTTCTTTTTTTTATGAAGTCACTAGAGTCACATTCTTCTAGCAAGGGCTGACACATGAACACTGAGATATCATAACCCTCTTCATCACAATGAGGCGTCCACTGTTCTTCATTGACAGCTATGTCCATGGTGGCCAAGATTTCTGTCCAACCATGAGGCTCAAATTCCTCATCCGGAAAGATCATCGGTGTACAGGTTGGGTCTGTGACTGGTCTATCTCCTGGGGAAGTTCCTTTTTGTCTGGCCTTTAAGCATTTTTCCTCTTCCTTTGCGACCTTGCACATCCACAAATGAGTATCTTCATGCATCCAGGATGTATCAGATGAACTTTTAGAATGCAGAGAGATTGAATCTTCTTGCTCCTTGTGGATATAATTCCATTGTAGGGGTGGTACATCTTTGAAGGTTTAAGCCTTCAAATTGACCTTGGTTGTGACCCCTAAGCACTGTAAGTACAAGGAATTGGTTCCCCAATCATGTACAACTTGCAGTTGTCGTAGGAAGGGTCTTCCTAGGATCATTTCGTAGGTACTAGTTTTACCAAAGTCACATATAGCAAAGGTGTGCTCAAACTCTACACCACAAGTGGTTAGAGTTATCCCTTCTAGCAATCCTAGAGGTCTTTCCACATGGCCGTCAGCCATTTGAAGCTTCATTCTAGTTGGTCTTAATGTGGGTTTACCCCATTGCTTCCACACGGACGTGGTCGCAATAGCAACACCAACACCAGAATCTATGACGCTTTGGTTGTGTAACCTTGGTAGGTGATCGGAAGATAAGTATTACCTTCCTCACCTTCGCTCATGTCCCCTATTTTGTCTAGAGGTATCTCTAGAACTTTCTGCTTAGAGTCTGCTTTTGGCATATTGGAATCAAGTTCTGGAACTTGATCCTTCATATGATTCCATAGCTCAGGTTTTGCTTTGAGCAGCTCTTCTACAGTGAGATGACATTGAACCTTAGTGTTCTTCACGACATCAATGTTTCTAGGAACCACTAAGTCTTTGTTTCTGATCAATATTGTGGGAGCTCTGATCTTGAGAGATTTAGATTCCCATGGGCCTGTGAATTGTGGCAACTCTTGTAAAGAATTGGATTCAAATCCTGAACTTTTCTCCTCTTGTTGCTCTAATTGGTCTCCATATATAGATGGGATGTCTTGTGGAAATTGATCATGAAGGTCATCAATCTCAAGAATAGGAGGGGGATCATCCTTATACTTGGCCCATTTCTCTTCTTGCATTTCCCACAAGAACTTTTGAGAGTGTTGTTGAATTGAAAGAGGTTCTCCATCGTCTATGGAATCTGGAACATAGACTTTCTTTGGTGATGAGCTTCCTCTTTCAACAATTGGTTGAGTCTTTGGAGGCAAAGAAACTTGTGGTTTATTTACCAACTGCTCTAATCTATCTAGTAAGCCCTGGAAGTGCAAACCCGGTGTAATAACATTCGTCTGATTGAACGATTGATTGGCCTTGAACATAGCTTGAGCTAGTTCCACCATTTTTATGCACATTTTTGTCCATTCAATCTCTAAATCTACTCTAGGGTAGCTCTTGTCTAGGTTTGCAGGTGTTGGCCCTTCTTGAAGTCGAGCCTGGTATGCCTTGAACATCATGTCCAAGTCTTCTAGGGTTGGATCTACAAGAACAGACCCTAGTTGTGATCTATGTACAGTGGTTGGTGGGTGGGGATGAGGTTGGGGATGAGGTGGTGTGGATGTAATTTTGACATGCGAGGGACTTTGAGAGGCAATATCTTCTATTTTTTTTCTTTGCATCTTTCAAGCTTTCTTCTAGTTCTGATAACTTTTTGGCCCACTTATGATTGGCTTTCTCCCTAGTATCCTTCCATGTTCTTGTTTTTCTCTTACTAGTGTTGAGATATCAAGCTCAACATGTTTTCGTAAATAGTCAAGAGCATCATTTCCACATGACAAGCATGTTAGTGAGAATGTACTAGAGGTAGTACATAGAGATGTTAGGGGTCCAACAAAGACCACATCTATGGGTGGTTGCAGGTTTTATGTTACCTTCATTGATGATCATACACACAAAGTATGGGTATATTTCATGAAAGAGAAGAGCGAGGTGTTCACTCACTTCCAAAATTTTAAAGTTATGGTGGAAAAGCAGACAGGGAAGTACATTCAAACATTAAGATCTGATGGAGGAGGTGAATACATGTCAAATGAGTTCATCAGTTTTCTAAAAAATCATGGAATTCGGCATAAGTTTTCATGCAGGTACACACCACAACAGAATGGTGTTGCTGAACGCAAAAATAGACATATTGTAGAAATAGCAAGAGCCTTGATGGCTGAGAAGAATATGCCTCATTGTTATTGGGCAGAAGCTGTGCATACTGCTGTATACATCATGAACAAAACTCCGACTGCTGCTGTACATCAAGTTACACCTGAAGAGAAGTTTACAGGTAAAAAGCCAAACTTATCACATCTGAAAGTTTTTGGTTGTATTGCATATGTACATGTTCCAGATGAGTTGAGGATGAAGCTTGATCCGAAAGCAGAAAAATGTGACTTAATTGGATATTCCCTTGAGTAAAAGGGGTACAAATGTTATAACCCACTCACACGACATGTGAAGGTGAGCAGAGATGTGGTATTTGATGAAATGTCAAGCTTCTATGCAGATGCCAAAGAAGGATTGAATCTTGAACCAAATGACAAAGAAAATGCTGAAAAATCTAGTGCAGAATCTCAAGTTTTGAGTGGACCGGATGCATCACCAAGCAATAGTTCCAACTCAAATCCATGGAGTGGAAGATTGCGTGGAAATTTCAGTCCAGCAAATTCATCAAATACATCCAAGAAAGGTAAAGAAAAAGCTTTCTGCTGGTAGTAAAACAGGTGTAGGTTTTGAAGATGTTGATGGAGATTCAAGTGGTTCAGAAAAGAGTATTGATGAGGAACTTGGATTGCCCTCTGTGAAGACTCCAGGAGTAAGAAGGGCACATGCAGATGATACAAGAAGAAGTGACCCAAGACCAAGAAGATTTGGGAGGATGCGTAATTTAGTGCAATGATTGACATATGATAGTTACATGGCTCGCCATTGTGCCTACATGACAAAGGCAATACAAGATGCTGAACCTTCTTGTTTTGAAGATGCAATTGGTAATGCAAATTGGGAAAAAGCTATGGATGAGGAGATGGCTGCACTTTATGGAAATGATACATGGAAGCTAGTTCCATTGCCACAAGGAAAGAAATCCATAGGCTGCAAATGGGTTTACAAGGTAAAGCATAATGTTGATGGTAGCATAAGCAGGTATAAAGCACGATTGGTAGCTAAAGGTTATGCACAGACATATGGCATTGATTATGAGCAAACATTCAGCCCTGTAGCTAAAATGTCTACTGTCAGAACACTTGTTGCATTAGCTACATCAAAAGGATGGACTTTGCATCAGATGGATGTGAAGAATGCTTTCCTACATGGTGAGTTACAGGAAGAAGTATATATGGACCAGCCACAAGGATATGAAGATTCAAAGCATCCAGAATATGTTTGCAGGTTGCAAAAGGCTTTGTATGGGCTGAAGCAAGCCCCTCGTGCATGGCATGCAAGGATTGCTGATTACTTAACTAGCATTGGGTTCTCTATGTGTGATGCAGATCACTCACTATATGCAAGGAAGGCTGATGATGGCATCACTATTGTGGCTATTTATGTTGATGACCTGATTGTAGGTGGTGATAATGAAGAAAGCATCAAAGAGGTAAAGAAACTTCTTATGCAGGAATTTGACATGAAAGATCTTGGTGTGCTACGCTATTTCTTGGGCATTGAGTTTATACATACAGAAACAGGTATATGGATGTCACAAAGGCAATATGCCTTGAATATGCTGCAAAAGTATGGTATGGCTGATTGTAAGCCAATTTCTATGCCATTAGATCAGAATTTGAAATTGGATACTACATCAGGTGAAGCATTGGAAAATGCTACTATGTATAGGAAAATTGTGGGAAGTCTTATATATCTCACAATTACAAGGCCTGATCTAAGTTATACTGTTGGACTTGAAAGTCAGTTTATGCAGGTTCCCAGGAAGCCACATTTGGATGCTCTAAGGCGCACTCTACGTTATGTGAGTGCTACTTTGGATTATGCATTGTTTTATGAAGCTGGTGTGGAGTTGTAGGTTCATGGATACACCGATGCAGATTGGGCTGGTAGTACTCCAGATAGAAGATCTACTAGTGGCTTTCTTTTCTCACTTGGAGGTGCAGCTATTACATGGAGCAGCAAGAAGCAACCCACTGTTGCTTTGTCGAGTACAGAGGCTGAGTATAGAGGTGCTGCAATGGCAGCATGTGAGGCATCATGGCTGGAGATGTTACTTGCAGATTTAGGTGTGTAAGTACGAAAGCCTATCACTATCTATTATGATAATCTTAGCAGCATATAGTTAGCACGGAACCCTGTTTTCCATGCTAGAACAAAGCATATCGAGGTACATTATCACTTCATCAGAGAGAAGGTATTAGCAGGTGATATTGATCTTGTTTATGTGAGAACAGATGAGCAGGTTGCTGATATTTTCACCAAAGCACTTGGAGCTGAGAAGTTAAAGAAGTTTCGAGAGATGCTTGGATTAGAGGATATGGCGTTGAGCTTGAGGGGGAGTGTTGAGATATCAAGCTCAACATGTGATGATCTAGGATGACACGTACCAGTTTTTCGTTTCTCTGACATGTATAGTGGTCATACCGATATATGTTAGGGATACTTCATTGAGCTTTATTAGATTTATCTACGGAGAGTGATGGCACATTTGTTTCTTGCCAGCTCACTCATTTGCGGATATTAGGTTTTTCCTTATGTACTGATCTTTATATATTGCACTTGTTGTATTCTTGTTTTTTAGGTCATTTTTGTACATTCCTTTTATGTAATAGAAGAAGAAGAAGAAGATCATTCTTCCTTGCCTCAATCTGTGTGTGTGCTTCTCCTTGAGAGTGAGAGTGTGTGTGAGCTCTCTTCCTTATCTCCTTCTCGTGACAACTAGGCTCTCCTGATTCACTTGGCTCTGATTGCTCAACTAGTTTAGCTTGTTGTAAGGCTTGTGCCCTAGTCACTGCATGTATAGGAGCCACACTATCACTACTGGAACTTGAATCCCCCATTAAGCCTACTACATTAATGGGTGTAACCTTTGGTGCACTAGAGGGATGCCCGGGACAATCTCTCAGGAGTTGTTTCTTGCCACACTCAAGACATACGACTTGTATTGTGATGTTCTACCCTTGATTCGGAGCTAGTGGGTGGAGTGGTTGTTGTCCTAGTATAGGTTGAGGTTGGCTATATCCTCCATGTTCATACGGTCTAGTTGCTCCTCGTGGTCCTCGACATGGGTTATACCTAGGAAATTCTCTGCCTTGTTCTCTAGGAGGGTACCTCTATGGTTTACATTGGGGTGGTACAAATGGTCGTGGTTGTCTATTCATTGGATAGTTTTCAGTGTTGTGGTTGATGTACTTTTGTTCACTACAAGAGTACATGTTAGGATCCTGAGTTGGATGTCCATTGTAAGGGTAAGGTCATAATAACCCTAACCCTTCTCTAGTGCAGGCATGAGACAGATGATCTCCACCGCAACATGTGCAACTTCCTAACATTGGCACTCTCAAGGGGGAATCCTGGTAGTTCCTTGATCCTTGTATCCCCAATTTCTTGGCCACTAATGTTGCAACTTTGTCCACATAACTCGAACAAGAAGTCTCATTGCTCCTTGTATCCTCTGATTTGGTAAGATCTTGTGTGATTTTGAGATCCTCAGCTAAGTTGTCTTCCAAATCTATACATTCTTGAAGACACTCACTCAGAGTTTGCAACCGTTTTACGTATACTAACATTCTCAATGTTCCATTGGTTAGACATTCTAAAAATAAGGATATCATCTTCTGCTGAGGAGGTCTCTCTGTCATAGGGCATCGGGTCACGTATTGATTAAATCTTCCTGCTGCATTTTTTACTGTCTCGTTAGGAGCTTGTTTGAAACTATGTAGTAAGGATGATGAATTGTGCTTGATCCCCGCTTAGTGAATTCCCAGACAAATTCTTGGAAGAATTGTTTGATATTGCCAAAGGAATTTGGATCCAAGGATTGAAACCAAGCTAAGGCTATTCCCATGAGAGTTAGCCCAAAGGATTCATATTGCATGAAAAAGTCATCCACTTGCTCCGCTCGTAACACTTTCTTGAATTCTGCTATGTGGTCATAGGGCTCTTTTGTGCCATTGTAACGATTTTGCATACATTTGGCCAGTTGGATTGGTCTCAGTCTTATGCCTGGCTCTGGGGATCGAATGATGATGGGGACACCTTGGGGCGATTCTGTCCTAAAGGTAGGCCTATTCAGATTTCCCATTCCCTGGCTAGTGTGGCTGTGGGGGTTAATTCCTGGCATGGTGAATTGCTCATGTGGTCTATCGGGTATACTACCTTGGCTCATTTGTCCTAACATCACATTTTCTGTTCTTTGCTGGGTCTCGAATGGGTTTTGTGAGGTAGTTGCATGATCTAAGCTAACTCTCCTCTTTCATTAATCTGATCAGGGTTTTCAGTTACTACATAGATCTGGCCCATCTTGTCCATGTAGACTCCATCTTCGTACTTGACAGTTGGTCTTGGAACTATTTCTAATTAAATAGTGTTTCTCATTCTTGCTACTGACCTATATAGACCGTCGAGGTAGATGGGTATTCCTTGCAGGTTAGTGGATACATATTGAAGAGACATCCTATATTCCCCTTCCACTGTAGACATAAGACCTTCCCTAGGTATGGATCTATGCATGTCTTCAAAAGCCAAGAGTCTCTCCCAGTTAAATGACATTGTTGATTCACTTGTCTATGAACTCAGCACGTAGTGTTAACCACTGAGTTGTGAGTTCCTGACTTGGTTGTGTGGTTGACCTTAGTTTCACGTGATTGGGTACTTTATATATCTCTTCCTAAGTATCAACTTGAGCTTAGGTTCATAAGCGTTGTCTACAAGTCCAAAATTGTCCTTTGAATTTCTCACAATCTTGTGGAACCCCTTGCTTCCTAGTCCAACCTGAGGGTCAACTTCAAAATACCCTATCTAATAATCTGCGAGCTTTCCAATGAACCAAAGATCACTCCGAACAGATTTCGTATGAGAAAGTTATGCTAGTTCAGGGTTCTGGGGGTTAAAACAAGGAAACAGGATCTCTCAGGGAATACCTCAAGACAGGCGATACGATACCAGATTTTCACGACACAATACCACTATGGACGATACCACCTTTAGACGATACCATACCCCCGGGAAAACCAAGATCGCAATACCAAATTCCACGATACGATACTGCTATCCACACGATATGATACTAGACATGGTCACAATATGATACCATAATTTACACGATACGATACCAAGTTAATGGAAGATACGATACTTGACCACTACACGATACGATATCAGATTTCTCACGATACGATACCAAAATAATCGACGATATGATACTTGGCCTATCGACGATACAATACCAGCAATCACACGATACGATACCAGGGTAAGGGACGATACAATACTTGTCTATAGATGATACGATACCAACAATTCACGATACGATACTGGAAATCTCACGATACGATACTAGAAATATGGACAATACGATATTGGAAATATGGACGATACGATACCACATTTTTGCATGATGCGATACCAAGATCTTAGGCGATACGATACCACCATCATGTGCTATACAATACCGCTCGGTCAACGATAGGATACCACTGGGGTGAATGCGAGCGTGATACCAACACTTGATGATACGTACCAGAATGGTATCGTGATACCTCAAGTGGGCGTGCACGATACGATACCTCGACAAGTATCGTGATACTAGGGAATTCTGGTATCATTGTCGGGAAGATTTACATCTTCCAGTTGATGACCAGAGAAAATGAAAACAACTTAATTGGTGAATTCTAAACCTCTTTTTCACTGTTGAACAATTGTTCTGGATTGAATTAACTACTTTTGAAGTGTTTGCAGGTACAAGAAATGATGAAGAATATGTGTTCATATTAGGGTTACCCTAATTACTCATTTAATGAGTGTTTTAAATTGATACATATCAGACATATGAGTATATACCCCTAGGTTTTCATAAGTTTATATAAGTTAAGTCATTAGGATTAATCCAAAGGATCTTAAATGATTCCATTGGGTTAATGTTAAGAGTTTAGATGATTTATCATGGGTTAGAGATAGGGTTTTAAAGGGTTTTCATGAGTTTCTGATGGGTTTAAGTAGGTTTTCTAGGGTTTTAGAATGTTTTAAAGGTTAAAACAATTAATATTTAATGAAATTAATCTATATCTAAACATTGGTTCAATGATAAAAATTAAAATATGGTTTAATTAATTATTTAATCATGTATGTGCAATTAAATCCTAAGGTTTGATAAACTTAAACTAAGGTTAATTTAAATGATTTATTTAATTAAGAAAATTAAGGTAATAGAATTTAAATGAAAATGAAGTGGATAATTAATGAGCGGTGTATGTGAGTGCTGTTTAAAGAATGGTGTGAAATAAGTGTGTAATTAAAGTGGATAAAGTGAGTGGTTAAAAGTGTGGTAATTATGTGGGCAAAATCAAAGAGTGGTCTAAATTAAGTATGCATTTAAAGTGCAAAAGTATTTGATGAAAAGAATGGTATAAGTAGAGTGTGTAATTAAAGTGGAGAAAAGTCAAATGAAAGAGTGGTGATAAGTGTGGGTAAAAGAATGGATGAAAAATTAAAGTTGAATCAGAAAGAGTGATACACAAAGGTCTCTCTGGGTATATATATGTGTGCTTTGCTCAAGAGTTCCTAATGTTTTTTTTTTTACAGGTAATTTTACCCTCATTTTCTCATCTTCTTCTTTTAACCCTCCCAATGTAGGCTTGGCAAGCGAAAGATATACGTGAAAAAGGAATGAGAGAATTTCAGGAAATTAGAGAGAGAAATATTCTTGCTTTTCCCTTCGTTTTGTTTTGTGTATTTTATTTTTCTCACTCCAAAGTCGTTCAAGTACTTTTGCTGTTGACCACAATCGCCTCTCTGGATCATAGTTGCTAGGATGGACCAACAACATGACTCATCTGTTTGTTGATAGCGCCACGCAATAAGAGAGAGAGAGGAAGTTTAGATTATTGTTTCATCTCCTCTGGTCTGATCGCATGCAGAGATGGGGTTAAGACGACGATAGTGAGAGAGAGTGAGAGAGAGAGTGAGAATTGAATTCAGGGAGATTCTAGAGAGAGGGAAAGTGATTTACGGCTGCTGTAATCACTGTTCTCGTGTCTGTAGAGGATAAGAAAGTTGACGGCGTGCAAGCAGACAACAGAGAGAGAAAAGGTGCACACGCGCATTCTCAAGAGAGTGGCGGCGGCCTGGCTGTGATCTGATTCCTTGAAATAATTGGCGGCATCTGTATCACGTATGCTGTAGAGGGAGATTGGCAGAGACAGAGAGAGTTGAGGGAGTGAATTTAAATAAACCCCAGTTTTAATGATCAGGCTTTTGTTCCCTTCTGGCAGCGTTGTAGGCACAGTGCGCAGGCGGAGGAGAGAGAGAAGTTTTTTTTTATTATTTGTTGTTTTGTTTTCTTGTCTGACTCCCTCCACAGCGGCCGTGCGCGCAGCGCACGTAGAGAGAGAGAGAGAGAGAGAGAGAGAGAGAGAGAGAGAGAGAGAGAGAGAGAGAGAGAGAGAGAGAGAGAGAGAGAGAGAGAGAGAGAGAGAGAGAGAGAGAGAGAGAGAGAGAGAGAGAGAGAGAGAGAGAGAGAGAGAGAGAGAGAGAGAGAGAGAGAGAGAGAGAGAGAGAGAGAGAGAGAGAGAGAGAGAGAGAGAGAGAGAGAGAGAGAGAGAGAGAGAGAGAGAGAGAGAGAGAGAGAGAGAGAGAGAGAGAGAGAGAGAGAGAGAGAGAGAGAGAGAGAGAGAGAGAGGCGCAGAAATAGAGAGAAAGAGAGAGAGAGAGAGTTGAGAAAGAAATAAAGTAGAGAAGAGAGAGAGAAAGAAAAAAAAAGAGAGAGAGAGAGAGAGCGAGAGAGAGAGAGAGAGAGAGAGAGAGAGAGAGAGAGAGAGAGAGAGAGAGAGAGAGAGAGAGAGAGAGAGAGAGAGAGAGAGAGAGAGAGAGAGAGAGAGAGAGAGAGAGAGAGAGAGAGAGAGAGAGAGAGAGAGAGAGAGAGAGAGAGAGAGAGAGAGAGAGAGAGAGAGAGAGAGAGAGAGAGAGAGAGAGAGAGAGAGAGAGAGAGAGAGAGAAGTAGCGAAAGAGAGATAGAAATATAGTTAGAAAAGCATAGTTGTAGATCAATATTAAACTCATTATTAGAATTAAGTTATTTCAATTATCATGTTAGAGTAAAATCTAAATGTATTAAAGTGAGTTAGTGAGCATGTATCTATCTCATTGTGTATGGAAATTATAAATGTATAATTATCACATGATGTTAGAAGCATAAGAAAAAGTGTCCATGAATGTATATTTAAACATGAAAAAGAAATGCATGAAGATGCATATTAGCATTGAAGAGCATGTGTACGAATGCATATGTATGAGCTAATGAATCTGTGTATACATGTTAGTTCATATTAATACTACATTTGCATGAGTATATGTATTTCAAAAAGGAGTAATGTATGTGCATGGTTATATGTATTTAGAAGTGCATGAAAGTATGTTAGCATGTGTATGCTTTAATGTATGTAAAGTATGGGTTTTATGTTTTTCATTAATTTCTTGTTAGATTACTAATATTGTGAATGTTTTTTTTTACAGAAACATTGATGAGTTCAAGCTAATGAAGTAAAGTGAGGAGAAGCAGCAAGATTGAAGATTCATTTAAATTGCAGAAACATTGAAGAATACAATTAATTGAAGTGAAGACAATTGAAGTGAAGCGACAGCCTAAAGATCCATTTAAATCTTATTTCTCATTTATTCAACTATCCAATTGACCAGACATTTATCCAATTATCTAGACTTTACATTTGTATTAGCTTATTAATTCATTTATTCAAACAGTTTAGCATCATATTGTTTCATTAGTGTTTCCATTATTTTCCTTGATGTCTTCTAAGTTAGTTCATGAGTTTGAGCACAATACTATTGAAAATATTGAAAATATTGAAAATGTTCCGCCAACTCTAGACAGACCAGAACCCTCTAGCTTACCTGAAAGTTTAGTAGAAGAACCCATTATGGAAGTTTCAATCTCATATCAGGAAGCTGTTGCTATGTACGAGGCTGCCCGTCCTTACGGTCCATAGCTAGTTAAAACTATTTACTTTTGGTAAGAAAACTTTAGTTTCAGTCATAGAATTAGGTAATTTATATTGTTTTGTCATTAGAACCCTTATTTCCTTAAGCCTGAGTCCGCTACAGACACCCTGCGTGTGCCGAACGATTTAGGCGGATGACTTGATCCACCATCCGAGCATCTCTCACGACCCGACATTGGTGAACCCGATGTGAACAAACGGCGTTGCAGCTCAGGTATAAAATTTAAATTTTTCGTGCATGTGCATACATGATATCGACAGGTTGGATTGCAGAAGCTTCTTCATCCGTGGGAGCAGTGGCTTTGTCTTTGACTCCTTGCACTCTTCTAGGTGTTGAGGGCTGTTCCCTAGGGAACTGAGCGCCTCCACGAAGAGTGACAAGTAGCTATCCTCATCTCGCCACCCCTTTTCATCGACATTAGAAGCAAGAACGTTTGCACAATCATCCATTAGCAACTGATGTATTAGATTTTGATTCTATTAAAAATTGTATAAACTTATACACAAGTCACTCTTTAAAGCCTCTTCTTCGATTCAGATTCCAGGTATTTATATTTGGATTCTTTTTGCTTGCACATAATTAAATGAAAATGACATCTAATGTAGAGAATCTTCTGCATGATATGGAAACACGATTAATTTCATCTATAGATTTAAAGCTTAATTCCAAGTTTGAGTCCTTAAACTCGTTTCTTTCAATCTTAACTACAGTAGTATCTGATTTTAATGCAAATCTTAAGTCAATAGATACTCAATTTGATCACGAGTTTAGGAATTTAGAAGGAATTCTTCATTATGAACTCTCAAATTTGAATGAAAATATGGAAACAATAGCAAATCATGTAAAAGAAATTTCATCATTCAAAACAATTGGTCATGAAATTGCAAGTTTAAAAGAGAACATTGAAAGGTTAAACAATCAAATACACGAAAGTGCTACATGTGAATGCAAAGATAGATATCAAGTACGAGTTCAAAGTAGATCTATGTATTCTATTGACCAAAATCCTTTACCCGATCATAGAAAAGTTGATCCTAAGGCTTTATATCAAAGACCGAAGAGAACTGTAAGATGCTTCTGGTGTGACCAACTAGGTCATACTTATGGGAATTGTATGGCCTATGAGAAAGCATGTAGCCAACAATTGGTATTAGAAAGTGAACAGAAAATATGTGATTATCAAACGCATCTACCATTGAGATTAAACTTAGGTAGAGGAGGAATGATAGACTATTTTGACCAAGAAATATTTAGTCCTAAAACCAAACTTCAAAAACAATGGAAACCTAAGAGTCATAAGGAGAAAAGCAATGTATGTCAATTACATTCTATGAACACCAAGATTGTGCCTAAATGTGAATGTTTGGACAATGATCAAAACCTTATTAAACCTAAATCTATGAATAACATTGATCTTCAAATTAAATCTAAGGATCAAGATACATTGAAAAAGTTTAAGAAAGAAGAAGATGTAAAGATAAAAGATGATGAAAATGAACAATCAATTGATGGAAATATAGATATACAGGCGGTTAAAACAGAACCTAAAGTCATAGAAATTGACAATAAATGTGATCAAAATAAAAATGATGAAAGAATAGTACAAACATCTGAAGACGAAAATCTTCAACTTCAATCAGAACATGACAAGAATATGGGAAAATGGGTACAAGAAGCCATATGGAAGATTGAAAATAATATCAAAAACTCATCTAAAGGTAAGAAAAAGGAGAAGAATTTAAGTGAATAGTTTTATTGTGATGGAATTGTTTATTGAAGATAAAACATTTCAAATTTTGATTTTTTCTTGCTGCATATATACTATTTTCCTAAAAATTGAGAAACATATACCTAAATTGTTTAGTTTTAATGTTTGAAAAGCTAATTACAAACTTATGATTAAGTTTACATTACGATTTGTTTAATCAAAAGAATTCTAAAATATGAAAACACAAAGTTTGTTTCAAATTAAACAAAAACATGTTTGTAATTATGGTTGCAAATGATTTTGATCAATATGCTTGTCATTTCCTAAACTTATGATAAATTTATGATTTTTTTCTTTCACAAATAAGAAGAAATCTATTATGAAGAACAATTATGAAGAATATTATTATGATGAATATTTTGCACAAAATGATCTTTGTTTACAACAATTATGATGATATACTTTTAAAAGAAAGAAATATATATGATATAAATATGATCATGATAAATATGAAGAACATGAAAAAAATGTTACAATATGAGGATGATTTTATTGATATACCATATGATGAGTAAGAGGAACTTTTATAATCCAGATATGAATTTTTCATTGATATAAAAAAAATGATGCTCATTTATAAAGATACAAGTTAAAAACTTTGAACATTTTGATTTTTCCTAAATTTTATGAACTTTGTTTCATAGGTTGAAAAACCTATTTAAAAAAAAAAAATTAAGAATGCATTATTTATGATAATTATAACCACTATGAATTTCTTATGATGAAATTTGTGACATGATGAAGATGAATCTGATAGAATATATGAATTTATATTTGCAAGATAAATGATAATGAAGATTACTTGTTTTGTAGCTTCTATTTTATAAGTGATTACAGGTTCTGAAGATGCATTGATCAAAGCAATTGAAGATGTTATGCCAAAAGTTCTGATGAATTTAAAGAGAGCAGATTGAAGATGAAGCAGATTGAAGATAAAATTGATTTTAGGTTGTATTTTTCTTTGTCTTAAAGTTTTGTTTTACGTATTTTATTTGCATTCATATAAAACTAATTGATAAAATCTGGAATGAAAAATATTATTTTATAAAGGACTCTATTTAACCATATTAGGGAAATAAACATAATTTATATTTCTACATTTATAGATTAAGTGAGATTTGTTAAAAAATAGAAGGATTTGTAGTTCATTTAGATAACGAAAGTAGTTGTATATGTGTAGGAGCATATTGTTGCATGATTCATGTCTGTGAAAACCTAGATCTTTCTTGTCCATGCAGCTAGATCCTTAGCTCGGATTAAGGGGTTAAGCCTTTCCCCTTTAAAACAAAAAAGTAGAGAAAAAAAAAATGACATGGAAGTTATACCTTCTTCCACCCCAAAAAGGTATTTACATTTATTATTGATATGAAGTTTACATCATATTTATATGAAGAAAACTAGTTGTGAAAAAACACATCTAGTGATTAAAATTGGGCATACAAGGTGGCTATCTGTCCAAGTAGATTTAGTAGATTTCTTTGGCATGCTTGATTGTTCATATGTGAATGCATATATATGACGAAACCTGCATTTGAATGAATGAAAATGAATTCTGTTTTATACTAATCTTTACATAGTTTATAAATGGATGAAATGTAAATTAATGTTTGTTGACTGAACAGGTTACTAGTTTACCTTTATACTTTAATATGTTTTCATTGCCAGATATAATAAACTTCATGTGCATGTTGAAAAGATTAAAAATTTGATAATTTAAAATATGTTTATAAAAGAATTTGATGCTGTTCTATGATTTAATTTCAGGATAATCATTGAACATGCTGCTTCCCTCCACCTGCAAGTTGGCCCATCGAGGACGATGTGCAGGTTTGGTGGCGGTGGATGTCGGGAAGATTTACATCTTCCAGTTGATGACCAGAGAAAATGAAAACAACTTAATTGGTGAATTCTAAACCTCTTTTTCACTGTTGAACAATTGTTCTGGATTGAATTAACTACTTTTGAAGTGTTTGCAGGTACAAGAAATGATGAAGAATATGTGTTCATATTAGGGTTACCCTAATTACTCATTTAATGAGTGTTTTAAATTGATACATATCAGACATATGAGTATATACCCCTAGGTTTTCATAAGTTTATATAAATTAAGTCAGTAGGATTAATCCAAAGGATCTTAAATGATTCCATTGGGTTAATGTTAAGAGTTTAGATGATTTATCATGGGTTAGAGATAGGGTTTTAAAGGGTTTTCATGAGTTTCTGATGGGTTTAAGTAGGTTTTCTAGGGTTTTAGAATGTTTTAAAGGTTAAAACAATTAATATTTAATGAAATTAATCTATATCTAAACATTGGTTCAATGATAAAAATTAAAATATGGTTTAATTAATTATTTAATCATGTATGTGCAATTAAATCCTAAGGTTTGATAAACTTAAACTAAGGTTAATTTAAATGATTTATTTAATTAAGAAAATTAAGGTAATAGAATTTAAATGAAAATGAAGTGGATAATTAATGAGCGGTGTATGTGAGTGCTGTTTAAAGAATGGTGTGAAATAAGTGTGTAATTAAAGTGGATAAAGTGAGTGGTTAAAAGTGTGGTAATTATGTGGGCAAAATCAAAGAGTGGTCTAAATTAAGTATGCATTTAAAGTGCAAAAGTATTTGATGAAAAGAATGGTATAAGTAGAGTGTGTAATTAAAGTGGAGAAAAGTCAAATGAAAGAGTGGTGATAAGTGTGGGTAAAAGAATGGATGAAAAATTAAAGTTGAATCAGAAAGAGTGATACACAAAGGTCTCTCTGGGTATATATATGTGTGCTTTGCTCAAGAGTTCCTAATGTTTTTTTTTACAGGTAATTTTACCCTCATTTTCTCATCTTCTTCTTTTAACCCTCCCAATGTAGGCTTGGCAAGCGAAAGATATACGTGAAAAAGGAATGAGAGAATTTCAGGAAATTAGAGAGAGAAATATTCTTGCTTTTCCCTTCATTTTGTTTTGTGTATTTTCTTTTTCTCACTCCAAAGTCGTTCAAGTACTTTTGCTGTTGACCACAATCGCCTCTCTGGATCATAGTTGCTAGGATGGACCAACAGCATGACTCATCTGTCTGTTGATAGCACCACGCAATAAGAGAGAGAGAGGAAGTTTAGATTATTGTTTCATCTCCTCTGGTCTGATCGCATGCAGAGATGGGGTTACGACGACGATAGTGAGAGAGAGTGAGAGAGAGAGTGAGAATTGAATTCAGGGAGATTCTAGAGAGAGGGAAAGTGATTTACGGCTGCTGTAATCACTGTTCTCGTGTCTGTAGAGGATAAGAAAGCTGACGGCGTGCAAGCAGACAACAGAGAGAGAAAAGGTGCACACGCGCATTCTCAAGAGAGTGGCGGCGGCCTGGCTGTGATCTGATTCCTTGAAATAATTGGCGGCATCTGTATCACGTATGCTATAGAGGGAGATCGGCGGAGACAAAGAGAGTTGAGGGAGTGAATTTAAATAAACCCCAGTTTTAATGATCAGGCTTTTGTTCCCTTCTGGCAGCATTGTAGGCGCAGTGCGCAGGCGGAGGAGAGAGAGAAGTTTTTTTTTATTATTTGTTGTTTTGTTTTCTTGTCTGACTCCCTCCACAGCGGCCGTGCGCGCAGAGAGAGAGAGAGAGAGAGAGAGAGAGAGAGAGAGAGAGAGAGAGAGAGAGAGAGAGAGAGAGAGAGAGAGAGAGAGAGAGAGAGAGAGAGAGAGAGAGAGAGAGAGAGAGAGAGAGAGAGAGAGAGAGAGAGAGAGAGAGAGAGAGAGAGAGAGAGAGAGAGAGAGAGAGAGAGAGAGAGAGAGAGAGAGAGAGAGAGAGAGAGAGAGAGAGAGAGAGAGAGAGAGAGAGAGAGAGAGAGAGAGAGAGAGAGAGAGAGAGAGAGAGAGAGAGAGAGGCGCAGAAATAGAGAGAAAGAGAGAGAGAGAGTTGAGAAAGAAATAAAGTAGAGAAGAGAGAGAGAAAGAAGAGAGAGAGAGAGAGAGAGAGAGAGAGAGAGAGAGAGAGAGAGAGAGAGAGAGAGAGAGAGAGAGAGAGAGAGAGAGAGAGAGAGAGAGAGAGAGAGAGAGAGAGAGAGAGAGAGAGAGAGAGAGAGAGAGAGAGAGAGAGAGAGAGAGAGAGAGAGAGAGAGAGAGAGAGAGAGAGAGAGAGAGAGAGAGAGAGAGAGAGAGAGAGAGAGAGAGAGAGAGAGAGAGAGAGAGAGAGAGAGAGAGAGAGAGAAGTAGCGAAAGAGAGATAGAAATACAGTTAGAAAAGCATAGTTGTAGATCAATATTAAGCTCATTATTAGAATTAAGTTATTTCAATTATCATGTTAGAGTAAAATCTAAATGTATTAAAGTGAGTTAGTGAGCATGTATCTATCTCATTGTGTATGGAAATTATAAATGTATAATTATCACATGATGTTAGAAGCATAAGAAAAAGTGTCCATGAATGTATATTTACACATGAAAAAGAAATGCATGAAGATGCATATTAGCATTGAAGAGCATGTGTACGAATGCATATGTATGAGCTAATGAATGTGTGTATACATGTTAGTTCATATTAATACTACATTTGCATGAGTATATGTATTTCAAAAAGGAGTAATGTATGTGCATGGTTATATGTATTTAGAAGTGCATGAAAGTATGTTAGCCTGTGTATGCTTTAATGTATGTAAAGTATGGGTTTTATGTTTTTCATTAATTTCTTGTTAGATTACTAATATTGTGAATGTTTTTTTTTACAGAAACATTGATGAGTTCAAGCTAATGAAGTAAAGTGAGGAGAAGCAGCAAGATTGAAGATTCATTTAAATTGCAGAAACATTGAAGAATACAATTAATTGAAGTGAAGACAATTGAAGTGAAGCGACAGCCTAAAGATCCATTTAAATCTTATTTCTCATTTATTCAACTATCCAATTGACCAGACATTTATCCAATTATCTAGACTTTACATTTGTATTAGCTTATTAATTCATTTATTCAAACAGTTTAGCATCATATTGTTTCATTAGTGTTTCCATTATTTTCCTTGATGTCTTCTAAGTTAGTTCATGAGTCTGAGCACAATACTATTGAAAATATTGAAAATATTGAAAATGTTCCGCCAACTCTAGACAGACCAGAACCCTCTAGCTTACCTGAAAGTTTAGTAGAAGAACCCATTATGGAAGTTTCAATCTCATATCAAGAAGCTGTTGTTATGTACGAGGCTGCCCGTCCTTACGGTCCATAGCTAGTTAAAACTATTTACTTTTGGTAAGAAAACTTTAGTTTCAGTCATAGAATTAGGTAATTTATATTGTTTTGTCATTAGAACCCTTATTTCCTTAAGCCTGAGTCCGCTACAGACACCCTGCGTGTGCCGAACGATTTAGGCGGATGACTTGATCCACCATCCGAGCATCTCTCACGACCCGACATCGTGATACCAAAACTCAATCGGACACGATACTTGGAGATTTTTAAGCCCAAATTCAAAAATTTTGGCAAATGTGTGTACCTTATGTTCTCCTTCTCACTCCTATCATCCTGTAGATGCAAAACCACCCTTCAAAGTCGGGATACGACACTCACGATACCAGATGCAGCTCTTGTCACTCCATGATACTGTCACTCAGTTTTTTGAAGTTTTAACTGCGCGATTCTCTGTATTTCTTCCATGCTCAAGATCTGAACTCTCTCTGAACTCCTTGCACACCAAGAATGAAGAAGGAGAGGTGAAAATCGGGAGTGTATAGGCAAAAAAAAGCGGAAAAAATAGAGAAAGTGAAGATGGAGGAGATGGTAGTGATGATGATGATGAAGAAGAAGGAAAACTAAGAAACTGAACTAGAAATGGTGATTTTTTTACCTTCCAACGTTGCTACTCTACGTCTTACCATCACACACTCGTCCTCCAAGCTCTCTCCCCGGCAACGGTGCCAAATTTGGTGTCACTCTAGCACAATGGTAAGTACCAACGTGAGAAGCTTCACCTCATAATTGTTAATCCGCGGAGACGTGAGGACCAGTATGAAGACCAAGAGCAAGTGAAGTGCACAAGTGTGTGAGTGAAAGCACACAAACATACACACACATACACACACGTGCACAAGGTAAGAGCAAAGAGAGGAACAATGGAAGAACGTACATTACAAAAGAACTCTTTTACAAACCAGACCTAGTGTCCGGCCTAGTTAAAAAATAGGTTCCAAGGCTTATTTGGGGACTCAAACAGAATCTAAAAATTATGAAAATTGGTAGGATGATACTTCTAATACTCCTCAAGCTTGAGGACTCCTTGGGTTGAACAAAATGGAGTTGTAAAAATGGAAAATGGAGTTTACAATGGTTTTTAGTGACAAAAGTCACTATATTTATAGGGATTTCTTCTTAAAATTTGACATGTACTTCTTGGAGCTCCCTACTTGCTCCTCTTTCTTGTGTATCCACTTCTTTGATGCACTTCCATGCTTTTTCCTTGACGTTGAGCTTCAACACAGAGTCTTAGGTAAGCATCTTTGCCTCTCCGATATAGGTTGTCTCCTAATAAGGCATAGTCGTGAGCCTCTTGCTCCATGCTTCCTTTTCTTGCTAGACTAGCCTCGCTAGGCAGTGTTCCTGATCTCATAAATTCTACCAATGGAGCACTCCAATCTGGAATTAATGACACATGATAAAGGGTGGCATGCTCCACTAGGGATCTCTCTTTACATGTTGGACAATTCTTAATCCACTCATGAATTTCTTTGTCCATGCTAGGCCAATACACTCCTAAACCTTTTAGATTCTACAATGTTCGTTGTTTAGAATAGTGATTTCCTAGCAATCCTTCACGGGCTTGTTGCAACCAACTACTATGTTTTTCATCCTCGAAACAACAAGCTAGTACACGCTCTGTATATCTTATTTGTACATGCTTCCTGCCAATATTTGATATTTTTGTGATTTTACAATTTCATCTTTGTTGGTGTTTACATTCTTATTTTCAGGTTTGAATGTTAGGACATGTACTAACTTATTTGCCCATTTAGGAACAACTTCTAAATTGAACAAATAAGCATTTGACAATTCATCTGACACTCCTTGCAGTGATTCACCTGAAGTGATGCGAGAAAGGTGATCTGCCCTAAGGTGGGCCCTACCTTTCCTAACTACCACTTCAAAGTCGTATTCCATTAGTAAGAGCAACCATCTTACTAAGCGTCCGATATTGCAAGGTTTATTGGCCAAATATAATAAGGCTTTGTGATCAGTGAAAAACTTGAACTTGTTGGCCAATAAGTAGTGTCTAGACTTCTTCACAGCGTATACCATGCCTAAGCCTTCTCGCTTGGTTGTAGTATAGTTTCGTTCAGCTGCGTTTAGCTATCTGCTAGCATATACTATAGGTAAATCTAGATTTCCTTCACCTGTGGGTTGTGCTAGCACACATCCTATTGCATGATTGGATGCATCCACATGGACATGGAATGGTTTATTCCATTCAAAAGTGGTGAATATTGGTGCTGAGCACAAACGTCTCTTCAGCTCAGTGAAGGAATTTTCACATTCGTCGTTCCACTCAAAGTTTGTCAGCAAGGCATAAAGAGGTTTGGCTATGATTGCATACATGTATACCTACGATAATATCCAAAATGGCCCATAAAGGCTTGAACCTCTTTAATGTTCCTTGGCCTCGGCAACTCCGCTATGGCTCTTACTTTGTCCTCATCTGTTGATATTCCATTCTTAGAAACAATGTGATATCATGGGGATAGTATGAGAGCAAATTTTTGGATCTACTCCCTTCAAGTCTCTATAGTGCGACACAAACACATCCCTATATTCCCTTAATAGAGCTATAAGCTCTGTTTCTTTGTCTGCACTTAGGCCGTCTCCTATGTACCTACATCGCTCTTCGTTCTCTTCAATGGTTACAAAAATTCTTTTGGTCTTTTCTTTATTATCATATGCCTCTCCTATGATGGCCTCTCTTTTTGGCATTCATACCAAAATTTTTCGGTCTTCAACTTCATACTTCTTGAAGTTTTCTGGTACTTCAAACAATGATTCCTCCTCTTCTTGTTTTACTGCTTTTGTCTTCTTTTTCTTTTGACCTCCTTCACTTCCATCCTTTGAATTTATAGTTTTAATGCTTGTGAGAGGTTCTTCTTCTTTTTGAGTAAATACTCCAACATCTTCTAGATCATGCTTCTCTAAGTCAAAGCAACTATCCATTACAATGGACTCTAGATCATCCTCATTTTCTTCTTCTTCTATGACATCACTAGGGTCACATTCTTCCAACAAGGGTTGACACATGAACACTAAAATATCATAACCCTCCTCATCACAATGAGCCTTCCATTGTTCTTCATTGACAGCAATGTCCATGGTGGCTAAGATTTCTGCCCAACCATGAAGCTCAAATTCCTTATTGGGAAAGATCATCGGTGTGTAGGTTGGGTCTTTAACTAGTCTATCTCCTTGAGAAGTTCCTTCTTCTCTTGCTTTTAGGCATCTTTCCTCTTCCTCTGCGACCTTGCACATCCACAAATGAGTATCTTCATGCATCCAAGATGGATCAGTTGAACTTCTAGAATGCACAAAGATAGAATCTTCTTTTGCTTTGTGGATTGGATTCCACTGTAGGAGTGGTACATCTCTGAAGGTATCCTTTCGATTGACCTTGGTGGTGACCCCTAAGTGCTATAAGTACAAGGATTTGGTTCCCCAATCCTGTACTATTTGCAATTGTCCTAGGAAGGGCCTTCCCAAGGTCATCTCATAGACATTATTTTTTTCAAAGTCACATATAGCAAATGTGTGTTCAAACTCTACCCTACAAGTGGTTAGAGTTATCCCTTCTAGAAATCCTAGAGGTCTTTCAACATGGCCGTACGCCATTTGAAGCTTCATTCTAGTTGGTCTTAATGTGGGTTTGCCCCATTGCTTCCACAAGGAGGTGGTCGCAATAGCAACACCAACATCTGAATCTATGATCGCTTTGATTGTGTAACCTTGATAGGTAATCAGAAGATAAGTATTACCTTCTTCACCTTCACTCATGTCCCCTATTTTGTCTAGAGGTATCTCTGGTACTTTCTACTTAGAGCCTGCTTTTGGCATATTGGAATCAAGTTCTGGGACCTGATCCTTCACATGATTCCATAGCTCGGGTTTTAGTAGCTCTTCCACAGTACGATGACACTGAACCTTGGTGTTCTTCATGACATCAGTGTTCCTTGGAACCACTGAGTCTTCGTTTCTTACCAGTATTGTGGGAGCTCTGATCTAGAGAGATTCAGACTCCCATGGCCTCTGAATTGTGGCAACTCTTGTAAAGAATTAGATTCAAAATCTAATCTTTCATCTTTTTGTTGCTCTGCTCGAGCTCCATAGATTGATGGAATGTCTTGGGTAAATTGATCATGAAGGTCATCAATCTCAAGAATAGGAGGGGGATTACCCTTCTCCTTGGTCCATTTATCTTCCTGTATTTCCCGCAAGAACTCTTGAGAGTGCTGTTGAATTGAAAGAGTTGCTCCCTCATTCACAGAATCAGGAACTTCCTTGGCGGTGAGCTTTCTCTTTCAACAACTGGTTGAGCCTATAGAGGCAAAGAAACATGCAGCTTGTTTACCAATTGCTTTAATCTTTCTAGTAAGCCCTAGAAATGCAAATCCGGTTTGATAGAGTTTGTTTGATTGAACTATTGACTAGGTTTAAGCATAGCTTGAGCCAACTCTACCATTTTCATGCACACTTTTGTCCGTTCGATCTCTAAATCTGCTCTAGGGTAACTCTTGTCTAAGTTTGCAGTTGTTGGCCCTTCTTGAAGTCGAGCTTGGTAGGCCTTGAACATCATGTCCAAGCCTTCTAGGGTTGGATCTGCTAGAATAGACCCTGATTGTGGTTTATTTACAATGAGTAGTGGGGTGGAATGAGGTTGAGTGGACGGAGCGTTGGCATGCGAGGGGCTTTGAGATACAATGTCTTCTATTTTTTGTTTTTGCATATTTTAGGCTTTCTTCTAGTTCAGATATTATTTTATTCCACTTACGATTGGTCTTCTCCCTGGTATCCTTCCAAGTTCTTGTTTTCCTTTTACTCAGCTCTCCTGATTCACTTCACTCTAATTGATTAGCTGGTTTCGCTTGTTGTACAACTTGTGACCAAATGACAGCCTGTATAGGAACCACATTACTGCTACTTGAACTTGAATCCACTACTAAGCCTACCACATCAATGGGTGCAACCTTGGTTGCATTAGAGGGATTCCTAGGACAATCTCTCGGGAGATGTTCCTTCCGCACTCAGGATAAAAACTTTGTATTGTGATGTTTTGTTCTTTTCCGGGAGTCAGTGAATGGGGACATTCCGGAATGAAATGGTCACCCTAACATCTAGAACATGGACCTCTAGGGGCTTGTGGTCTTACTTGTCTCGCTTGGGGCCTGGGGTTAGGATTTGTATACATGACATTGGAGTATTCTGGCTCCCAATTTTGTTCCATAAGTGGTGTCTTTTATTGATAGGAATAAGCCTCACTATGGTCTGGTGACTCTGTGTAATAAGCTTGCGGACTATCTTCATGGGAGTAGTCTGAACTATGAGCACGAGAGTCATTTTTTGAGACCAACGGGTTTAGTGGCACCAATGATATATTAAGGTTCTCCTCTACCACTGCATTCTTAAGTGGGATCACATTGGCAGGAGCTGGTGGTTGGTTTCCTAGGACTGGTTGTGGCCTATATGGTGCTTGATATTGTTGTTGTGGCCTATAATATGGATGTTGGTATTGATTTTGATACCTACCCTACTGGTAAGGTTGCTAAAAATTTTTTCTGATAGCCTGCCTATTGTATGGACAATCTTGAGTTGTGTGGTTCGTGTATTTTTTCTCAATGGCGCAATATGGAGCATTCCTTTCTCTTATGTTTGGGTTTTGCATTGGGCATACTTTAGCCATGTGGTCTCATCCGCAAGTATAACATCGCTTCAATGAGGTGACTCTTGTTGTTTGTCTATTTTGGACTCCTAGCTTCTTGACAACTTGCTCAACTATCTTATCTATCTTAGTGGAGGTTCTAGCAGTATGACTAGTAGAACTAACAAAGTCCTTATAGAGTTTGGATGGTGCTAACTCCTCACCCAAATTATCTTCTATGTCAATACATATCTGCACACACTCTTCTATGGATCTAGGCTCTTTCAAGTACACATATGATCGTAACTTGGTGCTTAGTAAGCCATCTAAAAACAAGGCCACTTGTTTGTCCGGTGTGGGTAATTCTAGCATAGGGCATCTTTCCAAGTACTGTCTAAACCTTCTTCGTGCCAGTTATTGCACTATTTCTTGGGGTGTCTACTTGAAGCTGTGGATCAAGGATGATGTGTTATGCCTGATGCCACTCTTGGAAAATTCTACAATGAATTCTTCTAGCAGTTGATCTATCTCTCTATAGTTGCGATTGTTTAGGGGCTGAAACCAAGCTAAGGTAGTATCCTTAAGAGTCAAACCAAATGCTTCGAACTGAGTGAACAAGTCCTCAATGTGTTCAACTCTTAACACTTGTTTGAACTCGGCCACATGATCATAAGGATCTCCCGACACATCAAAATAGTTCTTCATAGCCTAGACCACTTGAGAAGGTCTGAGGGTTGTTGGATGTTCTCCGGGTCTAGGCAATGGAAAACCATGTTCATCTCTTTGATGCCTATGTACTCGATGTCTCTCCCTTTCAGGTATACCACCTTCAAGTCTAGATCTCTCTCTACCCACAGAGTGTGCAAAACTTACCTCTTGTCTCTCTCTTGTTTGTTCTCATTGTGCCTCATGAGCTTGGGATGATCCTACAGCTTGGTGGCCATGAGAAATATTAGATTGTGGTGGAGGAAAAACTAATTCTCCTTGCCAAGTGTATGTATGTGTTGACAGTATACGGGAAGAAGCAAGTACGGACACACATGCAGATCTAGCACTGAGGCAACCCTTCATTGTTTTTCAAAACCCTCACATCATTTTAAAGTGATTCTCATCACTACAAACCCTTGTAAATATCATTTCACCTTTTTGTAGCTCCATTTTGTACAAGCCGAGGAGTCCTCGAGCTTGGGGAGCCTTAGAAGTAGTTGCCTGTCAATTTTCATAATTTTTAGATCTCGTTTGGGCCCTCAAATAAGCCCTGGAACCTAATTTTTAACTAGGCCGGACACTAGGTCTGGACAGGACCAAAGCTAGTCAAAAACTATAAATAGAGCTAGAGAGCTCATTTTTGGGGCTAGCTTCTTGTAGTTTGAGCTTGTATGAGAACTTTCTTGCAATAGAAGTGATTCCATTGTCTTACTCTCTTTGTTCTTACTGTGTGTGCGCGTGTGTGTGTATGTGTGTGCATGCTTGTGTGCTTCTCACTCATGCACTTGTGCTTCCACTTGCTCGTGGTCTTCATACCATCCTCATGTCTTCCCGGATTGACATTAAAGGAGGTGCTACTCATCACTGAGCTACACCAAATTTTGGCGCCGTTGCCGGGGATCGAGCTTTGAGGACGAGCGTGTGATGGTAAGACGTAGAGAGGACGCGTTGGAATGGTAAGTAGTAGGTAAATTTCTGATTTTTCTCCATCTCCATCTTCATCTCCATCTCCATCTTCATCTCCATCTCCATCTTCATCTCCACCTCCTTCTCCACTACATATTCCCTCTTCCTTATCATTCCCTCATTTGTTGTGTGCGAGTTTGAGAGAGAGCGATTGTGCGTGCTTGTATTTGTGTGTTTTTTGCATGTTTCTTGCAGGTGGCAGCTCCATCATCATCTCCAGCAAACTCAGCAGGTACAGAAACTGTCTGCACAGTCCCCGAGGCGTTGAGCTCGAGCTATCGCGACACTCCGAAAATTTCACCCAATCACGATTCTGAGTGCACCACGACACTGCGCAGGCCTAGAGTTCACAGGAACACTAGATAGAACAGAAAAATTCACCATATCCCGAGCTATCGCGACACTTCCAGGTATCGCGACACCCCACGACCTATCGCGACACTTCGAGGTATCGCGACACTCCACGACCTATCGCGACACTCCGAGGTATCGCGACACTCCGAGGTATCGCGACACTCCGAGGTATCTCGACACTTCCGACCTATCGCGACACTCCGAGGTATCGCGACACTTCCCACCTATCGCGACACTCCGAGGTATCGCGACACTCCCACCTATCGCGACACTTCGAGCTATCGCGACACTTCGAGCTATCGCGACACTTCCCACCTATCGCGACACTTCGAGCTATCGCGACACTTCCCACCTATCGCGACACTTCGAGCTATCGCGACACTTCCCACCTATCGCGACACTTTCCACCTATCGCGACACTTTGAGCTATCGCGACACTTCCCACCTATCGCGACACTTTCCACCTATCGCGACACTTCGAGCTATTGCGACACTTCCCACCTATCGCGACACTTCCCACCTATCGCGACACTTCGAGCTATCGCGACACTTCGAGCTATCGCGACACTTCGACCCGACCTATCGCGATACACGGCCTTTAACGCATAAAAATTGAGGGTTAATTTTTTTAGTGATTGGAAGGGTAGTTGAGCTTAAATTTTAGGCACCTTGGTATAACTTTAGAACCTTGGAAGTGGGCAAAAGGCCTAGAAACCAGAGAGGGATCTCCTGAACCCTGAGTGCCTGTTTTGACCCTTTAGTGCCTGAATGGTCATAACTTGACCATACGAACTCCGATTGATGAGATTTTGGTCTCGTTGGAAAGCTCGTTGAGAATCCCACGTGGACCTCGACTGGTTTTTGTAAGAATCATACGCGGAGTTTTAGAACATGCATTATTAAGTTGACCTTTAGGTGGAGCTAAGTGGTTCTCAGATTCAGGGGGTACAGTGAGCTACTCCAAGGGGGCTAAAATTATTGAAGTGTGTCTTTCAAATACTTGTGGCAATAAAGCTATACTAACTGGTGAATTTTTGCAGGAACTTTGTGTGCACTCAAGGCAATCCAAAGCAAGCTAGCAAGGGTGAGTACCGAGCTTGGGAGAAGGCTTCCTGGGCTTGTGTAGCAGTCTGGTCAACCAGCTAATTGAGGTTGGAAGATCTCTCAACCCTCCTTTGTCAATTCCTAGCCTAGGCTAAGTACGACTTAGGTGTGGTAATTAATTAGGGCAACGTTAGGCACGAATCAAGTCCAAGAATATTAATCAACAAAGTGCAAGAAGTAAATAGGTCTTAAGTGCGAAAACCCTAAGGGACAAAAGGTAAACGGGAATCGATCACTCATCAAGTGCGGAAATTCACTTAAGTACTCCTGACGACGCAATTTCAGACAAGACCATAAACATAATATTCAACTAAAAAGAACGAAGTGATTGATGCAAAATCAACCTGCAACGAGAGTGTGCTTGGGTTCCAGGGGATAAATAAATCAGGCTTATGAACCTTAGATCAGGCAGACACTTAGGCCGAGACAGACAGAGCCTCAGATCCTCTGAAGCTAGTGTCAATCACACCGCCAGGTCTTGGGCCCAGCAGTTGAGTGATTATCCATACATTCCCAGATCAGAAACAAGTGATTCTGAGATGTCCTATCACATGGAGAGACTAGTAGGTAGTTTAGGGTTGGCTTATCTAGAAAAACCAGAGGGACCTTACAAGACTCAGCTGGAATACATCAGGACGAATCGTCTAGGTGCTCGCATCTACGAAGACGGACTGAGAAGATCGGTGGTCCAGATTAAGAACCCCGATCAACCCCATGGATTAGACCATCCGGTAGTCAAGTTTGAGAATGGAGCATACCTAGATAAAGAGGGGACTATATATGTAGTCACCACTTTCCCTGATAGAACTGATGAGTTTGGAAATGTGATTGCGGAGACCGACATGGGTGACATAGAGCAAGGGAACTTAGAGAGAGAGCCAAGAACTCCCCGTGGTAAATCTGTCTTAACCAGAATCATGACTCCAGAGTGGATTCCACAGGATAATAAAAGCATAGATCTGCTTCTAAACCGAGAAACCGATGAGGTTTTTTGGAGATATAAATCTCCTCAATCTCAGGAAGTGAGTGCCCTCACGATCTATGAGTTTAAAGACCCTGATAGCCCAGGTCAAGTAACCTACCTAGACAATGCATCAGAGAGAATCTTCGTGGTCACTGAGCTTGGCAGACATGCCTACACATGGAAGGGAGAATTTGTTTTTTCCCCAACCAAGGTCTACTGTGTCCTTTGGTCACCAAGGAGCTGGGACCTCCCAAGCTCATGGGGCTCAGAGAGATAGAAGTAGAGACAAACCTGAGGTAAGTTTCGCCAACTCCCCGGGAAGAGAAAGAACGGGAACAGAAAGGAATAGAGTGGAACCTGAGAGACATAGAACCCCATGGAATCACAGGGACATTGACGATTTTCCTTTGCCAAGGCCGAGAGAACACACTAGGACCCTACGACCAACTCAACTGGTGAAGTCCATGAAGAATTATTTCGATGGCACGGGAGACCCTTATGACCATGTGGCAGAATTTCGACAAGTGTTGAAAGCTGAACAGGTGGAGGACCTATTCACACAATATAACGCTTTCGGTCTAACCCTTAGGAACACTGCCCTTACGTGGTTCCAACCACTGAATGAGAGGCATTTCAGAAACATAGACCAACTCTTAGAGGCATTTATTGTTGAGTTTTCTAAGAGTGGAATCAGGCATAACACCTCCTCACTAATTCATAGCTTCAAACAAACACCTCAAGAGACGGTCAGACTAGCTGGAAGAAGATTTAGACAGTACCTGGAGAGATGCCCTATGCCGGAGTTACCCACACCAGCCAAACAAGTGGCCTTGTTCCTAGACGGATTGTTGAGCACTAAGCTCAGGTCATATGTGTACCTGAAGGACCCTAGAACGATAGAGGAGTGCGTGCGCATGTGCATAGACATTGAGGACAATCTAGGTGAGGAGTTAGAACTATCAAAAATCTATAAGGATTCTGATAGCTCTAGTAAACAGACATCTGGTCAATCCACATCCATCGAGGAACTTGCAGAGAAGGTAGCCCAAAAACTAGGCGTCTCTAGCAAGCAAATTCCGAGATTTGCCCCAGTTAAGCGCTGTTACAATTGTGGCGGTGAACATATGGCAAGTGTATGCCCCATTATGGCCCAACCACAGGCGAATCCTAGTAGCCAGTACTGCACCATAGAGCGCAGATACACCAACCACACTGCACAAGACTGCCCATATAACAAGCAAACTGTTAGGCAAAATCATCCTCAGCCATATCCACAACATGGTAGGTACCAGAATAATTACCCATCACCACAATACAACAGACCACAACAAACTTATCAGCCACTTTATCAAGGGCAGCAGAGACCTCAACCAGTCCTAGTGCAGCAACCCCCTGCTCCAACCAATGTGATCCCAGTGAAATATGCATCTACTGAAGAAAATCCGAATAGAGCCATAGTTCCAGTCACCCCATTGCTGTCAGACAGTGATCCAAGTGACCATAGTTTTGACTCCACACATATTGATAGCCCACATGCTTACTACATGCAGTCACCCGAGCATAACGAGTCATACTATTATGAGGACCCAAGTGAAACTAGTGAGGAACGGGAGTATTCTAATGTCATGTACACAAACCCCAACCCTAGACCTCAACCTAGGCAGGTACGACCTCCATTTCCTAGAGGACCATGCTTCAGATGTCAGGGAGATCACCTTATACGTGATTGTCCACTGCCTGCCCCTACACAGCCTCAACCAGTAACCATTCAGGGCTTCTGTCAAGACTGCGGGAAAGAGCATCTCCTACGAGATTGCCCAAAGAACCCTAATAACATGCCTAAAATCACTCCTATCAATGTTGTTGGGTTAGTTGTAGACTCCATAGGGAGTGTGACTTCCACTGCACCTGTGCAGGTGATCACAAGAGCCCAGGCACTTCAACAACACCAAGGTGTTGGTCCCGAAAAGATCCCCGAGGTGAGTGAAACAGAGAGCATACCCAAAAAGAGAACTAGCGCCTGGAAGGATAGTCGGGAAAGAATGAAGAGGCAATGGGCAAAAAAGATAAACGAACTTGAAGAAAGCGTGAGAGAAACCAAGGCAAAAATCACAGAGATCACATCTCAACCGCACTTCCACACACTTCCACCACTACCATCCCCATCACCCTCCATTTCTCCACCCTCTAATACACCCCTCGTAACCCACCCACCACCCCGAGTAGGATCAGTATTAGCTGACCCCACTCCTGAAGGCTTGGACATGATGTTCAAGGCCTACCAGGCTCGACTTCAAGAAGGGCCAACAGCTGCAAACCTAGACAAGAGTTACCCTAGAGCAGATTTAGAGATTGAACGGATGAAAATGTGCATGAAAATGGTAGAACAAGCTCAAGCTATACTTGAGACTAGTCAAAAGTTCAATCAGACAAACTCTGTCAAGCCGGATTTGCATTTCCAAGGCTTGCTAGAAAGATTAGAGCAATTGGTAAACAAATCACAAGTGTCCTTACCTCCACAGGCTCAACCAGTTGTTGAAAGAGGAAGCTCACCACAAATGGGAGCTTATGTTCCTAAGTCTACGGATGCTGGAATACCTCCTTCAATACAACAGTACTCTCCAGAGTTCTTGCGGGAAATACAAGAAGAGAAATGGGCCAAGGAGAAGGGTGATTCCCCTCCTATTCCTGAGATTGATGATCTTCATGATCAATTTCCCCAAGACATTCCGTCTATCTATGGAGATCAAACAGAGCAACAAGAGGATGAGAGATTAGATTTTGAATCTAATTCTGTACAAGAGTTGCCTCATTTCACAGGCCCATGGGAAGCTGAATCTCTCCAGATCCGAGCTCCCACTATATTGGTGAGAAATGAAGACTCAGTGATTCCCCGGAACACTGATGTTGTGAAGAACACTAAGGTTCAATGTCACCTCACTGTAGAGGAACTCCTCAAGGCAAAACCGGAGCTCTGGGATCATGTGAAGGATCAGGTTCCAGAACTTGAATCCGATGCACCAAAAGTAGGCTCTAAACAAAAAATACCCGAGGTACCTCTCGACAAGATAGGAGACATGAGCGAAGGTGAAGAAGGTAACACTTATCTTCCGATCACCTATCAAGGTTACACAACCAAAGCAATTGTGGATTCGGGTGTGGGTGTTGCGATTGCGACTACCTCCTTGTGGAAGCGATGGGGCAAACCCACCTTAAGACCAACGAGAATGAAACTTCAAATGGCAGATGGTCATTTTGAAAGACCTCTCGGATTGCTTGAAGGGATAACTCTAACCACTTGTGGTGTAGAGTTTGAACATACGTTTGCCATATGTGACTTTGAGAAGAATAATGTTTACGAGATGATCCTAGGAAGACCCTTCCTACGACAATTACAAATAGTACAAGATTGGGGAACCAACTCCTTGTACTTACAGCACTTAGGGGTCACCACCAAGGTCAATCTGAAGGATCACACCTTCAGAGATGTACCACCCCTACAGTGGAATCCTATCCACAAAGCGAAAGAAGACTCTATCTCCGTGCATTCTGGAAGTTCACCTGAACCATCCTGGTTGCATGAAGATACTCACTTGTGGATGTGCAAGGTCGCAGAGGAAGAGGAAAAGCGCCTAAAAGCGAGAGAAGAAAGAACTTCCCCAGGAGATAGACCAATAAAAGACCCAGCCTATACACCAATGATATTTCCAGATGAGGAATTTGAGCCTCATGGTTGGGCAGAAATCTTAGCTACCATGGACATTGCAGTCAATGAGGAACAATGGACACCCCATTGTGATGAGGAGGGTTATGATATTTCAGTGTTCATGTGTCAGCCCTTGTTGGAAGAGTGTGATCCTAGTGAGTTCATAGAAGAAGAAGAGAATGACGATGATCTAGAATCCATTGTGATGGATACATACTTTGACTCAGAGGAACACTACTTAGAAGACCTAGGGGTGTTAACCCAAAAGGAAGAAGAACCCCTTGCGAGTATTAAAACGATAAGTTCAAAGAAAGGAAGTGAAGGAGGTCAAAAGAAAAAGAAAAGGAAAGCAGTGAGACAAGAAGAGGAAGAATCATTGTTTGAAGTACCAGAAAATCTCAAGAAATATGAAGTGGAAGACCGGAAAATTTTGGTACGAATGCCTAAGAGAGAGGCCATTATAGGAGAAGCATATGACAATAAAGAAAAGACCAAAAAAATTGTAGTGACCATTGAAGGGAACGAAGAGCGATGTACGTACATAGGAGACGACTTAAGTGCAGAAGAAGAAGCAGAGCTTGTAGCTCTATTAAGGGAATATAGGGATGTGTTCGCATGGCATTATAGAGACTTGAAAGGAGTAGATCCAGAGATTTGCTCTCATACGATTCCGATGACCGCTGATGCTAAGCCCACCAAACAAAAACCCTACACATATAATGACAATTATGCGGCCAAAATAAAAGAGGAAATTGACAGGCTGATTGAAGCCGGATTCATCTATGAGATTGAGCACACTGAATGGGTGTCCCCCATTGTAGTGGTGCCCAAGAAGAATGGGAAATTGCGAGTGTGCATTAACCTTAAAAAAGTCAATGCCGCTACGATCAGAGATAGTTATCCACTTCCAATCACCGAACATCTTTTGGAGCGTGTTGCAGGCAAGGAAGTTTACAGCTTCCTTGATGGATTTTCAGGTTACAACCAAGTAGCCATTGCCCCCGAAGATCAACACAAAACGGCCTTTGCCACAGAATGGGGAATCTTTGCATTTCGTGTGATGCCATTTGGGGTCACCAATGCACCTGCAACATTCCAAAGACTCATGTGTCATGTCTTCAAAGAGTTCTTGCGGAAGAGCTTAGAAGTATATGTGGATGATGTATGCGCCCATTCCCAAGAAAGAAGTTACCACATCCCTGAGCTCAGGCAAATCTTCAACAAGTGTAGAGATTATCGAGTGTGTCTGAATCCAGAGAAGTGTGTGTTCATGGTACGACAAGGTAAGATCTTAGGTCACATCGTTTCTAAGAATGGAATTTCAACAGATGAAGACAAAGTGAGAGCAATAGCAGAGTTGCCCAGACCAAGGAATGTTAAAGAGGTACAAGCCTTTATGGGCCATTGTGGATATTACCGTAGGTTTATCCACATGTATGCCATCATAGCTAAACCTCTTTATGGGTTGTTAACAAACTTTGAGTGGAACGAGGAATGCGAGAATTCTTTCAACGAGCTGAAAAGACGTTTGTGCACAGCACCAATATTGACTACTCCGGATTGGAGCAAACCCTTTCACGTCCATGTAGATGCCTCCAATCATGCAATAGGATGTGTGCTAGCACAACCCACAGGTGAAGGAAACCTAAATTTGCCGATAGCATATGCTAGTAGGCAATTAAATGCAGCTGAACGAAATTACACCACAACGGAGAGAGAAGGCTTAGGCATGGTATATGCTGTGAAGAAGTTTAGACACTATCTATTAGCCAATAAGTTCAAGTTTTTCACTGATCATCAAGCTTTACTATATTTGGTCAATAAACCTTGCAATACAGGCCGCTTAGTAAGATGGTTCCTCTTACTAATGGAATACGACTTTGAAGTTGTTGTCAGGAAAGGTAGAACCCATCTTAGGGCTGACCATCTTTCTCGCATCACTTCAGGAGAGCCACCGCAAGGAGTGTCTGATGAATTGCCGGATGCTTATCTGTTCAATTTAGAAGTTGTTCCTAAATGGGCAAATAAGTTGGTACCAGTCCTAACCTTCGGGCCTGCAAATAAGAATGTGAAAACAAGCAAAGAGGAAATTGTAAAATCACTAAAGTATCAAATATTGGCCGGAAGTATGTACAAGCAAGATGTCGAGGGCGTATTAGCATGTTGTGTCGAGGACGATGAACATACTAGTTGGTTGCAACAAGCCCATGAGGGATTGCTAGGGAATCACTACTCTAAACAACGAACATTGCAGAATCTAAAACGCTTAGGAGTGTATTGGCCTAGCATGGACAAAGAAATACAAGAGTGGATTCACAATTGTTCAGGGTGCCAGAAGAGACCCCCAGTGGAACATGCCACTCTTTATCACGTGTCATTAATCCCAGATTGGAGTGCTCCATTGGTCGAGTTCATGAGATCGGGAACCTTGCCCAAACAGGCTAGTCATGCAAGAAGACGGAGCATGGAGCAAGAGGTTCAAGACTATGCCTTAGTAGGAGACAACCTATATCGAAGAGGCAAGGATGGTTACCTAAGACTGTGCATTCATGAATCAGACTATTTGAAAGTCTTAGAAGCTGCACACAGCGGTGCTGCAGGTGGACACTTTGGGCCTGACAGAGTAATTAAGACCATTCTATTCTCAGGGCTTTGGTGGCCCACTCTTCATATGGATGCACATACTTATGTGAAGATTTGCGACACATGCCAACGTGCCCAATATCCGATAAGAAAAGATGAAATGCCATTAAGACCAATGATGGGAGGACGTGCATTTTCAAAGTGGGGTATAGACTTTGTAGGTCCCATCAACCCCCCAGCTAGGAACTCCCATGCAGAATACATTATTGTAGCCACAGATTACCTTACCAAGTGGGTGGAAGTAAAGGCCACGACAAAGAATGATGCTCAAACAACGGCTAAGTTCTTATTCGAAAATGTGTTCACTAGATATGGGTTACCAATCTCCTTCAAGAATTCATGGTGGTACATAAAAAGTCTGCACCCTATCACCCACAAGCTAACGGACAAGCCGAGAGCACGAATAAGATCCTGTGTAACGTATTGACGAAACTGGTCAATAATAAACGCTCTGATTGGGACAAACAACTTCACCATGCTGTTTGGGCATACCGAGTTGCCTACAAAACGGTACTCAATGCCACCCCATTTCAGATGGTCTTCGGACAGAATGCAGTGTTACCACTAGATTTCCTAATCCCAGCTTTAAGAGTAGCACAAGAGCATGAGTGGAATGGACATGAGTTGTCCTCTAGGATCTTGGATCTAGAGCGTTTAGGTGAGACGAGGCTACGAGCAGCAGCAGGTATCTATGCTGCAAAGAAACGGCAAAAGGCATACTTTGATGCCCATGTGAAGGATAAGGGCTTGAAGGCAGGAGATCTAGTGTTAGTCTACACATTGAAACAACACGCAAGGAAGCTAGAAAAGAGAGGCTACGGACCTATGATCATTAATAGGATCTCCACGAGTGGAGCAGTACAACTAGCCACTTTAGAGGGGGATGTCCTCCCAAACTATATTAGCGGGTGCAGAGTCAAGCTGTATCAAGAACCCCTCACGGAGGAAATGCTAAGTCGACTCAATACTGCTAAACAACGTAAAGAGGAGGAAAAACGAATTCGAGAAGAAGCACAGGCAGAGGCCTTAGAGCGTATCAGACGAATGAAGCTGAGGAGACAAGGAAGGGACCAGCCTATGACTGACACTCAAGAATCTCCAGGCTATCACATGGCCATGTGTGAGGCTTCAGGTGAACGTACCCATAAGATAGTGGACCGATGACCTTTTGTGATCCTAGAAATAGGACAAAGAGACAGCACAACAAGCGTGAGGGCTTTAATTGATTCAGGAGCAGCCACAAGTGCAGTTCGGCTCTCTTATTGCCAGCAGCTGCAATTGGAAGTAAATCCCCTAGAAGCATATCTGATAGGATTAGGAGGTGTTGAAACCCCTTGTATGGGAGAGGTGGATCTTCCCCTCTACATACAAGAGGTCCTCATGCCAGCAAAAGTGCTAGTGTGTGAAGACGAGGATCTGACCGAACCTCTTGTCTTAGGCCAAGACTGGATCTATGATCACGCAGTCAACCTCAACCTAAGAAGTGGACTTCTTCAGGCTTGGGTAGGCCAAAGTCGTCTCACGATTGAATTAGAAAATCAAGCGCTCAAACCAATAGAACAGGCACCAACTCCTGGTCCCTCCAGGAATCCACACGAAGATAACCATGTTGTGCTTGTCCAAACTTCTATGGTGCAGGGGAATGTCAATCTTACTGAAGGTTCAGGAGCCAAGAAGGAGTTCCTAAATGATCCAAAGAAGATTCTAAACGAACGGACCGAACATCACTCTACACGAAGGAGGCCGCTGATCAAGAGGCAGGAGCGCCAACCCGCGCAATATGGAGCATCTCGTGGCATGAAGCAGATCTGGATACGCAAGGATGGAAAACCCACAGCTCCAATAGCAGATTCTCAAAGAGACAAGAAACGAGCCTCACCATCAAGGAACAAAGTGAAGAAGCCCCCTAGGATAACCCCTAGGCATACCATTTCTATTTGGGTTCCTAAGCGATCAATGAAGGCCACCCCTAATGCTAGACAGATATGGGTGCCCAAGGCTAGCTTACAAGCCCAAATTACTTCACCTACAGGCACTAGGATGAAGCAGCTTTCACAAGCACTCTTGGCCAACAACTCAGAAAGTGACAAGATACCTACACCTCTCACTGTCCCCACTCCCATCAACCCCAGGAATGTCTGGAAATGGGTACCCACAAGGTCCCAAATACATCACACTCTCAGACCGAAATCTTCACCTGTCCTTAGCTCTAAGAGCTACGACTCCTGTATCAAAGTGTGGAGAATTAAACTGTGTACTAAACCCCCTGACCCTATTCTGTAAATCCGTCCACACTAACACAGAAGCATTCCGAGCCCATTGCATAACCAAAGTATGCATCTAGGATGACACTGACCTTTAATCACCACTCACACATATCATAAACACCTCACCACTAACCACTGACCTCCGGGATTGTCATGTTAGTATTGTGAAGGGAACACCATTACATCTTGTTTCCTATGCAACACTAATGTGCCTTTCGTCTTCCAGCAGATAAGCAACCTACTCTCATGGCAACAGCGGCAGGCACAAGCTCTCAGGCAGGATCTGGTGCTCCTATCAATTGGGATGCCATGCCAGTGGAAGCTCCACCAACAGCTAGGCCTGAAGAATTCTTGAATGTGCGAAGGATTCCTATTCCAGATCCACCCAGTGGACTAACCGAAAGAGTAAAAGGGCACTCCCATTGGTTCAATGAAATGCCAGGGGATTTGGGAGACGCAGATCACATCTGGGAGTCCAAGATGGAGTGTGGAGGGGTTTGGTGGACCTTCCAATTCTTTTCAAGAGAATTTGAGACCTTACAAAATGCAGCTCCACTTCAAGATATCTGGCAAAAGGCAGGACTTCAAACTTACTTCAGTGCAGCTCTACCTAAACCTGAATTCCTCAGGTGTTACTACTTGATTGCTACGTTGAAACCTACCGGGGATAAAGATCATTCAGGCACATTCTGGGTGCCCTCCTTATCTAATCTGGAGGAGATGAGGAAGTTTGAATTAAATGTAACGTTAATCAGGGAAGCCCTTCAAATGTATGGCACTCATGTGCCTTCAGATCGCGACCCCTTGATACCAGAATCAATGAAAAGCAATAGAGTCAAGAAGCTCAAGGAAATGTGCGCCCTCACCCCCAACATCGCCATACCTCTGCGGATGTGCCTCCAGCACTTCGCATTTCCCGCTCAGGACCGTTTCACTCAGCCTCACAAGAAGATATGGTACGGGTTGTATTTAGCAGAGACCGGAAGCTTGCCCATTAAGATGCCGGTATGGATCTTAGACCAGGTATATGAGGCTGGCAAGCGGGGGGCGAGGAAGCCCACTTTACATGGTTGTTGTGCGTTGACAAGAATCATCTACAGATGTCTGGCATATGATGTGCCAGTTGCTCGAGCCCTAAAGTATGCACACCTGGAACTGTTCAAAGGGCGAAAGTCAGGGAGTCAGCCTGCAAAAAGAATGCGTGGATCTCTTTCACAGGTCCTGATCCCTCCAGTAACCACCGCCGAAGTCTCCACTAGAGAGGAAGCCCAGGTGGCACCTATCACAATCCATCTCCAAGAGTCTCAACCAAGAGAGGTGGTACAGCCCACTCCTGCCCCTCCACTACCTACCGATGCAGAATTTGCAGCGATGGCCACCTTCACCGAGGACCCAAACTTTGATTTTGAAACATTTCTGCAGACGGCTCATCTATCAGACAGTGAAGGTTGCCCTGACAATGTCGATCCAGGGACATCAGCCCAAAGAGAACATGCACGAGGCGAGACAAGCAGTGTACAGGAGATAGGAGTGGCACAACTTCCTCAAAGACTAAGCACACAAGCTCAGGAAAAGGCACCAAGAGATAACCCGGAAGAGAGTGAAGAAGAAGCCCCTGCATATACGGCACAGCTCAAACGACTATACCAAACAATCAAGCAGGTACAACGACGCCATAAAATGTCAGAAGAAGCAAATAGGGCCCTAGTAAACCAGATGTTGCAGTCAGAGCATATCGACCCCCATTTTGTAGAATCGCTAAATCTTTTGGCGGACACCTGTGGCATCAGTGAAGCAATGAGAACCTTGGTCTATCAAGAGAACCCTGCTTATGATCAAAGAAGAATTGATACACGGCCTCGACAAGGAAAGATGATTCAGATGGAAGTATCTACCGCGTTAGCTATGTCCACATCAGAAGATGTGCACATGATTAGCCCTAGGCCCAATGATGAACCGGAGGAAATTACGCATGCCCCATCCCCCCCATCATCTCCTATCCCACCCTCAGAGCCTCTCTCCACGTGTCTTTCTACACAACCATTCCCCTCCTATAGTGAGACCATTGTACACACCCCCGTTTCCACTTTCCTTCCTTCACCCTCATCCATCTCTGTCACTCAGATTTTTGAACCCCAACTAGGTCACCCTTCCTTCCTCCATGCCTTTGGACAACCATCTGTCACTAGACAGACTCTTTCCCTTCCTTTACCCTCCACCCCTCCATTTCCTCCATCCCAAACTCTACCTACCCCGTCCCTTGTAACTGCCTCGGGCACCACACTAATCACTCAACCCTCCTTCTGGACCCAACTTGTAAACATTCTTCAACAGGTTGATGAACATAAGAAAAAGTCCCTTCCCCAAATTCACTTCCCCACATTCACAGCCACCACTATCACACCACCCACCATCCCGGTGTTCACATTTCACGAATCACACTCTCTCATGTCCGATCCCATGGACATCTCACCATCCGCTGGGTCACCTACCACCACTGTTCTCACAACACCATCACAGGTTATTACACTCACATCACCACTTCCACACACGGTAGGCACAACATCCACTTTTCCCATTCCCACTTCCCAACCCCCTGCATCTTCCATCCTTACCCCCGCATCCACCTCATTTAGTCTTGCACTCGACACCATGCTCGAAGCTGCCACTCAGCTTAAGCAGGAATATACATTATTGGAAGAAAATAACAAAGAGCTTTGCACCCTCTCAGCAACACTCCAAGAGCGTGTCAATGCTTTGGAGTCCAGTCATACGGAGTCACAAAGCAAGATATCCGCCCTCGAACATGCAAATGCACAACTCGAAGCGAGGCATATGGAAGAGAGCAAAGCCATGGAGGAACAGCTGCGAGATCAAATGGGCCGCAATGCAAGGCTTCAACGAAACATGGCCTTGCTACGACGACATCTGGCGGCAGCTCAAGAAGAGAACAGACGGCTTCAACAACAAAACCAAGAGAACCTCGAGGCTGCCATGGAGAACACCCCAGGAGCACCCATAGACCCGGTTAAATTTCAAGCTGTTCCCTCAGAAAGCATACAACAGATCTTGGAAACTTATGCCAATCTTTTAGAAGCACATGATCAGCTTGCCGACCAGCTGAAGGACCTACAGAGACCCCAAGAGTCTACACCACACCAACAGGAACCTAAAGAGACGACCGACGTTGCTACTTCAACTGAACCTGAACATTCAACGACCAACGACGTACTGGAGTTACGGCAACATATTGCCGAATTAAAATTGAAGTTGATGCAGTACGAGCGACCTCCTTCCCCACCAGAGCAACCGTTAGAAGAAGAAGCAGTTACTATTCCAGTGGAGGAAGCATTCGACGACACCTACGAGCCTCAACCGTTCCCAGGAGGACGCGTCACAGAAGAAGGTCAAGATACCTATGAGGAACCCCCATCGGCATGGATGAAACAGGTAGAGGAAATGGGGCAAACTCATCAGGAACGGATATCAACTCAGATGCTGGCAATGAAGGCCATTGAGGACACCATCCTTCACTCAGAGTACTTCAGGCACATTGCCCCTAGACGCCTTATCACTAGCTCAGAATTACAATACAAGCCCTATTTTGTATTGTTGGCCGACTACAATGCAGAAATCAAAAGGGTCACCAACAAGTGCCCAACATTTGCCACACAGTTCGAACCAGAAGATATACCAGAAGCGACACGAAAAGGAGCCATATTCCAACCAACTTGGAGGCAGAAGTTACTCGAAACTTACCCAGAAATGCTTCGAACATGGGATCATGCTCCCATGCATTTGAAGTACAATCCGTGTTTTGGGCCAGTGCAAAGACGAAGATCATGGAAAGCTTTTGCAATCAAGGTTCAGAATAACGCCAACTGTAAAGAATGGCTCAATTACCCCGCCATCGCCCCCCCAACCGGTACTCCCACAGTGTCATATATGATTGCAACCATCAGACATTGGATACCACGTCTCCACCCCATGCCAGATGTCGCTGCCCAGATGATGCTCAAGATCTTCGATATGATGCAGGTCGTACTCAAAACTTTTCGCAATGTATGCCGTATTCAACCTCCTATTCCCGGGTTCATTAATGGTAACTACGACCTGCTATATGATATGAGCACAACCCCGAGCATACGAGTGGCTTACGCATGGCATGCACGCATAAGATATCTCCCTGCCTGCTACAAGCAAACATTCGACGATATGTTCACCACGGGGTTTTGGGAGGCACATTCAGAGGTATTCACGCCACGGCCTACGCATTTACTCCATCTCTTCGCATGCGAGCAAACAATGCATTCCGAGCTTTACACGATGCCACAACCTGACATGCCTGGTACAGTTGATTGGGAGGCTTTGCAACGAGACCTGGTCAGAGGCTTAAGAATCAAAGAACAAGAATTGGCAACCGACCTCCTGCAGAAATACATTGATCAAACTGTGGAAAAGAGGTCTGTCAGAGGCGACAGACCCTAGGGGGGGGAGAGGTGTTGACAGTATACGGGAAGAAGCAAGTACGGACACACATGCAGATCTAGCACTGAGGCAACCCTTCATTTTTTTTCAAAACCCTCACATCATTTTAAAGTGATTCTCATCACTACAAACCCTTGTAAATATCATTTCACCTTTTTGTAGCTCCATTTTGTACAAGCCGAGGAGTCCTCGAGCTTGGGGAGCCTTAGAAGTAGTTGCCTGTCAATTTTCATAATTTTTAGATCTCGTTTGGGCCCTCAAATAAGCCCTGGAACCTAATTTTTAACTAGGCCGGACACTAGGTCTGGACAGGGCCAAAGCTAGTCAAAAACTATAAATAGAGCTAGAGAGCTCATTTTTGGGGCTAGCTTCTTGTAGTTTGAGCTTGTATGAGAACTTTCTTGCAATAGAAGTGATTCCATTGTCTTACTCTCTTTGTTCTTACTGTGTGTGCGTGTGTGTGTGTATGTGTGTGCATGCTTGTGTGCTTCTCACTCACGCACTTGTGCTTCCACTTGCTCGTGGTCTTCATACCATCCTCATGTCTTCCCGGATTGACATTAAAGGAGGTGCTACTCATCACTGAGCTACAGTATGCCTATCATGCTCTATTACCAAGAACATTTTCTCATATGTGTTATCTAGATAGACAACTTTTCCTGGCATCTCCGGAACTTTGAACTCATAGAGGTTGACCATTGGGCTAGGTTGGTCTGGCTAGAATCTACAAAAATCTTCCTCCATTTCCCTATTCAAGAATAATTCTATGTTTTTATTGCCTTGGGGAATCCACTTTGGAGTAATTACCCTCGTCAAGATAGATTTTCCTCGAGGAGTCTTGGGTTCTCGTCCTAGGTCTCCTTGCTCTAGGTCTCCTATCTCGTTTTCATGAATGATGTTTCCAAAGTCATCTGTCCTATTTGGTAAGTTGGTGACCACATACATGGTTCCTTCCTTATCAATGTATGAACCCTCTTCAAACTTGACCACTAGGTGTTCAAGTCCAAAGGGTTGATCGGGATTTTTGAGTTGGACCACTCATCATCTCATGACATTCTCATAGATGCGTGCACCTAATTTGTTAGTCTTGATATACTCCAATTGTGTCTTATAGGGACCTTCTGGTGTTTGTAAATAGGTAGTACCTGAGTTATGTGTGGGTCTCTCCATGCTAAAAGACATTTCCGAGTCACTTGTTTCAGAACTTAGCACGTAGGGATAACCACTAATTTTTTGTGCCCATGACCTCACTGTGTGGTTGACACTGGCCTCAGAGGATCTAATGCTTTGTCTATCCTTGCCTAGAAGCGTACAAGATCTCAGGTTCATAAGCCTTGTCTACAAGTCCAAAACTTCCCCTTGTATTGCTCAAAATCCTTTGGAACTCCTTGGATTTGTAGTTCCACTTGAGGTTCAACTTCAAAATACTATATCTAATAAAAATATGAGCTTTCTAACAAACCCAAAATCACAACAAACAGATTTTGTATGAGAAAGTTATGCCAATTCAGGGTTCTAGTTAAAACAGGGAAATAGGACCTCTCTGGGATTTCTTCAGAACAGGCGATACATGATACTTAGGAGGTATCAGTGATACTTGGGAGCAACGATACACGATACTTGCCTTGCCATGATACACGATATCTAAACTAGACGATACAACATACACAGGAGACGCGATACAATACTTGGTTTAGACGACACACGATACTTAATGAGTATCAGGGTGATACAAGATACCAGGGGTAGAAGATACACGATACTTATGTATCGTGATACATGAACAACACGATACATGATATCTAAGTATCACGATACGAGACAGTCACGACACACGATACTCGACCTCTTGCGATACACGATACCTAGTGATTGACGACACACGATACCCAGGTATCGATGATACATGATACATGAAGCCTCATGATACACGATACTTTAATATTGCGATACTCAACCCGACGATACACGATACCAAGGTATCACGATACACAGGGAGTAATAGGTATTGGCGATACACGATACCTGATGGTTGGGATACACGATACTCAACCCCACGATACATGATACGTGTGAGGTATCGTGATACACAGAGAGACGATACACGATACTCTACAAGTATTGTGATACACGGGAGTTCTGGTATCGTGATACTTGAACTCAACCAGACATGATACTTGGAGTTTTTGAAGTCCAAATTCAAAAATTTTTGCAAATATGTGTACCTTATGTCCTCCTTGTCACTCATATGTGCTTTAGATGCAAAATTTATTTCCAAACCCACGATACCATACTCACAATACCTGGCACAGGTCGTGTCACAGCCGAGACTAGACACTCAGGTTTTCGGTATGTTGAGGTGTATTTCTTCAGCGTTTCAGCTCAGCGCCTCCTCAGAAAAATCTAAGAAGATGAAGGTGGGAGAAGATGGTGATGATGATGAAGATGATGATGGAGAAAAACTCAAAAATTGAACTTAAAATGATGATTTTTTTACCTTCCAACATCGCTAATCTACGTCTTACTGTCACACACTCGTCCTCCAAGCTCTCTCCCCGGCAACGGCGCCAAATTTGGTGTCACTCTAGCACAATGGTAAGTACCAATGTGAGGAGATTCACCTCATAAATGTCAATCCGCGGAGATGTGAGGACTAGTATGAAGACTATGAGCAAGTGATGGCACAAGTGCGTGAGTGAAAGCACACAAGCATGCACACACATACACACATGCACAAGGTAAGAGCAAAGAGTGGAACAATGGAAGATCTTCAATTACAAAAGAACTCTCTTACAAAGCTCAAATCTACAACAAGCTAACCTCAAAAATGAGCTCTCTAGCCCTTTTTATAGTTTTTTGATTGGTTTTGGCCCTCTCCAGACCTAGTGTCTGGCCTAGTTAAAAATTAGGTTCCAGGGCTTATTTGAGGGCTCAAATGAAGTCTAAAAATTATGAAAATTGGTAGGATGATACTTCTAATAACCCTCAAGCTCCAGGACTCCTTCGCCTGAACATAGTGGAGTGCCAAAATATGAAATGATATTTACAATGCTTTGAGTGATCAAAATCACTATTTTTGTAGGGGATTCTTCTGAAAATCTGACATACACTTCTTGGAGCTGCCTACTTTCTCCCTCTTCTTGTGTATCCACTTTTCTTATTTGCTTCCATGCTTGTGTTTGACCTTGAGTTCCAACACTCTTGGTGGAGACTTTTTGTCATTGTGACTAATCAAGCTAAACGTTTCGAATTTGCTTCTTCTCTCCTTCATATTTTTTTCTCCAAGAGCTTGTATGTGTGTTTGTTGCTTGGAATGTGTTTTGAGAGGTGTGATCTACCCATTCCCTATCTTTTTTAGTCATTGTAGTGTGTGTGTGTGTGTGAAGCTTAGTGAGTTGTGGAGTAAAGTTAGTGTTTCATGCCACTCCATATTTTGCCCATAAATTGCAATAAGTTTGTCAAATCAAGCTGAAAATACCACCATTGGATGCATCTCATTGATAGCTTCAAAAAGAACCCACCCATTGGATATCGGAGCTGAGAGAAAAAGGTAGAATTTTTTCTTATTGTTGTAGTAAGTATCACGACATGCACTTTCAGGAAATAGGTGACTTGAGAGGTTGTTCCACTTAGTTTGCATGTATTGTTGGCACATTCACTTCACTAACCATTGCGTACATGTCCTCATACACTTGATATGTCTACGTGCACATATTGAAAAATTAAAGTGTGTGTGTCAATCCACCACCATACACACTTGTTGTTAATTGGGGTATAGTCTCAATTATCACAAGTCCCTAAGACATCTTGGCTTAGGTACAATATGCACATGTCCTAATGTAGTTGATAGATCTATGTCCAGGATTGAGAAAACAAAGTGTGTGTGTCAATCCACCACTATACACACTTGTTGGTAATTGGCATATAGTCTTAGTTATCACAAGTCCCTAAGACATCTTGGCTTAGATACACATGATTTTGGGCCCCATTGCACACTTGTTGGTAATTGGGTATATTCTGTGTTATCACAAGTCCCTAAGATGTCTTAGGGACTTGTGATAACTGAGACTATACCCCAATTACCAACAAGTGTGTATAGTGGTGGATTGTGACACATGCTTTAATTTGTCAATCTGTGGATGTAGAAATATCAAGTGTATGAGGTTAGTGAAGTGAATGTGCCAACAATACATGCAAACTAGGTGGAACAACCTCTCAAGTCACCTATTTCCCTAAAAGTGCACATCGTGATACTTACTATACTAATAAACACAAATTTGACCTTTTTTCTCAGCCCCAATATCTGAATATGGTCAATAGGAGGTTCTTTTGAAGCTCTCAATGAGATGAATCCAATGCTGGTATTTTCAGCCTAATATGAAAAACTTGGTGTGAGTTACGAGAAAAATACTAAGTGGAGGGAAGAACCAAATCCACTCCAGAAGTCACTAAGCTTCATACGCACACTACAATGATGAAAAAAGATGGGGAAGGGATGGAACACACCTCTCAACACACATTTCAAGAAACAAACACACATACAAGCTCTTGGAGAAGAGGATATGCAGGAGACAAGAAGAAAATTTGAAATTTTCAGCTTGATTACTCACAATGGCAAAAAGTCTCTACCAAGAGTCACAAAGTGACTTCTTTACATGTGCCCTAAAAATGGTCCTTTGCGACAAGAGACTGGCACTTTTATTGAAATTCACTAAATCACTACTATTGTACAAGGCTAATGATACAAGATTTAGGAATCATGCTTCTATAGGACTCCTCTAAAACATTTACATGGCTTTTGATGTAATATCATGGAAATTTGAAGAAGAAAAATTTTGCTTAAATTTGAAAATTTTTGGGGCATGCTTTTCTTTACTTTTCTCCTCTAAAACATTGTCCCCCTCTTAGTCTCTATCACCCTTGACATGCTTCTATCCCCCTACACCTCTCTATAGCTTGTTCTTGTTTAACCTGATGTTGTATATTTAGTTGCCCACTACCAACAATCATGGAGGCCTTAAAGATTCAAAGTCAATTGGTATTTCTTTTAACTGCATGACACTAGCAGTCGAGGAAGCCCCCATGACTTTCACAAATTTGTTACCTTGTTTGAGCCTCACTCCAATGCTTCTGCCTTTCACTTTGTCCGCTCACATTGCATCAAGAGGTGTCCTATCCTTCTGTCAGACCTGCTAATTTTGTATAGCTTGTATACTTCTTTACATCACATGTACCCAGTGACTAGAGTGTCGTTTATTTGGTCACTCTTTGCTGTGCTTTAGCATCGAGTTGTTGGAAGGACTTTATTTAACTTCTTTGTTCACACTCCTCAAGTCCTCCTATTTTGTGTTGCAGAGTCATGTGTGCCCCTATAGGGCTTTGGGCAGAGGGTGAGATCTTTTATTGTGTCACTTTGTGTTTGGATTTTCATTTTCTTTTTCTCTTGCTAGGTTCTCCCTCTAAAGGACACAATGGGAGTTTAGGTACATACAAGAAATAATAGAATTAAGAAACAAATGGAAGGAAGCTATTAATAAGTATACAAAGAAATGCGAAAAAGATGTAGATCAGCTTCAAGAAGTGTGTAAGGATAAAATGAAGATGGAAAAAAGAGCTAAAAGAAGTGAAAGAGCAGAATAACAAGAAAGATCAAGTCATAGTGGAATTGAAAGCTCAAATAACACTACTTTAGAGTACTCAGGCAAGTTAGTTAGGGAACATGGGGACACTAGTATTGCAAAGTACTCATCTGACTATTGAGGAGACTGAGGTACATCCTCTTCCTCCCTCCATTGTTCATTCATCAATACGAGATCAACAAGTGCTGAACATTGATGAAAACCCAATGTTGTACACTACAGAACTAAGTGAGAGAGAGTGGGCACTATTGGTGTCTTGCTTGACACATAATTTTGAAGACTTAGTGGTACAAGTTATGAAGGAAGCAAAATTAAAAAGCAATGACTTAGATAAAGTTATAGAGCCATTCAATGTACCATACAAAATTATGAAGGAAGAAATGCACCGATATATAAAGAAGACTACCGAAAAGGATGCAGACCATAACCTAAACTTCATTGCCACTACATGTACCTATACTCAAGAGGAATTGAAAAAGGTCAGTCCTATTTGGAGAAGAAAAACTTTAGAGGAAAAATCCAACTCTACAAGTGCACTAGCAAGACGCACCTTATTTATTATAGGTTAATCCATCATTTTTCCAGAGGTCAAGACATCTAACATGGCCACAACTTTGGGAAGATCAGAATAGGAGCTAAACAGTGGCTCAATTTTTGTTGGAGTTAGACGTCTGAGGAAGCACGTGAACAGCACAAGGAAGAAGAAGAAGCTTGGAGCACAACACACAAGACTGAATGTATTACTAGAGAATGTACAAAGATAAGTAGCCCATTAGGGCAATAGGCGTATATACAAGCCGGGGAAAAAAACCTCGTAAAGAGGGAAAAAAGTGCCCCGGTGGTCCTAGAGTGTTCACACACATCACTACCTAAATATATCATCAAATCCCCCCTGGGAGTGATGCGGTGAACAAGGAGCTGGCACTCATGTATAAGGAAGTGCCAAGCTATGTGGAAATCACTCCACGAAAGGAAGTAAGCCCAAAGCTTTGCGCAAAGCTTCAAACTTCTCCCTAGGCAGAGCCTTCATGAAAAGGTCTGCAATGTTCTCTTGCGTGGGCACATATGCCAAGCTGATCTCCCCAGTAGAGAACCTCTCCCGGACATAATGATAATGCACCTCAATGTGCTTAGTGCGAGCATGGAACACAGGGTTCCTGGCAACTGCCAATGTGCTCTAACTGTCAGTGAAGATGGTGGTGGCAGAGGACTGACCAACACCCAAACCAGCCATAAGGCGTCTGAGCCACACACACTCAACAGTAGCTGTGAAAGCTGCCCTATACTCAGCCTCACAATTGGAAGTGGCCACAGTAGGCTGCTTCTTGCTCGACCAAGATATACATGAGCTACCAAGCACGAAGCAAAAGCCACTAGTGGACACACGAGTGTCATAGCAACCAGCCCAGTTAGAGTCAGAAAAAGCATGCAAATGTGGTGGTAGTGATCCCCCCTTGGGATAATACAACCCAAGTAGCCGAGTACCACTCAAGGAGCAAAAGATGCGCTTAATCACCTGCCAATGCTTGACACCTAGGCAATGCATAAACCTGCTCATCTCTGAGACAACAAACTGAATATCTGGCCGAGTAATGCATAAGTAAATGAGGCATCCAATAGCGTGCTGATAGAGGATAGCATCAAATGCATCTCCAGCGTCATGAAGACTCAATCGTAAACCTGTCTCCATAGGAGTGGCAATAGGCTTACAGTCTTCAAGGCCAAAACAGTGCGATAATGTGTCAATATATTTCGTATGACACAAATCCAACCCACCATCAGCTTGCATAAAATGAATGCCCAAATAGTGATGCAAATGCCCCAAATCAGACATCTCAAATGAGGCATGCAAATCAGCCTTAAAATCAGCAATATGCTTCTCAATAGGACCAGTGAACAGCATGTCATCAACATAGAAAACAATGATCAGAAGCACATCATTAGCACCCTTAACATATAAGGTGCTCTCAGTTGGACTGTTCACAAAACCATGTGCAATGAGATAGGCATGTATCTTCTCATACCAAGCACGTGCTGCTTGCTTTAAACCATATAATGCCTTCTTTAACCTGCACACTTGGTTTTCATGCCCTTTCTGCACAAAACCACGAGGCTGAAAAACATACACTTCTTGATGCAAGTCACCATTCATAAATGCAGTTTTAATGTCCAACTGATGTACATTCCAACCATGATGGGCTACAAGTGCACACATGCTCCGAACAATAGTCATACGACATGTGGGTGCAGGTTGACGCTTGAGCTTGTATACCCACTCAGTACCAATGGCTTTCTTGCCAGGAGGCAAGTCACATAAAGACCAAGTACCATTCTTCATTATAGCATCATATTCAGATTGCATAGCAGCCATCCAGTTTTCTGAATTTTGTGCTTCATCAAAAGAAACACGCTCATTCTCATCACAGAGACTAGATGCAGGCATAGCATAGCAATCTGATGCAAAGGAGGCACTATGAGAGCCTGAACGAGTATTATATGACAAAGCTGCATATAATTTGTTGTCACGCAAAATCTGCACCAGCCAGTTTGGCATAGTTTTTGCCTCCTCAATATCAGCTCTCTCATCAACAAGTGCATCATGTAAATCTGCATAAAAAATGGGATGATCTGCATCATCACATGAAACCTACAAAGGCTGAGAAGTTGCCTCTAGACTGTCCACCTCTAAAAAGAGGCATCAAAGTATCATACATGTCCACCTCTAAAAAGAGGCATCAAAGTAGACTGTCCACCTCTAAAAAGAGGCATCAAAGTATCATCCATGTCTTTGGAGCTAACATATGTCTCCTTAGTACATGAAAGCAATGGCTGAATAGCATCTTCCACAAAAAAAACATCACGGCTAACCAGAATGCGTTTAGTCTATGGATGATACAAACGATAGCGTTTACTTTCAGAACTATACCCAACCAAAATACATTTTATTGCTACATCCAATTTTTTGCGATGTTGTTCAGGCACTAGTGCATATGCCAAACAACCAAAAAGCCGCAGATGCGCAACAGATGGCCTGTGATCATGGCAAGCCTCATATGGAGTGATAGACTATAGCACTTTAGTGGGACACCTGTTAAGTACATATGCTGCACACATGACAGCCTTAAGCCAGAAACTATGTGGTAAAGCCTAACTCTTGATCATACACCTCGCCATCTCCATGAATGACCTGTTCTTCCGTTCAGCAACTCCATTCTGTTGAGGTGTATATGGCACTGTACGCTGGTGTTTTATCCCACGTTCAGCCAGAAATGCATTAAAATCAGAAGACATATATTCCCCCCCTTGATCAGAACAGAGGGTGCCCATTTTACATGATGACAGATTTTCAGCCAAAACCAAAAACTGTTTGAAGCACAAAAACACTTCGGACTTTGCCTTCAATGGATATACCCATGCATGCCTGGAAAAATTATCAATGAAACTCACAAAGTAAAGATAGTTTCCAAAAGAAGGTGTCTGCATAGGACCACATATATCACTATGTACAAGCTGCAATTTCTGTGTAGCTCGAACTGAACCATCTTTTGGAAAGGAGGAACGCTGCATTTTGCCCAAAATACAACCTTCACATACATGTTTTCCAGGTGCCTCAAGCTTGGGCAAAGAAGACACCATATCATATTTCTGTAGGCGTAGCAAACTAGCAAAATTCAGATGACCAAAGCGTGCATGCCAAAGCTTTGCATCTGACATAGCCTGAGAATCATGAACTGCACATGCTGAATCATTCACAGATATTTCATAGTCTATTAGCTTATACAGCCCACTACATAAAATGCCAGAAGCAATAATAACATCGCCATTTGACAGATCATGAACTGTACATCTTTCATCAACAAATTTCAAAACCAAGCACATCTTGGCTAATGCAGAAACTAATAATAGATTCTTCTTGATCCCTGGCACAAATAAAGCATCTGACAAGGAGCTGGCACTCATGTATAAGGAAGTGCCAAGCTATGTGGAAATCACTCCACGAAAGGAAGTAAGCCCAACGCTTTGCGCAAAGCTTCAAACTTCTCCCTAGGTAGAGCCTTTGTGAAAAGGTCTGTAATGTGCTCCTGCGTGGGCACATATGCCAAGCTGATCTCCCCAGTAGAGAACCTCTCCCTGACATAATGATAATGCACCTCAATGTGCTTAGTGCGAGCATGGAACATAGGGTTCCTGGCAACTGCCAATGCGCTCTAATTGTTAGTGAAGATGGTGATGGCAGAGGACTGACCAACACCCAAATTAGCCATAAGGCGTCTAAGCCACACACACTCAACAGTAGCTGTGAAAGCTGCCCTATACTCAGCCTCACAACTGGAAGTGGCCACAGTAGGTTGCTTCTTTCTCAACCAAGATATACATGAGCTACCAAGCATAAAGCAAAAGCCACTAGTGGACACACGAGTGTCATAGCAACCAGCACAGTCAGAGTCAGAAAAATCATGCAAATCTGGTGGTAGTGAACCCCCCTTGGGATAAAACAACCCAAGTAGCCGAGTACCACTCAAGTAGCAAAAGATGCGCTTAACCTCTTGCCAATGCTTGACACTAGGGCAATGCATAAACCTGCTCATCTGTGAGACAACAAACTGAATATCTGGCCAAGTAATGCATAAGGAAATGAGGCATCCAATAGCGTGCTGATAGAGAACAGCATCAAATGCATCTCCAGTATCATGAAGACTCAATCGTAAACCTGTCTCCATAGGAGTGGCAATAGGCTTACAGTCTTCAAGTCCAAAACACTACAATAATGTGTCAATATATTTCATTTGACACAAAGCCAATCCACCATCAACTTGCATAAACTGAATGCCCAAATAGTGATGCAAATGCCCCAAATCAGAAATCTCAAATGAGGCATGCAAATCAGCCTTAAAATCAGCAATATGCTTCTCAATAGGACCAGTGAGCAGCATGTCACAACATAAAAAACAATGATCAGAAGCACATCATTAGCACGCTTAACATATAAGGTGCTCTCAGTTGGACTGTTCACAAAACCATGTGCAATCAGATAGGCATGTATCTTCTCATACCAAGCACGTGGTGCTTGCTTTAAACCATATAATGCCTTCTTTAACCTGCACACCTGGTTTTCATGCCCTTTTTGCACAAAACCACGGGGCTGAAAAACATAAACTTCTTCATGCAAGTCACCATTCAGAAATGCAGTTTTAATGTCCAACTGATGTACATTCCAACCATGATGGGCTACAAATGCACAGATGCTCCGAACAATAGTCGTACGACATGTGGGTGCAGGTTTACGCTTGAGCTTGTATACCCACTTAGTACCAATGGCTTTCTTGCCAGGAGGCAAGTCACATAAAGACCAAGTACCATTCTTCATTATAGCATCATATTCAGATTGCATAGCAGCCATCCAATTTTCTGAATTTTGTGCTTCATCAAAAGAAACACGCTCATTCTCATCACAGAGACTAGATGCAGCCATAGCATAGCAATCTGATGCAAAGGAGGCACTATGAGAGCCTGAAAAAGTACGGTGTGACAAAGGTGCATCTAATTTGTTGTCACGCAAAGTCTGCACCAGCCAGTTTGGCATAGTTTTTGCCTCCTCAATATCAGCTCTCTCATCAACAAGTGCATCATGTAAATCTGCATCAGAAATGGGATGATCTGCATCATCACATGAAACCTACAAAGGCTGAGAAGTTGCCTCATTAGGACCAGTAGTAGAGTGTCCACGTGTAAAAAGAGGCATCAAAGTATCATACATGTCTTTGGAGCTAACATATGTCTCCTTAGTACATAAAAGCAATGGCTGAATAGCATCTTCCACAAAAACAACATCACGGCTAACCAGAATGCGTTTAGTCTATGGATGATACAAACGATAGCCTTTACTTTCAGAACTGTACCCAACAAAAATATATTTTACTGCTTTATCATCCAATTTTCTATGATGTTGTTCATGCACTAGTGCATATGCCAAACAACCAAAAACCCGCAGATGAGCAACATATGGCTTGTGATCATGCCGAGCCTCATATGGAGTGATAGACTATAGTGCTTTAGTGGGACACCTGTTAAGTACATATGCTGCACACATGACAGCCTTATGCCAGAAACTGTGGTAAAGCTTGACTCTTGACCATACACCTCGCCATCTCCATGAGTGACATGTTCTTCTGTTCAGCAACCTCATTCTGTTGAGGTGTATATGGCACTGTACACTGGTGTTTTATCCCACGTTCAGCCAGAAATGCATTAAAATCAGAAGACATATATTCCCTCCCTTGATCAGAATGGAGGGTGCCCATTTTACATGCTGACATATTTTTAGCCAAAACCAAAAGCTGTTTGAAGCACAAAAACACTTCGGACTTTGCCTTCAATGGATATACCCATGTATGCCTAGAAAAATCATCAATGAAACTCACAAAGTAAAGATAGTTTCCAAAAGAAGGTGTCTACATAGGACCACAAACATCACTATGTACAAGCTGCAATTTTTGTGTAGCCCGAACTGAACCATCTTTTGGAAAGGAGGAACGCTGCATTTTGCCCAAAATACAGCCTTCACATACATGTTTTATAGGTGCCTCAAGCTTGGGCAAAGAAGACACCATATCAGATTTCTGTAGGCGTAGAAAACTAGCAAAATTCAAACTCCAAAGCGTGCATGCCAAAGCTTTGCATCTGACATAGCCTGAGAACCATGAACTGCACATGCTGAATCATTCACAGATCTTTCATAGTCTATTACATAAAATGCCAGAAGCAATAATAACATCACCATTTGACAGATCATGAACTGTACATCTGTCATCAACAAATTTCACAACCAAGCACATCTTGGCTAATGCAGAAACTGATAATAGATTCTTCTTGATCCCTGGCATAAATAAAGCATGTGACAAGGTGAAAGAACTACCATGAGCAGTAGTCAGAATGATCTTACCAACTCCCATAACAGGATAAGAGGAGTTGTTGGCGCATGTGACAGTATTCCCTGTAGGGGCAGGCTCGAGTGAAGAGAAGAAAACTGCGCTGTGAGGTAATATATTTGGTCGCCCCACTATCAAAGTACCAAACATCTGAGTCCACTACAGACATGCATTGCTCATGAGGAGATGGGTCAAAACTACAAACACTAATTGTAGCTCAAGTGTAAGCACCACCTCCTTTACTTGTCAATCCGCGGAGACGTGAGGACCGGTATGAAGACCACGAGCAAGTGAAGGCACAAGTGCGTGAGTGAAAGCACACAAACATGCACACACATACACACACACGCGCACAAAGTAAGATCAAAGAGAGGAACAATGGAAAGCTTAGATTGCAAAAGAGTTCTCTTACCAAAGTTCTATTCTCTAACAAGCTAACCCCAAAAATGAGCTCTCTAGCTCTTTTTATAGTTTTTTTGACTAGTTTTGGCCCTGTCCAGACCTAGTGTCCGGCCTAGTTAAAAATTAGGTTCCAGGGCTTATTTGAGGGCTCAAACGAAGTCTAAAAATTATGAAAATTGGTACGATGGTACTTCTAATACTCCTCAAGCTCGAGGACTCCTCGGCTTGAACAAAATGGAGTTACTAAAAATAGATAATGGTATTTACAATGGTTTTTAGTGATGAAAATCACTATTTTTGTAGGGGATTCTTCTGAAAATTTGACATACACTTCTTGGAGCTCCCTACTTGCTCCCTTTCCTTGTGTGTCCACCTTTTGATGTGCTTCCATGCTTTGTCCTTGACTTTGAGCTTCAACACTCCCCCCCCCTCTCGAGTTTGTCGTCCCTAACAGACCCTTGTTGGAAGGGTTGTTCCATGTAGTGCTTTGAGAGGTGGTGTCCATCCGTTGTATGAGCTGGTTCCTTGGATTCCAACAAGAATGTGTTGTTGTGAGCTTTCAAAACTGCAAGTTGCTCAAAAGAGGTTGTCGAGAGTGATTTGGAGCAACTACTGGCTTCAATTTGCTTCCGAGATATGGATGTTGTTCCCATGACGTCCGCTAGCTCTTCCAAAGATGATGTTGAGAGCAGTCATGCCAACTACTCATAACCCATAATGAATGATGGGTAAGTGTGTTCGTGCCTGGGTTGAAAAAAGTATGTGCCTTGTGCACGGCCTTGTAATGTAGCCCTACGCATGCTTACTTGGAAAATGCATTGGAAGAAGTATGGTGCAAAAATTGCGAGTCTTGAGCTAAGTGCTCAAGGGTATGCTGACGAAGAGGTTTCCTAAACTATCATGGTTATGGTGTTTCCAGAGTAAAGATACTTACCATGGAGAAGGTTGATGGATGTTTGTCTCTTCGTGTTGTACACTCGGCCTTTGGGATGGAACATTGTTGATGAATGTCCATGTTGATTGTCCACTGATGAGATCGTTTGAGTGGTGGATCCTCTCTCCTCTTTTCAAAGCAACATTTGTCAAATACTGAGAATTGAATTTCTTTATATTCCTTGGCAAGCAACATCGGGTAACTACACCAAGCTGAGTTTCACATATTCTCTTTAGCTCACCATATGCAGGAGTCTTCTCCTCCAGAACTACCCTTTGCAGATATCTCCTTGGATGCTCTGGTACATGAAGTAGTTCAGCATCACTCAAGTTGCGGACCTTCAAGCTCTTCATTCCTACCATGGTAAGAGAAAATCATAGTTGTAGATGCCATGTTCATGCCAAATGCTTGTCATCTACCAGATAAGGCAGCAATAATCTCACTGCTGGCCGAGACACACTTCTATCCAAATTGATAAATGCCTAGTAATCAACAGTTCCACCTTCAACTAAGCATGACTCATTCATGTTTCATAAGCCAAACCTGGGAACAAGCTCTCTCCCACTTTTCTTTCTCCCTCTTTTTTTTTTTTTCTTTGAGGAAAAGGATATCACAAAACAAGAACACAAAAGTTAGCACAATAGAAATATTTGACATATGTCACTGTGCTCTTGTGCGTGGGATTCTCAAGTGTGTCTATGCACGGCCATGTAATGTGGCCCTATATTAATGCATACTTTGGAAATGCATGACCTGAATGGTGCAAAAGACAGGGTTGTGCAAGGAGCACATGGTTGTTGCTCGTTCGAGGCTTTCGATGTTATTTGCGGAGGTTGATGCCGACCTTGGTGGAGGTATCCATTGAGTCTCAAACTGATGTAATCCTCCTTATTGGAGTCCATTTTAGAACATCATTTGGCACTGTAGAGGTCACTTCAGGCGTCTTTCTCTTTGGATGCTTTCTGAACTGTGGTATCCAGTGTGGTTGACGCTTTGGTTCGGTGGAGGCTACTTGCACTTTTGGCTTCCAAACCCATATCCTTTTTGCATGTCTTCCTACTAATGTTGAAGAGCTGATTTGATCTTCCTTTGGTCTCTGTACGTGGTTCTTACCCTTTTCTCTTTTTGGCTTCTTTGTTGAAACCTTTTGCATGTGGGAGAACAAAGGTTGTTGTGGATGTAGGAGCTTCTTAGGTACCCACATCTGTAATTGCCCTTGTTGAGCTGCAGCTAACTTCTTAGGCACCCAAACTTGTTGGATACCTTGTGATTGAGCTTGTCTGAGCTTCTTCCTTCGTCTTCTGGCCTGGTTGGTTTGCATGGATGGGATTTGTGGGGGCAACGTTGGTGGTTGCTCTCCTTTGCGTACCCATATCTGCTTCATGCTCGGAACTGCTTTTTTATCGAATGGTGTCTTTCTATTTGATGTAGCAGTTGTCGTGAACGGTTGTGTTTGCTTGTGTGGTGGACTCACTACTGTGGCTACTTGATTCTTTGGAGAAGAAGAAAGATCCACCCGCCTTCGAACCTGGTCTTCCACGATTGACTCCTTCTGCATCATAGAGCTTTTGACACATACAACATCTTCTTTCATATGATTAGTCTTGGAAGAACTAAGAGAGTGTGTGGTGCCATGATTTAGGATCATGCAGTTCTCTAATTCTAATGTAATGCATTGTTCATGTACCCAAACTTGAAGAATTTGACTTCTTAGGTTTAAGTTAACTGCATGGTCATAGATCCAATCTTGACCCAAGACAAGTGGTTCTGTAAGGTTCTCATCTTGACATACTAGCGCTTTGACTTTCATTGGAACATCTTGAAGGTAGATGGGAAGTTCCACCTCGCCCAAACAAGGGGTTTCCACACCTCCCAATCCTATGAGATAAGCTTCTATGGGATTGATGTTCAACCCCAAGTCTTGGCAGTAGGAAAGTCTAACTGCACTACTTGCTGCACCTGAGTCAATCAATGCTTTCACCGTCCTTGCACCCTTCCCTTGTCCTATCTCTATGGTCACAAAGGGTCTTCGGTCAATGACCTGAGAAGTCGCTATGCCTGACTTTTGACACATATCCATGTGATATTTTGGGGCTTTTGAGTTGGCTTCTAGGCCTAATCGCCTTAACTTATTTCGCCTAATACGCTCTCTGGCCTCTACCTGTGCTTCTTCTCTCACTCTTAACTCTTCATCTTTTCGCTTCTTAGCAGTGTTGAGTCTCATTAGCATATCCTCAGTAAGAGGTTCTTGATATAGCTTGACTCTACAGCCACTAATATAGTTTGGCAAGATATCTCCTTCTAGCGTGGCCAACTGAACTGCACCACTAGTGGAAATTCTATTAATGATCATGGGTCCGTATCCTCTTTTTTCCAACTTACGGGCATGTTGTTTTAGTGTGTATACCAACACTAGATCTCCCTCTTTCAATCCCTTATCCTTGATGTGTGCATCAAAGTATGCCTTTTGCCTCTTCTTTGCAGCGTAGATGCCTGCTGCCGCTCGTAGCCTCGTCTCACCCAAGCGTTCGAGATCAAAGATCCTAGAGGACAATTCATGCCCATTCCACTCATACTCTTGTGCTACTTTTAAGGCAGGGATTAAGAAATCTAATGGTAGCACAACGTTCTGTCCGAAGACCATCTGAAATGGGGTGGCGTTGAGTACCGTTTTGTAGGCAACTCGATAAGCCCAAACAGCATGATGAAGTTGTTTGTCCCAATCAGAGTGTTTATTATTTACCAGTTTTGTCAATACGTTACAGAGGATCTTATTGGTACTCTCGGCTTGTCCGTTGGCTTGTGGGTGATAGGGGGCAGATTTCTTATGTATCACCAAGAATTCTTGGAGAAGATTTTCAATGACTTCATTCAAGAAGTGTGTGCCTCTATCGCTCACCAACTCTATTGGTAGTCCATATCTCGTGAACACATTCTCGAATAAGAACTTAGCCGTAGTCTGAGCATCATTCTTTGTTGTGGCTTTGACTTCTACCCACTTTGTAAGGTAATCTGTGGCTACAATGATGTACTCTGCATGGGAGTTTCTAGCTGGGGGGTTAATAGGACCTATGAAGTCTATGCCCCACTTCGAAAATGCACGTCCTCCCATCATTGGCCTCAAGGGCATCTCGTCTTTTCTCACTGGATATTGTGCACGTTGGCATGTGTCACATTTCTTCACATAGGTATGTGCGTCCATATGAAGAGTGGGCCACCAAAGTCCTGAGAATAGAATGGTCTTGATCACTCGGTCAGGACCAAAATGTCCACCTGCAACACCGCTGTGTGCAGTCTCTAAGACCTTTAAATAGTCTGATTCATGAACGCATAGTCTTAAGTAACCATCTTTGCCTCTTCGGTATAGGTTGTCCCCTACTAAGGCATAGCCTTGAGCCTCTTGCTCCATGCTTCGTCTTCTTGCTAGACTAGCCTCTTTGGGTAATCTTCCCGATCTCATAAACTCTACCAATGGAGCACTCCAATCTGGAATTAATGACACTTGATACAGGGTCGCATGCTCCACTGGGGGTCTCTCTCTGCACCTTGGACAATTCTTAATCCACTCATGTATTTCTTTGTCCATGCTAGGCCAATACACTCCTAAACGCTTTAGATTCTGCAATGTTCGTTGTTTAGAATAGTGATTTCCTAGCATTCCTTCATGGGCTTGTTGCAACCAACTACTATGTTCATCATCCTCCACACAACAAGCTAATACACCCTCAGTATCTTGTTTGTACATGCTTCCTGCTAATATGTGATATTTTTGTGATTTTACAATTTCTTCTTGTGATGTTTTCACATTCTTATTTGCAGGGCCAAAGGTTAGGACTGGTACCAACTTATTTGCCCATTTAGGAACAACTTCTAAATTGAACAGATAAGCATCGGGTAATTCGTCAGACACTCCTTGCGGTGACTCTCCTGAAGTGATGCGAGAAAGGTGATCTGCCCGAAGGTGGGTTCTACCTTTCCTGACAACAACTTCAAAGTCATATTCCATTAGTAAGAGGAACCATCTTACTAAGCGTCCAGTATTGCAAGGTTTATTGACCAAATATAACAAAGCTTGATGATCAGTGAAAAACTTGAACTTGTTGGCCAATAAATAGTGTCTAAACTTCTTCACAGCATATACCATGCCTAAGCCCTCTTGCTCAGTTGTGGTATAGTTCCGTTCAGCTACAGTGAGCTGTCTACTGGCATATGCTATGGGCAAATCTAAGTTTCCTTCACTTGTGGGTTGTGCTAGCACACCTCCTATGGCATGATTGGATGCATCCACATGGACATGGAATGGTTTATTCCAATCAGGAGTGGTGAGTATTGGTGCCGTGCACAAACGTTTCTTCAGTTCGTTGAAAGAATTCTCGCATTCGTTGTTCCACTCAAAATTAGACAACAAGGCATAAAGGGGTCTAGCTATGATCGCGTACATGTGGATAAACCTACGGTAGTATCCAGAATGGCCCATAAAGGCTTGTACCTCTTTAATATTCCTTGGCCTTGGTAGCTCCGCTATGGCTCGTACCTTATCTTCATCTGTTGAGATTCCATTCTTAGAAACAATATGACCTAAGATTTTACCTTGACGCACCATAAACACACACTTTTCTGGGTTCAGACACACTCAATATTCTCTACACTTGTTGAAGATTTGTCTGAGCTCAGGGATGTGAAACCTTCTTTCTTGGGAATGAGCACATAAATCATCCACATACACTTCTAAGCTCTTTCGCAAGAACTCTTTGAAGACATGACACATGAGCCTTTGGAATGTTGCAGGTGCATTGGTGAGCCCAAATGGCATCACACGAAATGCAAAGATTCCCCACTCTCTAGCAAAAGCTGTTTTGTGTTGATCTTCTGGGGCAATGGCTACTTGATTGTAACCTAAAAATCCATCAAGGAAGCTATAAACTTCCTTGCCTGCAACACGCTCCAATAGGTGTTCTGTGATTGGAAGTGGATAACTATCTCTAATCGTAGCGGTATTAACTTTTTTAAGGTTAATACACACTCGCAACTTCCCATTCTTCTTGGGTACCACAACAATGGGGGACACCCATTCGGTATGCTCAATCTCATAGATGACTCCAGCTTCAATCAACCTATCAATTTCTTCTTTTATTTTGGCTGCATAGGTATCATTATATGTGTAGGGCTTCTGTTTGGTGGGCTTAGCATCAGCAGTCATGGGGATAGTATGAGAGCAAATTCTTGGATCTACCCCTTTCAAGTCTCTATAGTGCCATGCAAACACATCCCTATATTCCCTTAATAGAGCTATGAGCTCCATTTCTTCTCTTGCACTTAGGTCATCTCCTATATATGTGCATCTCTCTTCGTTCTCTTCAATGGTCACTACAATCTTCTTGGTCTTTTCTTTATTATCATATGATTCTCCTATGATGGCCTCTCTCTTAGGCATTCGTATCAAAATTTTGCGGTCGTCAATCTTCTGGTACTTCAAACAATGATTCCTCCTCTTCTTGTTTCACTGCTTTTCTTTTCTTTTTCTTTTGACTACTCTCACTTCCATCCTTTGAGTTTACTGTTTTAATACTTGTGAGAGGTTCTTCTTCTTTCTGGGTGAACACTCCTATATCTTCTAGATATTGCTGCTCTGAGTTAAAGCAACTATCCATCACAATAGACTCCAGATCATCGTCATTCTCTTCTTCTTCTATGACACCACTAAGGTCACATTCTTCTAGCAAGGGTTGACACATGAACACTGAGATATCATAACCCTCCTCATCACAATGAGGTGTCCACTGTTCCTCATTGACAGCAATGTCCATGGTGGCCAAGATTTCTGGCCAGCCATGAGGCTCAAACTCCTCATCTGGAAAGATCATCGGTGTGTAGGCTGGGTCTCTAACTGGCCTATCTCCTAGCGAAGTTCCTTCTTCTCTTGCCTTTAAACGTTTTTCCTCTTCCTTTGCGACCTTGCACATCCACAAATGAGTATCTTCATGTAGCCATGATGGATCAGGTGAACTTTCAGAATGCCTAGAGATGGAATCTTCTTTTGCTTTGTGGATAGAATTCCACTGTAGGGGTGGTACATCTCTGAAGGTGTAATCCTTCAAATTGACCTTGGTGGTGACCTCTAAGTGCTGTAAGTACAAGGAGTTAGTTCCCCAATCCTGTACTATTTGCAATTGTCGTAGGAAGGGTCTTCCTAGGATCATCTCATAGACATTATTTTTCTCAAAGTCGCATATAGCAAATGTGTGCTCAAACTCTACACCACAAGTGGTTAGAGTGATCCCTTCTAGCAATCCTAGAGGTCTTTCAAAATGACCATCAGCCATTTGAAGCTTCATTCTAGTTGGTCTTAATGTGGGCTTGCCCCATTGCTTCCACAAGGAGGTGGTCGCAATAGCAACACCAACACCTGAATCTATGATTGCTTTGGTTGTGTAACCTTGGTAGGTGATTGGAAGATAAGTATTACCTTCTTCACCCTCACACATGTCCCCTATTTTGTCTAGAGGTATCTCTTGTACCCTTTGCTTAGAGCCTGTTTTTGGCATATTGGACTCAAGTTCTGGGACCTGATCCTTCACATGATTCCATAGCTCAGGTTTTGCTTTGAGCAGCTCTTCTACAGTGAGGTGACATTGAACCTTAGTGTTCTTCATGACATCAGTATTCCTTGGAACCACTGAGTCTTCATTTCTTACCAGTATTGTGGGAGCTCTAATCTGGAGGGATTCAAATTCCCATGGGCCTGGAAATTGAGGCAATTCTTCTAAGGTATTAGATTCAAAATCTAATCTTTCATCTTCTTGTTGTTTTGCTTCATCCTCATAAATAGATGGAATGTCTTGGGAAAATTGATCATGAAGATCATCAATCTCAGGAATAGGAGGGGAATTACCCTTCTCCTTGGCCCATTTCTCTTCTTGTATTTCCTGCAAGAACTCTTGAGAGTACTGTTGAATTGAAGGAGGTATTCCAACATCTGTGGAATTAGGAACATAAGCTCCCATTGGTGGTGAGCTTCCTCTTTCAATAACTGGTTGAGCCTGTGGAGGCAAAGAGACTTATGGTTTGTTTACCAACTGCTCTAATCTTTCTAGTAACCCTTGGAAATGCAAATCTGGTTTGACAGAGTTTGTCTGATTGAACTTTTGACTAGTCTCAAGTATAGCTTGAGCTTGTTCTACCATTTTCATGCACATTTTCATTCGTTCAATCTCTAAATCCGCTCTAGGGTAACCCTTGTCTAGATTTGCAGCTGTAGGCCCTTCTTGAAGTCGAGCCTGGTAGGCCTTGAACATCATGTCCAAGCCTTCTGGGGTTGGATCTGCAAGAACAGACCCTGGTTGCGGTCTATTTACAATGGGTGGTGGGATGCGATGAGGTGGAATGGATGGAGTTTCGGCATGCGAGGGGCTTTGAGATGCAATGTCTTCTATTTTTGTTTTCGCTTCTTTTAAGCTTTCTTCTAGTTCCGATAACTTTTTATTCCACTTGCGATTGGCCTTCTCTCTGTTATCCTTCCATGTTCTTGTTTTCCTCTTACTAGGCTCTCCCGATTCACTCGACTCTGATTGTTCTACTGGTTTATCCTGTTTTAAGGCTTGTGCTCTAGTGACAGCTTGTATAGGAGCCACATTGCTACTACTTGAACTTGAATCTGCCACTAAGCCTACCACATTAATGGGTGTAATCTTGGGTGCACTAGAGGGGTTTCTTGGACAATCTCTGGGGAGATGGTCTTTGCTGCAATCAGGACAAAAAGCCTGTATTGTAATAGCTTGTCCTTGACTCGGAGATGGTGGGTGGGGACAGTCACGAATGAAATGATCACCTTGACATCCAAAACAAGATCCTCTAGGGGCTTGTGGTCTCATTTGTCTCAATTGGGGCCTAGGGTTAGGATTTGTGTACATGACATTGGAGTATTCTGGCTCCCAATTTTGCTCCATAGGTGGTGCCTCATATTGATACGAGTAAATCTCACTATGTTCAGGTGACTCTGTGTAATACGCATGTGGACTACCTTCATGGGAGTAGTCTGAACTATGAGCATGAGAATCATTATCTGGTATCAATGGGGTTAGGGGCACCAATGCTCTATTTGGATTTTCCTCTCCCACAGCATATTTGACTGGAATCACGTTGGCTGGAGCTGGTGGTTGGTTTCCCAAGACTGGTTGTGGCCTATATGGTGCCTGATTTTGCTGTTGTGGTCTATAATATGGCTGTTGGTATTGGTTCTAATACCTACCTTGTGGGTAAGGTTGCTGATAATTTTGTCTAACAGCCTGCCTATTGTAGGGACAATCTTGAGCCGTATGGTTTGTGTACTTCCTTTCAATAGTACAATAGGGAGCATTCCTTTCTCTAATATTTTGGTTTTGCGTTGGGCATACGTTAGCCATGTGGTCACCTCCGCAAGTATAGCACCGATTCAATGGGGTGACTCTCTGTGTTTGTCTATTTTGGACTCCCAGCTTCTTGGCAACTTGCTCAGCTATCTCTTCTATTTCTGTGGAGATCTTTGAAGTATGACTAGTAGAACTATCCGAATCTTTGTAGAGTTTGGACAATCCTAACTCCTCACCCAAGTTATCTTCTATGTCGATGCACGTCCGCACGCACTCTTCTATGGATCTAGGCTCTTTCAAGTACACATATGATCTTAACTTTGTCCTCAGTAAGCCATCTAAGAACAAAGCCACTTGTTTAGCTGGTGTGGGTAACTCTGGAGTAGGGCATCTGTTGACCTAAGTATCAACTTAGGGACTTGCGGAGAAAGAGACTATACCTCAATCCCCTCACAAGTGCATATAGTGGGGATACACGCTTTTAATTATCAATCCAAAGAGTATACAAACCTAGCCGAGTGTATGAAGACATGCAATCATGTAATGGTCAATGCAAATGAACTACTTCAAGAATGTAATGAGGCAAAGACTTATCCAAACAAGCTCCAACTGTTGGTCAAGGCGAAACGATACTTGGTGCAGCAGCCATCAGTATTTTGGACTTTTCTCCCAGCTCCGAACTTCAAATATAGCGAATAGCATATGCGTTTCGAAGCTCTCGAGAAGACGCATCCAATGGCAGTGGTTTCACTCAATTCCAACGCTCCTACTTCAAGTTATGAGCGAAATACTGAGTCGCGGGAATACTTTCCTACACTTCAGCACTTCCTACACTTCGCACACACCTTTCCTACAGCAAAGAAACACTTTCATGGATAGATAACACTCACAAGCACTCTTTCCAAGCAATACACATGCATACAAGCTCACGAAGAAGAAGATAAGGAGGGAAGAAGACACAAATTCGAATTTCTGTGCTCTCTCTTCTCACAATGGCAAAAAGTCCTTTACAAAGAGTCACATTTGACTTATATACTAGTGCCCTAAAAATGGTCCTTTCACACAAGAGACCGGCACTTTATTCACTAAAAGACTAAATTTCTACTATTTTACATGGGTAAGCTTCTAATCTTCTGTGGGGATGCATCTAGAGGACTCCTCTAGTGCCTTTACAACGGAAAATATATTACAAGAATGATTATGGTACAAAAATATGAAGTCCAAATCGGAAAAATTTTGGGGCCCATCTTTTTCTCTGCTTTGTGCGCTCTTTAGCTCTGCAACACTCTCCCCCTCTTCGTCTCTGTCGTCCCTTGACAGGCTTTGCTTCTTGGCATCAGTTTGTTGTCCGCACGCACCCAGTGGTCAGTATTGTCTGATTCTTGATCTTGCATTACGTTTTAGAGGCGCTCTGATTTGTCCTGGTTGCACACATTGGACCTGGTTGCATTACTCCTAGCCGATTGATTCGGTTTGCCACGCACGCCATTAGTGCACATATGCGGATGTAGCTCGTAAGCCTTGATCTGAATCCTCTGTAACTCAAGAGGTTGAAGCATCCACATATGTGATACTTGTTGACCCTGATTCCTCCTTCCAGCTGCGTGCTTTTCCTTGGTGTGTGCGCCCCTGCGGGGCTCTGTGCAGAGATGGGTGTTGCGCCCCTGCGGGGCTTCTTGCAGAGATATATCTTCAGATATTTCTTTTTAGTGAAGCTGCTTCTTTCGTTGTCTTCTTCTTTTCTTCTTTTTACTTGACTCTCCCTCAACACTGCCCCCCTCCTGGACTCTGTCGTCCCCGACAGGCTTTGATAAGCGACGGGCATATGTTCGATACACTGTTTGCTCTTTATCATTCAGCAGATTAGCTTCACGTACCATCAGTTGTTTCCACTGTTCTGCCTTCACGCCATCATGTGGTGGCTGTCTGTGATCTGCGAAGAAGCTTAATTCATATGCTACTAATCTAGCATTGAGATTAGATGACATCTTCAAAAATATCTCAGAATCAATCTCAAAGAATCCTGTGAAAAACGCTTCTTCAAATGTCTGCATATATATACTGGGCAAAAACATCAATCTGGAATAATATGCCATTATAGTTGGTCTGCTTGGCATCACTGATAGATCAAAAATGAGTATGTCGGTGCCCTGATTAATTCCAATAAAATTCAAAAAGGTGTATGCCGCGTGTTTGAAAACTTTTAGCACAGTGAGCAGCATACTAAGTATTTTATTTGTCATTTTGACAGCTAAATCTGGTACTGTCGCATAATTGTGTAGCCAAAATTCTATTGTCTTGACCATATAATCTTCTGTTGGCAAATAGTTATGTGGCGGGCTTGGAAGTAGCGGATAATTCAGCCACTGATTATTTATTGTGCCATTCCTTTGCATGTCCAAGAATGCTCTAGCTTCTCTTCTACGCGGCACAGGACAAAATGCAGGGTTTACCTGCAAGGAATATGGAGCGGCTTGCCAGTGTATCCTTAATGTCGGATGTTTCTCCAAAAATTTTCTTCTCCAAACTGGCTGTGCGGCTTCAAATTCTGCTTGAGTAAACTTGAATGTATCATTCTCGAAGTTAAGCTGCTCATCAAGCCTCTTCTGGGTGATTCTCTTTATATAGCGTCTTGTTTTCTCTTTCAAAAGTCCGTATGGAACGTTGAAAGGCTTCATGATCTTTTCTAAGTCTTTACCTTTGATCTTAGCTTCCTTCATGACCTTGATTACTTCATTTTCAAAATTTTCTGTCAACCGGGACACCACTAGTGCCCGTTCCTTCTGACTTATTTCTGCAGTGTATGGCATTGGATGTTCGTCATGTATGTCGGCCAACTGCTCATGTATTGGAGAATGATAGATCGGGTGAGATAGAGGGCTTACCTCCACCTCGTCAGTAGGATTTTCCTTAGTCGGCACTACTGGTGTCCCGATCGGTGCTTTTTCTTTTATTTGCGTCTTCAATTGTGCTATGCACTTATCTTTCTCTTTGACTTCTTGCATGGCTGCCCTGAGTGCTTCTTTAGCCGCTAGCAATTCATTTCCTACTTCAGCGACATTATCCATGTTTTCGCTGTAACTCTGTACCAGTTTGGCATTTATCTTTTGTAATTGACTTTTTAGTTCGTTGGTTTCATTTGTGTATTTGATTTTCCATTCTTCTGTCAGGGCTCGTTCTTGCTTTAGCAAATCTTCATAATGTGCGATCTGATCCCTCAATTCTTTTTCTTTGATTTCTGAGGATTCCTGTTGCTCGATTGGTTGATCATACAATAATGACTTCATTAACTCTTTATTCCTGCCTCGTAATGTGTCATTTTCTTCCATGTATAACTTGAGTTGTGTCTCGAGCAAACTACTTCTAGTTCTCATTCTTTCTTTGTCAGCTTCGCTTGCATCGTGTAATTTCTGTAATGTCGCGAGCTGTGTTTGTAGTTGATGATGCTGAGTGATTAATGATTCATATTTTGTTTTGGCCTCCATCATCTCCGTGTCTTTTATTACTATTTCCTTTTGTACCTGAATTATCTGTGATGATAGTTGTTCACTCATTATTTGGAACTGACTTCGTTCTCTCATGGCCTTCTCGTAGTCCGCATCTATGTCCATCATTTGCTGTTGTGTTTCCATGGCTGTCTGAATCATCTGTTTGACTACAGGCTTCAGTTGAGCAACATCCACATTTAGCCATGTTTTTTGTATGCTCGGTTCTGCGCCTGTTGTGACATCTTTTCCCTGTGCGATATGCAATGTAGTGTCATGGGGCTGCCTAATCTGAAGTTGAATCCTTGGCTCAGCCTCCATGTCTCCCTTGTTTCCTTGCGGTGTGTCATCTGGCACTTCTATCACAAATTGTTCTTGGTTTTGTGACTCCTCTGCTTTCTTACTCACTGGAGTTTGCTCTTCCTCTTTAATAGGTGGTTTTGCATATGTAGCCCTGTTTGTATCTTCCTTGATGCTGAGCTTTGTAGTGTCATTCAATTGAATGACGTGTTCAGGTTCGTTAGCATCATTTACCTTCTGTATCTTTTCTTTGTGGTTGTCTGGTGTCACTTCCACTTGATTCATTTCTGATCCTTCTTCTTCATAAGTTTCTGTCCTGATATCAGTATCTAGAGTGTCTTTTTCCGGACTGGATTCCGTATTTGTACTAGAATCATCGATGCCCAATTCTTTGTATCTTCCCGGTGTTTTTAGGGTCTTCTCTTGATGCTTTGGTGCTGCTTGACTGGCCTGTCTATAATGATGACCTTGGACGTTGAGATTCACTTGTCCTTGCATATATTGATGTGTTTCTTCAAGGGCAGCAGATAAATCTCTTTTTGTAATTGGCATTTGTACTACGGGGATTGTGGGTAACACATGTGTGCGTTTGGATTGGGGTGTAGCCTGAGCTTCCTCCTCCCGTAGACGCTTTGTACCTCTCATTTTTGGTTGAGAACTGGTCCCTGCCTCTTCAATACCTGTAGCAATTTTCTTCTTTTTGGGAACTGTGGCGGATTTCACGTATTTAGCCAGCCCTTCTGAGGTTGGCATCTCCCTTAAGCAGTTCTTCATATCTAAAGCTTCATATATTAGCAATGTTAAAGCGGAACTGCCATTCAGGAACTTCTTCTGGCCCCATTTCTTCTAGGCTTCAAATAATCTTTCTTGTACATAACCTGTTAGATTCACTTTGTTGCCTATCTGTCTCATGGCATGGGATAACAGTTGTACTACGATCTTTTGTGGAGCTGTGTATCTGTGCATACTGGGGAAACAGAAGTGTTGATGCACCAATCTGACTGCATCTTCGATGTCTATTCTGTTGATCTCTAGGAATGATCTTTTCTTTGGGTCGTGGCATTCATCCTTAATGTTAGTAATGCCCTCCTGACTCCATCCAAAAGCTTTATTGATCAATTCATGTGTGAATTGAATCGTCTTCCATGTACCTACTTTATCCAATACCTGTGCTTCTGGAATCGATATCTTTGTTGCAGCAGGTTGCATAGTATTCATTACTTGAGTGCACCGCTGAAAGTCTGGTACATAAATAGGCAATTTGAGAAATGCCTCTAGTCCTGCCTGGGTCCATACATCTTCAATATGTGGTAATCCTTGTACTATCGTTTTGAAATCCTGAGACATGATAGGGAAACAGTGATCCCTGTCCATAATCTTTATTGTTGCCATGAAGAGAAGTTCTGACACTGGTTGGTCATCCCGGAACCAATGGCCTCTTACTCTTGTGATCGACTCTAATGGAAAAAGTTGGACTTCTTCCTCTTGAGTGGCTTCAGAATTTGTTGATGACATCTGCACTCAATATAGAGTGTGAATTAGTGGCCATATATTATCAGAAATGTTCCTTTATTTGTCTTAAGCTTGACATTGCTCCGAGTGAATGGTGTCGTCCCTTTCCCGTGGGTGTGAGAAAGGTAATACCTGGAATTTTCTCAATGTTACGTATTTTTATATTTTCATCTGAAAAAGGAAAACAAAAAGGTTAGTTCATAGCCGAAGCGGTTATTATTTCTGGAGTAATTTCCTTAATGTATGTACAAGTGCTCTCCTATTTCCAAAGGGAAAATGTGCGTGACTATCCCGAAGTAGAAGGACGTTGTGCCGAATGCTTGGCCTTGTAATGTGGCCCTATCATGCATACTTTGGATCTCGACAACTCCATATGTGTGCAATTGGACGTAGTTGGCATATGTATGCTGTACAGTTTGTCTTTCGGCATCCAGATTTGCCTCGTTGTGCTGGGCTTCGTTGTACGTTGCCCACTTCTACTGATTGTGGCTCTTTTCTTCTTTGCGTAGGTCTGCTTTATTTGATGTATGACTCTCGGTACGTCTCGGGCTGCCTTTACAGACTCTTTCTTTCTCCAGTATCTCTTGTTCTGTGATTGTTTCGCCTGTAGATTGCATTGGTCCTTCTTGTTTTGGGGATCATCCTTGTGGTTGATTTGTCTTGGGATGCAAGACTTCGGAACCCATATTTGTGATCGATCTGGCTGGGCAGCTACGACTGTCTTGGGAATCCATAATGTAGTAATTTGTCGATGATTTCGCTGTTCAGACGGAGTGGGTTTTTGCTTTGCTCGTTTGTTCTGCTGTTGGTTGTGCTTTTGCCTTCGTAGATATTCCTTCACTTGATCTTTCTTTATCCACACTTGGTTAGAATATGGAATAGGGTATGTTCTTATGGTGACAAGTTTTGAATTACCCTGAGGCATAGTCTCTTTGATGCAGGGTGTTTCAGTGAGATTGATTTCAGTTTGAGTGATATTCTCAAGACTTGCTAGACTGGAACAAGGTGCGCAAGCAGAATTCAATGTGTCCGCACATATAGTACTCGATGAAGGTGTATCTATAGTGCTAGAGATCATGCATTCAGGGCTTTGTTCATTAGATTGAACTGTTTGCTCCATGCTCATAGATTTTAATGGTCGCTCATCTAGCAAACTGAATACTTCACGATGTCCTATTCTAGCTGAAATATATCCTAGCGCCAATTGAATGGTCACCTCGTATTCGTAAATCCAATCTTGACCTAACACCACTTCCTCAAGTAAATCTTGGTCATGACATACTAATAGCTTTTGTTCCATGGTGTTGTTGCCAAGATGCAACGGTAAGGTGATCTCTCCTATGCACTGAGTAATTGTTCCTCCTATTCCTATCAACTGGGCCATTGATGGGCGTATTGTCTCTTTGAGTTTTTGGGTCAAAGAAAACTTAATGCAACTTACAGCGGCACCTGTGTCAATAAGAGCATTTACCAAGTGATACTCCGTTTTTCCGGCTCCCAAATTTAGGTAGGGTTGTGTTCTTTGCGATCCCAGATTTTGAGTGGCTCTAAAATTAGCCATCGGAATGAGTTCTTCGCCTTGACGGTATCTTTCATCTCGCTCTCTCATCCAGTCTTTTCGTTTCTTTATCCTTTCCAATGCTTCTTGTCTTGCTTCTTCCCGTATTCTTTCCTCTTCTACGCGTCTATTCTTACCTTTGAGTAATCGAGACAAAGCTTCTTCTGTTAATGGCTCTAGGTATTTTTTTACTCTACACCCACTGATGTAGTTTGGTAACACGTCTCCATCTAAGGTTGCTAAGCTGATGGCTCCACCTGTAGATATACGATTAATGATTAATGGGCCATATCCTCTCTTTTGCAATTTCTTAGCATGTTGTTTCAAAGTGTATACCAAAACTAAATCTCCTTCCTTCAATTGTTTGTCCTTGATATGCGCATCGAAATAGGCTTTTTGTCGTCTTTTAGCAGCATAAATACCCGCTACTGCTTGTAGCCTAGTTTCATGAAGTTTTTCTATTTGGTCCAATTGTGCTGATAATTCATGTCCGGTCCACTCATAAGTAGTTGCAACTCTAAGAGTGGGAATCAAGAAATCAATTGGCAAAATAGCGTTTTGTCCATATACTAAGTTAAAAGGAGTAGTGCCTATTGCAGTTTTATAGGCTACTCGGAATGCCCATAAAGCATGGTGTAACTGTTTATCCCAATCTGATCTATCGTTGTTAACGATTTTGGTGAGAACAGTACACAAGATTTTATTTGAACTTTCTGCTTGTCCATTTGCTTGTGGGTGATAAGGGGCAGATTTCTTATGAATTACTAAGAATTCATTCAACAATGCTTCTATCACTTCATTGACAAAGTGCGTACCTCTATCACTCACAATCTCTATGGGTAGTCCAAATCTAGTGAAGACGTTCTCGAAGAGAAACTTGGCTGTAGTTCTTGCATCATTCTTCTTTGTTGCTTTTGCTTCAACCCATTTGGTCAGGTAGTCTGTGGCTACAATTATGTATTCGGCATGTGAACCTTTTGCTGGTGGGCTAATAGGTCCTATAAAGTCTATTCCCCACTTCGTGAAAGCTCTAGCACTCATCATGGGTCTAAGTGGCATCTCATCTCTTCTAATAGGATATTTCGTTCGTTGACAAGTATCACACCGTTGCACATATGTTATGGCGTCTTGATGTAGAGTTGGCCACCACATTCCAGCAAAGAGGATCATTTTGCTGTTTTGTCTGCAGAGAAGTGTCCTCCTGCAGCTCCTGTATGGGCCATCTCTAAGACAGAGAGATATTCATTTTCATGAATGCACATTCTTAGTTGGTTATCTTTCCCGCGTTTAAAGATTTGTTTTCCTATGATGGCATAATCCTTACTCTGTTCTTCAAGAGCACGTTTCCTTGCTAAGGCAGCTCCGTGAGGGTACTCTCGAGTTTTCAAGAACTTTACTAGAGGCATGCTCCACCTTGGTGCTATTGTAGAATAGCATAATGTAGAATTCTCGTCTGGGATTTGTTCTTGACAGGTTTGACAGGTTGACACATAGTTATGTGCATCTCGTTGCATGGTTGGCCAATATATGCCAAATCTCTTGAGTGTTTGCCACGTTCCATTTGCATTCAAATGAGTGTTCCATTGGTTTATGTGTGCTTTCTGAAGCCACATTTCTTGTTCCTCTTCTTCCATGCATCTCATCAGCAGTCCGCTTGAATCCTGGTGGTACAAACTTCCCGCAATGATGTGAAGGTTTTTAGTCCTCTAGAGATCTTGCGTTTGGTTTGGCGTGATCCCATCTTTAGGTCCATGTGTAAGTATTGGGATCAATTTTTCTGCCCACTGAGGACATACTTCCAGGTTAAAAAGATAAGTATCTGGTAGGTCATCGGGTACTCCTATGGGTGGTTCTCCATGGGTCATACGAGATAAGTGGTCTGCTCTGATGTGGGTGTTTCCTTTCTTGACTATTACCTCAAAATCAAACTCCATTAGCAATAAAAACCATCGTACTATTCGTCCTGTATTGCAAGGCTTGTTGACTAAGTACGATAGGGCTTGATGATCAATGAAGAATTTGAATTTGTTTGCCAGTAAGTAATGTCTGAATTTCTTGACTGCGTATACCATCCCTAGGCCTTCTCTCTCTGTAGTAGTATAATTGCGTTCCGCTTGATTTAACTGTCTACTGGCATAGGCTATCGGGTGGTCTAATTTTCTTGTGTCAGTTGGTTGAGTTAAGATGCAACCAATGGCAAACTTGGAAGCATCAACATGAATATGAAACGGTTTATTCCAGTTGGGGACTCGAAGAATGGGTGCTGAACTCAACCGATTCTTTAACTCATTAAAGGCTTTTTCACATTCTTCAGTCCAATTGAATAGAGTCAATAATGCATAAAGAGGTCTAGCAATTATGGCATACATATGTATGAATCTTCGATAGTAACCACAATGTCCCATAAATGCTTGAACTTCTTTAGCAGTTTTAGGTCTTGGTAAATCCAAAATTACTTTAATTTTGTCTTCATCTGTGGAAATTCCATTCTTAGAGACAATATGTCCTAAGATTTTCCCTTGTCGCACCATGAAGACACATTTTTCAGGATTGAGGCATACTCGATATTGTCGACATTTAGCAAAAATCTTTTCAAGTTCAGGGATGTGCTCTGATCGTATAGCTGAATATGTACAAAGATCGTCCACGTATACCTCCATGCTTTTTCTCAGAAATTCTTTGAACACATGACACATCAATCTTTGGAAAGTAGCTGGGGCATTCGTTAAACCAAAAGGCATGACTCTAAAGGCGTATACTCCCCATTCAGTTGCAAAGGCAGTCTTATGTTGGTCCTCAGGAGCAATGGCTACCTGATTATACCCTGAAAAGCCATCCAGAAAACTATAAACTTCCTTCCCTGCTACCCTTTCCAAGAGATGATCAGTGATTGGTAAGGGATAGCTATCCCTTATGGTTGCAGCGTTCACTTTTTTCAAATTGATGCACACTCTTAACTTTCCATTCTTCTTTGGTACAACCACCAAGGGTGACACCCATTCCGTGTGCTCAATTTCGTAGATGAATCCAGCATCTAACAACTTATCTATTTCTTCTTTTATCTTGGCTGAATATACATCATTATAAGTATATGGTCTCTATTTCGAAGGCTTGGCTTCTGATGTCATGGGGATCCTATGCGCACATATAGATGGATCTACTCCCTTTAAGTCCTTATAAGTCCAAGCAAAGACATCCCGGTATTCTCTTATGAGTCGAATTAACTCTTGTTCTTCTTCCAATGAGACATCCTGTCCTATGAAGGTACATCGTTCCTCTCCTCCTTCCATAGTTACCACTATCTTTTTGGTCTGTTCTTTATTATCATATGCTATTCCAGGTTGTGCTTCTCTTTTAAGCATTTGAATAGCAATTTTCCTCTCTTCCACTTCATATTTTTTAAAATGGGCTGGTACCTCAAATTGGTCTTGAAGTTTGTTTTCTTCATCTTCTAATTCCCTTTCAATTTCTAATTCCCCTTTTTGTGTGGGTTCTTTATATTTTTCATTGGCCGTGATCTCTATGTTGGTGGTACCAATCCCTAGATCCATGGGTTCTGGTTCCATTTCAATGCTCTCGTAGTCCTCCTTCCAGTCTTTCTCGATCACTTCTCCTTCTTCCGCCTCCTGAAGGACTACCATATACAGACTAACATCATAACCTTCCTCATCGATACATTCGTTCATGGTCACTACTTCTTCGTTTACACAGACATCGAGGGTAGCTAAGATTTCCATCCAACCGTGAGGTTCGAATTCTTCATCCGGAAATACTTGTGGCATATAGGCTGGATCTTGTACAGACCTCACTATTCCTTGTTTCTGCTGCCATCCTTTTCTTCTCTCCTCTTCCTTCTTTGCAGCTTGGCATATCCATAGATGAGTGTCCTCGTTCATCCAGGATTGATCACTAGAACCTGCACTGTGAACCGATTGATCGTCTTCCTCTTTATGGATTTGATTCCATTGCAGAGGTGGCACATCTTGATACGTGTACGTATGTAGGTTTATTCTAGTGGTGGTTCTTGCGTGTTGTAGGTAAACTGCATCTTTTCCCCAATCTTGTACGACCTTTAGCTGTCTCATGAAAGGCCTTCCCAAGATCATTTCATAATTGCTTGGCCTTTCGAAGTGACAAATTGCTAAAGTATGTTCAAATTCCACTCCACACGTGGTGAAGACTACTCGTTCCAACAATCCTAAGGGTCTTTCCGTATGTCCATCCGCCATTTGTATTTTCATACGTGTTGGTCTTAATGCTGGTTGTCCCCATTTCTCCCAAATTTCTTTGGTAGCAATGCCAACACCAGCTCCTGAATCTAGTATGGCTTTGGTAGTGTAACCCCTATAGGTGATTGGAAGACAGGTATTTCCTTCATCTCCTTCACTAAAGTCTTCGACCTTATCCACTGGAATTCTCACTGTTTTCACTTCGTCAGCTACCTCTTTCTTTTCCTCCCTGACTTCCCATTGATTGATCAGTTTCTCCTTTAAGTGTGGTTTTACCTTTAACAGTTCCTCGAATGTTAGGGTACATGGGATTTTCACCTCCCTAAGACGTATGATCTCCGATGTTTGAACTGATGGGTTCGTTTCTCGTCTCGTTATTGATGGAATGCGATACAATTCTGAGTTGTGCTCGTACTCCCCTGTGTAGTTGGGTAGTTCCTTTACATCTTCCTTGTCACTTGCATCCATAGGAAAAATTTCTTCTGAATTTAGTTCAGGTATTGAACCCTCCATTTCATTTTCTGCTTCTAATTCTTCAAAGGGCGGTTCCATTCCGTCTACCTTTTTCCACTTGTCCTCTTGAACTCGTGCCCATAGATCCTTAGTCCAGTCTCCTTCTACTTCGGGGATTATGGATCCTTCCTTTCTCTCAATGCCAATTTCATCATTCAGAGGTCTATTTACTTCAGGCTTTTCCTGAGTGTTTAGGCACTCTTGGAATTCTCCTTCGGAAATTCGGGTGTTTGGTAAAGGTGATGCGGGTTTTTCTAAGGTTCGTTGGGCAACTTCTATCAATTTTTTGCAGATTTCCAGTCTTTCTTTCTCTAAGTCGCCTCTCGGATATTCTCTCTCATGTTGCTCTATGGTAGGTCCTGCTTTTATTCTCGCCTTATATGCCTGAATCCACATGGCTAATTCTTCAGGCACAGGATCTGCTAGGACGGATCCTACCTCCTCCTTTTTATTCTCATTTTTACTTTCTTCTTCCACTTGGGGTTCCTTCGTTGGTTTCTGTTTACTCTGTTCATTTTCCTTCTTTTGTAATAACTTTTTTTCTTTTATTCTATCTCTCCGGTTCTTCCATATCTGGGATCTTTTACTGGCGATACTTTTCTCTGGTTCTTCGGAGTCTTCTACTCTGTGAGGGATGGGTATATTCCCCTCTTTGTCACTTTGATTACTCTCGTCTGTTTTATCAGGGTTCTCTCTAGCCTTGGCTCTTGTTATGGCCTTTAAAGGTACTGTATACTCTTTGTCACTCCCTGATGATTCAATCACTTCTATCACATTAATCTGCACGTTAGATGTGACTTTGTTGGGGTTCTTAGGACAATCTCTGAAAAGATGTTCCTTACCACAATCGCTACAGTAGCCTTCCCAAATTCGTTGTGGTGGTGGTGGGTTTGGTAATGTACATTCTCTAATATAGTGGTCACCTCCACATCTGTAGCATGGTCCTCTGGGTACAGGCTGTCTATTCATTGGTCGAGGTGGCATGGTTGCTCTAGGAGCTGTGTACATTAAGGGCACATAATCCTGCTCGTGTCCGTATGAACTGTCCGATATTTCCATGCCATAAGCATATGGGTCATACTGTTGCCCATATTCTGTTATCGCGCTTTCATAACCAGGGTATGTTCCTTGACTAGGCTCGTAAAATGAGTCATATGGTTCACTACTAGTCAAAGGTGTGGCTGGCACTATAGCCCTTTCTAGGTTTTCCTCTGGTTGTGCCATCTTGACTGGGACAACGTTCTGAGGGTGGGGCGGTTGTTGTCCTAGTACTGGCTGTGGTTGCGTGTGTCCTTGATATGCGTATGGTCGTGGTGCTGGTGCCTGCGGCTGATAAGAGGGATATCTAGAGGCTTCTCCTCCTTGATCTCTTTGGGGATATCCATACGGTCTCACATAAGGCTGGGTGGGTCTGGTTTGCCTATTGTAAGGGCAGTTCTAGGTGCTATGGTTTGTATATCTCTGCTCTATGCTGCAATATTGTAGAGGTCCGGGAACAGAGGGTCTATGAGGAGCATAGGCAGGTGGTGGGACTACTCCCCTAGTACACAAATGGGAAGGATGATCTCCTCCGCACTGCATACATCTTCTAAGCATAGGTAGTCTCATAGGATTAGTGGGATAATTCCTCTGTCCTTGAACATTCAGTTTTTTTGCTACTAAATCTGCTATTTCTTCCACATTGTTTTTGGAGTTTGATGTGCTACTGGCAGACTCTTCGCTTTTCAAGCTACCTGGAGGTATTTTCAAGTCTTCTGCAAGGTTATCTTCTAGGTCTATACATTCCTTCATACACTCTTGCAAGGTTTGAACTCTCTTTACATACACTAATGACCTCAAGGTTCCGTTCAACAGTCCTTCCAAGAATAATGATACCATTTTATTCTGCGTCGGTCTCTCTTCCACCGGGCATCTATCTACATACTGTTTGAATCTCCTTGCTGCCAATCTTACTGACTCGGTAGGGACTTGTTTGAAGCTGTGGATTAATGACGAAGAATTGTTTTTAATTCCCGATTTGGTAAATTCTTCAATCATTTCTTGATATACCTGCTCCATGTTCTGAAAGGTATTCGGGTCCAATGGCTGAAACCAGGCCAAAGCTGTGTCTGACAAGGTAAGGCCAAAAGACTCATACTGAATCAGAAAGTCATCTACCTGCTCGGCTCTAACTACTTGTTTAAATTCTGCTATGTGATTGTAAGGTTCACTAGAGCCATCATAGTGATTTCTCATACACTTGGCAACTTGGATCGGCCTTAATCGTCTTCCTGCTTCAGGTTGTCTAGGCATCACTGGGAAGATTGGTCTCCCTATTGGTATGCCTGGTCCTCTTACTACCTGCGGTCTGACTGGAGCATGAACTCCATGTCCGGGGTTAGTAGTTGGTTGTGGCCGGTAGTTAGGATTAATGGCAGGCATTGCAAATTGCACATGTGGTCTGACTGGGACCTGGATTTGTTGTCATTAGGGGAAAAAATGAACCCTGAATGGGCCTTTTAGATTAAGGAGTGATTAGTGATGGACCAATGAGAAGAGGGTGGTGGCCACAGTCTAGTCCCTCAATCACATAGGCTAGGCCTAGGTTTCCCTTGTTTCTTAGTGGTCAAATCCTCCAAAACAACTATTGAAACATGGTTTTTTAGGCGTGAGTGGTATGAGACTGCAAGAAAATTAATTGTGACCATTAGATGTCCTCAAAGATCCAAGGGTTCATGTGCATTTGCCAAAGTCAAGGCGCGAATAGATATTAGCCCTTGGATTGCTCATCGATCGTGCGGCTCACAAAAAAGTTCGTGGGATCAATGCGCGCACGAATCTGGACCATTTGTTGATCTTCTAATCGTGCGGAGGAGGTAGAAACCTGTTTGAATTTGCCGCCATTGACTCTGAGCCATTGGATCTTGCTCCTAATCCTAAGGTTGAGAGTACTCCCCCAAAAGGCAATGGGCGCCTTTCAATCTACTCCATCGGATGGAGCCATCATCCAACGGCTAATCTTTTTGCAGAGCAACAATCAGCCCCATTTGCGGTTCTCCGTCAGATTTGAGATGCATCGGACGGCCACGCTTTCTGCAGAGATCTATCACACGCGGACATATATTTCCGTGTCCCCACGCGCAGGTGAGATCATTGCTACCATCGATCAAGAAGATCCGATGGCTAGAGTTTCTCTTTCTTTTCCATTCAAAAAGGGAAATATATGAAATATTATTTTATTTAGGAATACCACTAGTGGTTTATTCTGTCCCCTTAATAGGCCACAAGATTAATTTTAAACCCTGAAAATTAGGGATCCTTACAAGGCCCATGCAGGGTTCACTTTTTCCCCTAATGTGTTTGCTGTGTTTGTCCCGACTGTTGATATGAATCATTCTGAGATGTTCCAAGTGGATTCCGTGAAGTAGTGGCTTGGTCCCTTGGGGGGAACACTGGGATGTTCTGATATTTCAACTCAGCTCTCTCTAATTCTGTTATTGGCCAATATCTTCTGTGATTTTTATCCAAATACGTGATGATGGTGCGGAACTCAGGATCTTGTAACTCATAGATGGTAACTGGATTAGGAGCGGCTTCCCATATAGAGGAATGGGCTCTGAGCAGGTGCTCCATCCCGTTGATCAAATATACATCTATTAGAGTGTCATCCTGGGGAATCAGGTCTCCTCTCCAAATTTTTGTAGTCGTAGATCTCCCTCTAGGAGTGGTTACTTGCTCTTCGTTTCCACCTCCATTTAAGCTTGAAGCATTATTTTCCTCACCATGCTCATTAATGATTTCCGGGTGTTCTGTGACCATGTATTGAATATCTTGTTTGTCCATGTAAAAACCTCCTACGTATTTGACGGCTGGTCTAGGCACTATGTAAGCCTCTGAAGCCATCTTCAGTCTGGCCACCGATCTGTTTAGACCATCCAAATAGATAGGGATCTCATTGTGGTTGGTGTTCACATACTCCAAGGAAGTTCTGTATTCTCCCTCGATGATTGACATCATGCCAATCATGGGCACTGTGTTTTGCATATCCTCTGAAGCCATGGGAATTTCTCCTTCTGACTCACTGGAGGTCTCAGAATAGTGTGAACGGCTAGTTGGCTCGGCTACACTCCCTACGGAAGAAATTACACTTCTTCGGCTTCCTAAGGTTCTTCCGGATCTCAAGTTCATCCACTTAAAAGCTCAGATCAGCCCTTGCTAACCTCTAGCTTCTAGAACTCCAAGCTATGGCTTAGAATTCTAGGAAAAATTAGGCTGGAAAATGACTGAAGCAGAAATTTTCAAACCACGATACTTGGCTTTCCAAATTCCACGATACACGATCTCTGAGTCTGAAACGATACTCGATACTTGGTTCAAAACGATACTCGATCGCTGGCAAGTATCGCGATCTCTGAGACGCGATACACGATACTTGGACCAAAACGATACTTGACCGACACGATACACGATATCTGGATGAAAACGATACACGATACTTGCGAAGTATCGCGATCGGTCCAAAACGATACACGATCTCTCACGAAACGATATTTGGCAAACGATCGCTGGAAAAACGATCTCTGGACCCAAACGATCGCTGACAAAAACGATACACGATACTTGTTAGGTATCGCGATCTCTGGTAAACGATACACGACCTCTGAGTGAAACGATCTACGATCTTTGACCAAAACGATCGCTAGTAAACGATCTTTGGATTAACGATACCGATCTCTAGCATTCAACGATACACGATCTACGCTATCTTATCGAAACGATCGACGATCTTTGCTGTAAATGATCTCTAAGCGAAACGATACCGATCTCTCCCAAGTATCGCGATCTCTGGTAAACGATCTCTCACTGAGACGATCGACGATACTTGAGCCAAAATGATACCGATCTTTAGCTGAAACGATCTACGATCAACGATATCTAGCGAAACGATCGACGATCGAAGGGGAGTATCGCGATACTCGACCACAGGAGCAAACGATACTCGACCGTGGGAGCCAAACGATACTCGACCCTTAGACAATTTTTGACAAAGATTTTTTTAAGTTTGATTCAAGGCAATTGTTTTATGCACTCTCCTCCCCCTTCTCCACTCTCTGTCTCACTCAAAACTCAACTTTTAACCTCTGTGTGACCCAAACGATACCTGACGCAGTGCAATTTTTTCTGAAAAGAAATTTCAGATTTCTTGAAAGTTTATGAGCAAGATGTGAGTTTGTTTACCTTTGACACTCTCTTCCAACTCTCCTAACCACTTTTCTTGCTCCACCCACTCACGATCGCTGGACGGATCCGAAACGATACTTGGCAGCTCCTCGCACGATACTTGCTCAGAAAATACAAGTGACTTGCAGAATGAATCTTTTTGGCTTTTATACTTGGGATTTTTTTTTGCTTACAAAGAGAAATCTCTACTGAACCGAGACTACACTCTACTCTAAAGACTTGGTCTATTCTCTAACTACTCCTACTCTACTCTTTCCACTCACTTCTCTAAACTAACAACTCACTACACACACTTCAAGAATGAGAAGTAGCAAGTGCGGCTGAAAATGACTTACCAAAGAAGAGAAGATTTCCGCTCCTCCACTTACTTCAATGCAAAAAGCTACTTACCATCACACGAATGCCTCGGTTTGATTCGTCACTCCCCGGCAACGGCGCCAAAAAGTGTGTTGACCTAAGTATCAACTTAGGGACTTGCGGAGAAAGAGACTATACCTCAATCCCCTCACAAGTGCATATAGTGGGGATACACGCTTTTAATTATCAATCCAAAGAGTATACAAACCTAGCCGAGTGTATGAAGACATGCAATCATGTAATGGTCAATGCAAATGAACTACTTCAAGAATGTAATGAGGCAAAGACTTATCCAAACAAGCTCCAACTGTTGGTCAAGGCGAAACGATACTTGGTGCAGCAGCCATCAGTATTTTGGACTTTTCTCCCGACTCCGAACTCCAAATATAGCGAATAGCATATGCGTTTCGAAGCTCTCGAGAAGACGCATCCAATGGCAGTGGTTTCACTCAATTCCGATGCTCCTACTTCAAGTTATGAACGAAATACTGAGTCGAGGGAATACTTTCCTACACTTCAGCACTTCCTACACTTCGCACACACCTTTCCTACAGCAAAGAAACACTTTCATGGATAGATAACACTCACAAGCACTCTTTCCAAGCAATACACATGCATACAAACTCACGAAGAAGAAGATAAGGAGGGAAGAAGACACAAATTCGAATTTCTGTGCTCTCTCTTCTCACAATGGCAAAAAGTCCTTTACAAAGAGTCACATTTGACTTATATACTAGTGCCCTAAAAATGGTCCTTTCACACAAGAGACCGGCACTTTATTCACTAAAAGACTAAATTTCTACTATTTTACATGGGTAAGCTTCTAATCTTCTGTGGGGATGCATCTAGAGGACTCCTCTAGTGCCTTTACAACGGAAAATATATTACAAGAATGATTATGGTACAAAAATATGAAGTCCAAATCGGAAAAATTTTGGGGCCCATCTTTTTCTCTGCTTTGTGCGCTCTTTAGCTCTGCAACAGCATCTTTCTAGGTACTGTCTGAACCTTCTACCTGCTAGTCGCACTGTTTCTTGGGGTGTCTGCTTGAAACTGTGGATCAGGGACGATGTGTTATGCCTGATACCACTCTTGGAAAATTCTACAATGAATTCGTCTAGCAGTTGACCTATATCGCGATAGTTGCGACTACTCAGTGGTTGAAACCAAGCCAAGGCAGTGCCCTTAAGAGTCAAACCAAATGCTTCGTACTGGGTGAACAAGTCCTCAACCTGTTCAGCTCTTAACACTTGTTTGAACTCGGCCACATGATCATAAGGATCTCCTGACCCGTCAAAATAATTCTTCATTGCCTTGATCACTTGAGTGGGTCTAAGGGTTCTTGGGTGCTCTCGGGGTCTAGGCAATGGAAAATCATGTTCATCTCTTTGTTGCCTATGTGCTTGATGTCTCTCTCTTTCAGGTCTTTCATTTTCAAATCCTGATCTATTCCTGCCTACGGTGTGTGCAAAACTTACCTCAGGTCTCTCTCTAGCTCTTTCTCTCTGAGCTTCATGAGCGTGGGAAGATCCTACTCCTTGGAGGCCATGGGAAACATTGGATCTTGGTGGGGGGAAAATCAATTCATTCTTCCAAGTATATGCATGTCTATCATGTTCTGTTACCAAGAATATCTTCTCTGATGTGTTATCCAGGTAGACAACTTTGCCTGGTATCTCAGGATCTTTGAATTCATAGATGATAACTATGCCCAATTGGCTAGGTTGATTTGGCTTGAATCTCCAAAAGGCTTCCTCTATTTCTCTATTCAAAAATAGTTCTATGCTTTTGTTATCTTGAGAGATCCAGTCTGGAGTGATCACTCGGGTCAAAACTGACTTACCTCTAGGAGTCTGGGGTCCTTGTCCTACATTTCCTTGTTCTAGGTCTCCTATTTCATTCTCAGGAATGACATTTCCAAACTCATCAGTCCTATCTGGTAGGTTGGTGACCACATACATGGTTCCTTCCTTATCAATGTATGAACCCTCTTCGAACTTGACCACCGGGTGTTCAAGTCCAAAGGATTGATCTGGATTTTTGAGTTGGACCACTGATCGCCTCAGACCATCCTCATAGATGCGAGCACCTAATTGGTTGGTCCGAATATATTCCAACTGTGTCTTATAGGGACCTTCTGGTGTTTGTAGATGGGCAGTCCCTGAGCCACCTACAGGTTTTCCCATACTAAAAGACATTTCTGAATCACTTGTGTCTGAACTTAGTAAAAGATGACCACTTAGTTGTTGTGCCCAAGACTTGGATGTATGGTTGACACTAGCCTCAGAAGATCTAATGCTTTGTTTATCCTTGCCTAAGTGTCTACCAGATCTCAGGTTCATAAGCTTTAGTCAAGAGTCCAAATTTTCCCCTTGGTATGGTTCAAAATTCTTTGGAGTCCCCTTGGTGCCCTAGTCCCACTTGAGGGTCAACTTCAAATTATCCTATCTCAAAATCAACGCGTTATTCTTGAGAAAAACAATTGAGGTCGTGTAGGATTTGAAACGAGCTTTCCAACGAGCTACAGAGCTCAAAAAATGGACTTTGGATGAAAAAGTTATGCCAATTCAGGCTCCTGGGGGTCAAAACAGGCAAACAGGACCTTTGGAGAAAATCGCGATTTTGTGAACTTTCAGAGAATCGCGATGTTGAGCACAAAATCGTGTTTCTGAAAATTGCGATGTTGAGCACAAAATCGTGTTTTTTGAACATCGCGATTTTGACTCAGAGAATCGTGATTTACAAAATCGTGTTTTTTCACAAAATCGTGTTTTCTCAGAATCGTGTTTTTAACAAGAAAATCGCGATGTTGAGCACAAAATCGTGTTTCTGAAAATCGCGATGTTGAGCACAAAATCATGATTTGTGAGAATCGCGATTTGAGCCCACTGAAAATCGTATTTTCTCAAAATCGTGTTTTTGACAAGAAAATCGCGATGTTGAGCACAAAATCGTGTTTCTGAAAATCGCGATGTTGAGCAGAAAATCGTGTTTTTGAAAATCGCGATTTTGACTCAGAGAATCGTGATTCACAAAATCGTGTTTTTTCACAAAATCGTGTTTTTGGCTGAAAATCGTGATTTGTGAGAATCGCGATTTTGAGCCCGCTGAAAATCGTGTTTTAAGAAAATCGTGTTTCTTTTGATATGAAAATCGCGATTTTGAGCACAGAATCGTGTTTTAGAGAATCGTGTTTTTTTTTTATATGAAAATCGCGATTTTGAGCACAATCACAGAATCGCGATTCTGAGAATGACCACAGAATCGTGATTTTTTCAGCCAACTTTTAAGGGGGAAAACAGAAAATCGTGATTTTTCAAAAACTTTGAATTTTCACAGAATCGCGATTTTCATCATAGAATCGCGTTTTTTGGTGGGAAATTCAAATTTCTGAGCGCCGGCTATGGCGAGCTCCATATGAGCAGAAAATCATGAAAAAAACACAGCGCTTGCTCTCCCTTGCTTCTCCTAACTCCTTCCCACACAATAATGCATGAAAAATGGTATGAAGATGGTGAAAATGCACTAAAAAACAAGAATTTTCTATGAAGAAGAAGATGGAAGAAGGTGGAGATGATGATGATGATGAAGATGAAGAGGAAAAAACAGAAAATGAACTGAAATGACAGTTTTTTTTACCTTCCAACGTCGCAAATCTACGATCTTACCATCACAACGCTCGTCCTCGAAGCTCTCTCCCCGGCAACGGCGCCAAAATTTGGTGTAGCTCAAGTGTAAGCACCACCTCCTTTACTTGTCAATCCGCAGAGACGTGAGGACCGGTATGAAGACCACGAGCAAGTGAAGGCACAAGTGCATGAGTGAAAGCACACAAACATGCACACACATACACACACACACGCACAAAGTAAGATCAAAGAGAGGAACAATGGAAAGCTTAGATTGAAAAAGAGTTCTCTTACCAAAGTTCTATTCTCTAACAAGCTAACCCCAAAAATGAGCTCTCTAGCTCTTTTTATAGTTTTTTTGACTAGTTTTGGCCCTGTCCAGACCTAGTGTCCAGCCTAGTTAAAAATTAGGTTCCAGGGCTTATTTGAGGGCTCAAACGAAGTCTAAAAATTATGAAAATTGGTACGATGGTACTTCTAATACTCCTCAAGCTCGAGGACTCCTCGGCTTGAACAAAATGGAGTTACTAAAAATAGATAATGGTATTTACAATGGTTTTTAGTGATGAAAATCACTATTTTTGTAGGGGATTCTTCTGAAAATTTGACATACACTTCTTGGAGCTCCCTACTTGCTCCCTTTCCTTGTGTGTCCACCTTTTGATGTGCTTCCATGCTTTGTCCTTGACTTTGAGCTTCAACACTAATAAACACCCATTCTTCTTCCTACATAAGATTAGCAGACTCTGTTTTTGGTGTAGAGGCTTCTGCAACAACCATTCCAGCCTTCTTTTTCTTTGCCTCTTTTGCACCCAATTTTGGACAGTTCTTTACGATATGATCATTCCCTTTACAGTACTTGCAAAACAATTTCTGCTTTTCTGATTTCTTCTCATCTTTATCCTGGTTCTTCGAATGTGCAGCATTTGCAGATTTCTGCTTACTAGTAGAAGAGCTCCATTTTCCTTTTGCCCTTCTGACTAGCCAGGAAAGCTTGATCTGCAACATGCATAATGGACCTATTCTGCTTGGACTGATCTTCCTGTATCAGAACAGAAACTAACTCCTCAAATGACAAGGCATTTGGATTGCCTTTCATCATCAATCAAAGAGTAGAAGCAAAACTCTGATATGAATCAGGAAGACCATTTAGAACGGTCTGCACAAGTGAGCTATCTGGTATAACCTCATCAACAGAAATCAACTGTTCCTTCAAGTCTTTGATCTTTGTTAGAAAACTGTCCATAGAATCACCTTCATTCATGTGCTCACTCTCCAACTGTTTTCGGAGGTAAGCAACAAGAGCCTCATTCCTAGCCTGGTACAATGTGGTAAGTGTATCCCAAGCATCCTTTGCTGTTCTACAAGAGCGAATGTGAGGAATAATAGCACGTTTGATAGACAAAGCTATCAATGCATGTGCTTGAGCATCTCTGCCATCCGAACGAATTTGCTCTGTAGTAGGTGCAATAGAAGCAGCATCACAAACAAGAATCTATAGAATATCATCTTCGACACCATCTTTGTCAGCTTCAGCACCTGTATTTGCAGTACCTGTAGTAGCAGGTGTAACATGACGTCTTTCAACACCCTACACAATGTTCCACTGTCCTTTTGCAACCAATACATGTCGCATCATATAAGCCCATAATGGGTAGTTGATACCATCCAACTTATCCTCAACAGCCAACATACGGAATACATCACTGCTTTCAGCCATGGCCGATGACTAAAATACCTTGATGTAGAAAGTTGACTATATCTCAAAAAGTTGAACGGAACTGCCGAGACGAGTTCTGCTAAACGTGTAGCAGACTTCGAGACGCTTATACTAGCGAATCAAAATAGGTATATACCTTTGGCACAAAAAGAAGAAATAGCCTGCACAAGCACTAGGATAGTGCTTTCGGAGGCCGAAACGAGCTCAAGTCGTGATTTTGGCACCACAAAGCGAGGCTGTTTTGATCTCTGAAGAATTTTGTGCGAATCTGAGACTGCAACCAGAGGAGTGTCGATGATGCCCTAGATGAAGTGCCGGCCTGCTCTGATACCAATTGTTGAAGTTAGACGTCTGAGGAAGCATGAAAACAGCACAAGGAAGAAGAAGAAGCTTGGAGCACAACACACAAGACTGAATGTATTACTAGAGAATGTACAAAGATAAGTAGCCCATTAGGGCAACAGGCGTATATACAAGCAGGGGAAAAAAACATCCTAAAGAGGGAAAAAAGTGCCCCGGTGGTCCTAGAGTGTTCACACACATCACTACCTAAATATTTCAACAAATGCTCCCCAGGAGTGATGTGGTGAACAAGGAGCTGGCACTCATGTATAAGGAAGTGCCAAGCTATGTGGAAATCACTCCATGAAAGGAAGTAAGCCCAAAGCTTTGCGCAAAGCTTCAAACTTCTCCCTAGGCAGAGCCTTTGTGAAAAGGTCTGCAATGTTCTCCTACGTGGGCACATATGCCAAGCTGATCTTCCCAGTAGAGAACCTCTCCCTAACATAATGATAATGCACCTCAATGTGCTTAGTGCGAGCATGGAACACAGGGTTCCTTGCAATTGCCAATGCGCTCTAACTATCAATGAAGATGGTGCTGGCAGAGGAGTGACCAACACCCAAATCAGCCATAAGGCGTCTGAGCCAAACACACTAAACAGTAGCTGGGAAAGCTGCCCTATACTCAGCCTCACAACTGGAAGTCGCCACAGTAGGCTGCTTCTTGCTCAACCAAGATATACATGAGCTACCAAGCATGAAGCAAAAGCCACTAGTGGACACACGAGTGTCATAGCAACCAGCCCAGTCAGAGTCAGAAAAAGCATGCAAATCTGGTGGTAGCAATCCCCCCTTGGGATAAAACAACCCAAGTAGCCGAGTACCACTCAAGTAGCGAAAGATGCGCTTAACGGCCTGCCAATGCTTGACACCTAGGCAATGCATAAACCTGCTCATCTGTGAGATTGCAAACCGAATATCTGGCCGAGTAATGCATAAGTAAATCAAACATCCAACAGCGTGCTGATAGAGGACAGCATCAAATGCATCTACAGCATCATGAAGACTCAATCGTAAACCTCTCTCCATAGGAGTGGCAATAGGCTTACAGTCTTCAAGGCCAAAACACTACAATAATGTGTCAATATATTTCGTTTGACACAAAGCCAATCCACAATCAGCTTGCATAAACTGAATGCCCAAATAGGATGCAAATGCCCCAAACCAGACATCTCAAATGAGGCATGCAAATCAGCCTTAAAATCATGAATATGCTTCTCAATAGGGTGAGTGAGCAGCATGTAGTCAACATAGAAAACAATGATCAGAAGCACATCATTAGCACGCTTAACATATAAGGTGCTCCCAGTTAGACTGTTCACAAAACCATGTGCAATCAGATAGGCATGTATCTTCTCATACCAAGCACGTGGTGCTTGCTTTAAACCATATAATGCCTTCTTTAACTTGCACACCTGGTTTTCATGCCCTTTCTACACAAAACCACGGGGCTAAAAAACATACACTTCTTCATGCAAGTCACCATTCAGAAATGCAATTTTAATGTCCAACTGATGTACATTCCAACCACGATGGGCTACAAGTGCACAGATGCTCCAAACAATAGTCATATGACATGTGGGTGCAGGTTTACACTTGAGCTTGTATACCCACTTAGTACCAATGGCTTTCTTACCAGGAGGCAAGTCACATAAAGACCAGGTACCATTCTTCATTATAGCATTATATTCAGATTCCATAGTAGCCATCCAATTTTCTGAATTTTGTGCTTCATCAAAAGAAACAGGCTCATTTTCATCACAGAGACTAGATGCAGCCATAGCATAGCAATCTGATGCAAAGGAGGCACTATGAGAGCCTAAACGAGTACAATATGACAAAGGTGCATCTAATTTGTTGTCACGCAAAGTCTGCACCAGCCAGTTTGGCATAGTTTTTGCCTCCTCAATATCAGCTCTCTTATCAATAAGTGCATCATGTAAATCTGCATCAGAAATGGGATGATCTGCATCATCACATGAAACCTACAAAGGCTGAGAAGTTGCCTCATTAGGACGAGCAGTAGACTATCCACCTGTAAAAAGAGGCATCAAAGTATCATACATGTCTTTGGAGCTAACATATGTCTCCTTAGTACATGAAAGCAATGGCTGAATAGTATCTTCCACAAAAACAACATCACGGCTAACCAGAATGCGTTTAGTCTATGGATGATACAAACGATAGCGTTTACTTTCAGAACTGTACCCAACAAAAATACATTTAACTGCTTTATCATCCAATTTTCTGCGATGTTGTTCACGCACTAGTGCATATGCCAAACAACCAAAAACCCACAGATGAGCAACAGATGGCTTGTGATCATGCCAAGCCTCATATGGAGTGATAGACTATAGGGCTTTAGTGGGACACGTGTTAAGTACATATGCTACACACATGATAGCCTTAAGCCAGAAACTATGTGGTAAAGCCTGACTCTTGACCATACACCTTGCCATCTCCATGAGTGACATGTTCTTCCGTTCAGCAACTCCATTCTGTTGAGGTGTATATGGCACTGTACACTAGTGTTTTATCCCACGTTCATCCAAAAATGCATTAAAATGAGAAGACATATATTCCTTCCCTTGATCAGAACAAAGGGTGCCCATTTTACATGCGGACAGATTTTCAGCCAAAACCAAAAATTGTTTGAAGCACAAAAACACTTCGAACTTTGCTTTCAATGGATATCCCATGCATGCCTGGAAAAATCATCAATGAAGCTCACAAAGTAAAGATACTTTCCAAAAGAAGGTGTCTGCATAGGACCACAGACTTCACTATGTAACGGCTGCAATTTCTGTGTAGCCCGAACTGAACCATCTTTTGGAAAGGAGGAACGTTGTATTTCGCCCAAAATACAGCCTTCACATACATGTTTTCCAGGTTTCTCAAGCTTGGGCAAAGAAGACACCATATCAGATTTTTGTAGGCGTAGCAAACTAGCAAAATTCAGATGACTAAAGCGTGCATGCCAAAGCTTTGCATCTGACATAGCCTGGGCATTATGAACTGCACATGCCGAATCATTCAGAGATCTTTCATAGTCTATTAGCTTATACAACCCACTACATAAAGTGCCAGAAGCAATAATAATATCGCCATTTGACATATCATGAACTGTACATCTGTCATCAACAAATTTCACAACGAAGCCAATATTGGCTAATGCAAAAACTGATAATAGATTCTTCTTGATCCTTGGCACAAATAAAGCATGTGAAAAGGTGAAAGAACTACCATCAGCAATAGTCAGAATGATCTTGCCCTTCTGACTAGCCAGGAAAGCTTGATCTGCAACATGCATAATGGACCTATTCTGCCTGGACTGATCTTCCTGTAATAGAACAAAAACTAACTCCTCAAATGACAAGGCATTTGGATTGCCTTTCATCATCAATTGAAGAGTAGAAGCAAAACTTTGATATGAATCAGGAAGACCATTCAGAACGGTCTGCACAAGTGAGCTATCTGGTATAACCTCATCAGCACAAATCAACTGTTCCTTCAAGTCTTTGATCTTTGTTAGAAAACTGTCCATAGAATCACCTTCATTCATGTGCTCACTCTCCAACTATTTTCGGAGGTAAGCAACACGAGCCTCATTCCTAGCCTGGTACAATGTGGTAAGTGTATCCCAAGCATCCTTTGCTGTTCTACAAGAGCGAATGTGAGGAATAATAGCACGTTTGAAAGATGAAGCTATCAATGCATGTGCTTGAGCATCTCTGCCATCCCAACGAATTTGCTCTGTAGTAGGTGCAATAGAAGCAGCAACACAAACAAGAATCTATAGAATATCATCTTCCACACCATCTTTGTCAGCTTCAACACCTGTATTTGCAGTACCTGTAGTCACAGGTGTAACAGGATGTCTTTCAACACCCTACACAATGTTCCACAGTCCTTTTGCAACCAATACATGTCACACCATATAAGCCCATAATGGGTAGTTGATACCATCCAACTTATCCTTAACAGCCAACATACGGAATACATAACTGCTTTCAGCCATGGTCGTTGACTAAAATACCTTGATGCAAAAAATTGAGTGTATCTCAAAAAGTTGAATGGAACTGCCGAGACGAGTTCTGCTAAACCTGTAGCAGACTTCGAGACGCTTATACTGGCGAATCAAAACAGGTATATACCTTTGGCACAAAAAGAAGAAATAGCCTGCACAAGCACTACGATAGTGCGTTTGGAGGCCGAAACGAGCTCAGATCGCGATTTTGGCACCACACAGCGAAGCTGTTTTGATCTTTGAAGAATTCCGTGCGAATCTGAGACTGCAACCAGAGGAGTGTCGATGATGCCCTAGATGAAGCGGCGACCTGCTCTGATATCAATTGTTGGAGTTAGACGTCTGAGGAAGCATGCAAACAACACAAGGAAGAAGAAGAAACTTGGAGCACAACGCACAAGACTGAATGTATTACTAGAGAATGTACAAAGATAAGTAGCCCATTAGGGCAATAGGCATATATACAAGCCGGGGGAAAAAAACCTCCTAAAGAGGGAAAAAAGTATCCCTGTGGTCCTAGAGTTTTCACACACATCATTACCTAAATATATCAACAATTTTCCCTTGCTACCGAGACTGGCTTGTAATTTCTTATCAATTACAAGAATATATGGTAAGAACAATTGACTTTTGGCTATCAAGACACGCATCGATTAAATGTGTGATTAATAGCTTATGAGCTTAGCTTTTTTGCTAATCATTGCCAAGCTCCACATGATGGAGTAAAGTTAGATCAATGGAAGCACTTCATGATATGCAAATCAAATCTAATTAACAACATGGAGTACCGAGTTTACTACACCTACTCAGGTCACCAAAGAAAGCCTCTTAGGGATGACAGAGTCCAAGAGGAGAGATGTGTGGAGGGAGAAACTATCACACATAAAAGAAGAAGAAAACCAAAAAAGAAAAAAGTCCAATAAAAAAGATTACTCTCTACCCAAAGCCCTATAGGGGCATGAATGAGGCTGAAATGAGACATTACGGAAAGAAAGATACAAGCTGAAAGATTGCAACAAGTTCTGAAGGATGCAAACAAAGAATTACAATAGAACTTTTGAAGAATCACCCTCACTATGGGAGATGCCATGATTATCGACATGTGTGTGGAACCCAAAATTAATGCAGCAACCCTAGTGTATGAATATAAGTAATATCAAGGGAAAAGATAGAAGCATTCGACTGAGGCTCTGATAAGGTAACAAATTGCCTCTAAGTCTTGAAGGCTTCCTCCACCGTTGGTAGCATGCAATTTAAAGAAATATACATAGGGAAATTAGAACATCAGGTGGCAGATGAACAAGTGGGAACATGTTGAGACAATTGGTCCATCTCTGGCCACTTATTGCACATCAGAGAAACCCACAAAATCTTATCAAGAGATGACAAAGGCTAAGAGGGGGAGAGTGTTTGTAGCTCAGTGATGAGTAGCACCTCCTTTAATGTCAATCCGGGAAGACGTGAGGATGGTATGAAGACCTCGAGCAAGTGGCGGCACAAGTGCGTGAGTGAGAAGCACACAAGCATGCACACACATACACACACACGCGCACACACGGCAAGACAAAGAGAGAGAATCAATGGAGTTCTTTAGATTACTTTCAAAAGCTCTTACAAGTTCGTTTCAATTACAATCTAACCTCAAAAATGAGCTCTCTAGCTCTTTTTATAGTTTTTGACTAGTTTTGGCCATGTCCAGACCTAGTGTCCGGCCTAGTTAAAAATTAGGTTCCAGGGCTTATTTGAGGGCTCAAACGAAGTCTAAAAATTATGAAAATTGGTACGATGGTACTTCTAATACTCCTCAAGCTCGAGGACTCCTCGGCTTGCACAAAATGGAGTCTATTCTACCAAAAACGGGATTTACAATGTTTGTGTAGTGATTAAAATCACTTGAGTTGTACATAATCTATGGGAAAAAATAATCTGGCCTTGTTGCCGTATTGTGCATGACTCCTTTGTTGCTTTGTATGCCAACACTCCCCCCTTCCTAGCGTCTGTCGCCCCTGACAGACCTTTGTTCCCTCGGGTGGTCGATGTAATATTGGAGGACATTGGTGGCCAGTTCATGTTCTCCTATCCTTAAGCCTCTTGCTAGATCAGCTTCCAATGCATCCCAATTTATTGCACCAGGGGTTTCGGGTTGCGGGGTGGTGTAGTACTCTGAATACATTGCTTGTTCACAAGCAAACAGTTGAAGCAGATGTGTTGGCTTTGGTGCGAAAACCTCCGAGTGATACTCCCAGAAACCTGATCTGAACATTTCTTCGAAGGTCTGTTTGTAGCAGGCGGGGAGGTATTTGATGCGTGCATGCCAAGCGTAAGCCACACGAATGCTGGGGGTGGTGCTCATGTCATACACCAAGTCGTAATTTCCATTGTTGAACCCCGGTTGACGTACCTGTGGTGCGGCTGCATTTCTAAAGGTCTTCAGGACTACTTGCATCATATCCAAGATTTTAAGCATCATTTGCGCTGCTACATCTTGCATGGGCTTCAAGCGCGGCATCCAGTGGCGAATGGTCCCCATCATATATGCTACTGATGGTGGTCCTTGTGGTGGCGCAATGTACGGGTAGTTCAGCCATTCCTTGCATTGTGCGTTGTTCTGTACCTTGATATTGAATGCCTTCCACGACCTGCGGCGGGGGATTGGACCGTAGCATGGGTTGTACAGGAGGTGCAAAGGCGCGTTGTTCCATGTGCGTAGCATTTCTGGATATGTCTCTAAAAGTTTCTGCCGCCATGTTGGTTGACGAATTTTACCTTTTTGCACCTCTGGAGGAAGGTCTTCGGGTTGAAATTGGGTCGCAAAAGTAGGAATCTGACCCGTGACTCTTTGTATTTCTGCATTATAATCAGCCAAAATAATATAATACGGCCTGTATTGGAGTTTTGATGAAAGAATCAGGCGTCTCGATGACAGGTTCTTAAAGTAAGCTGATTGTAACACAGTCTCCTCTATGACCCTCATGGCCTGATTTTGCACTACGGTGCGCTCTTCATGCGAACTCCCTATTTCCTCCACTTGTCGTAACCATGGCGGCCGTGGTGCCTCGAACGTGTCCTGCGCTTCTTCTGTTTGTTGGCCTCCTGGGAATGGTTGCGGATCGTATTCTTCGTCAAACGTTTGTTCCACAGGAATTTGCACAGCTTCTTCGTCCGTGGGAGCCTCTAGAGGGGAAGATGGTCTCTCATATTGTAATAGGCGTGTTTGCAAATCAGCGACCTGTTTCTGGAGATCTTTTATGGCCTCTGCGTCTGTGAGAAGCGAAGCCGCAGAGGGGGTGGTTGGAGGGGCTGCTGTTGGTCCTTGTTGGTGTTCCTGCTTCAGTTGTCCCAGCTCCTCCGATAGCTTATCATGTGCTTCGAGCAGCATGGCATAATCTTCCAATATAATCTTGATATTATCGGGGGTCACTGCTTGAAACTTGGATGGGCTGATGGGTGCCCCCGGTGTGCTCTCAATAGCTGCCTCCAGGTTCTCTTGATTTTGTATTTGCATGCGTCTATTCTCTTCCTGAGCAGCCGCAAGATGGCGTTTGAGTAGTGCCATATTTCGTTGAAGTTTTGAGTTGCGTTCCAGCTGCGTCCGTAGGTGACCTTCTACCACCTGCACCGCTTCCTGATCTACGTTCTGTAACTGTACCTCCAATATGTTATGGGCTTCTTGGAGGGTTTGGAACTGCGTGTGGAGGCGAGCGTTCTCCTCTTCTAGTGCCGCAAGGCGGTGCTGTAGTGTAGCTGAGTGCTCGTGCAGGCGTTCGTTTTGTTGCTGGAGCTGAATGTAATCTGTTCTTAAATTTGATATACAAGCCAACATGGTGTCCAATGCACTTCCTATAGATGAGTGTGTGGTGTTTACCGTGGGAGATGCATGGGAAGGGAATTGGGAAAGGGAGACAGTGAATGATGTGTCTACGGAAGTTGTGTGTGTGGGTGAAATTGGTGGAGGGGGAATGGGAGGAGGTGAAACCGTGGGTGGAGGTGCCGTGGGTGGTGAAATGTCCATACCTTCAGGAGTGGGTGAGAGTGTGGGGTCTGCCATATACATTGGTATGGTAGGTGGTGTGTGTGTGGAAGTGATGAATAGGTGCGAAGTGGGGTGGGGAGCGGAAAAGGCAGGGAATGGTTGAGAGCCTGGTTGAAAAGCCCTAGCAAAGATGTCATGGAGGGATTGTAGAAATGGAGAGAGGGATATCGGGGGTTGGGGTCGTAAATTTGAGAAGGGTTGAAAGGGTTGCGTGGTAGCAGGGAAGCCCATGAATGTGGATCTAGGGTCAGGGTGACCCGTGGCTGAAGGCATTGGGGATGGTTGCCCTAGGGCAGGCTCTAGAAGGGGTTCGGTGGATTGTGTAGTGATGGGGTTTGCTTCAAAGGTCGGGTTATCAGTGGTAGAGAATAAGTTGGCACTAGAGATGGGAGTGCGGAAGATGAAGGTGGGGTCAGTGGGTTGAGTAGTCGATGTGGTTTCCTCTGTTTCTCTTCTAGGAGGTGATGGTGGGGGAGTGGGTGGTAGTGGTTCGGTGGACTCCTCATGGGTGGCGGGGTGCTGTTGGCTAGCTGTTTGGGAGGTTGGTGTAGTAGTTGGCTCTTCTGCAACTGTAACGGGAATTTGGATATTTTTACCTGAGCGAGGTCGTGTCTGGAACCTTCGTGGGTCATATTGAACTGGAGGCCTCTGAATGGCAGTGCGCACTGCTTCTACTACTCCATATGTTTCTGCCATCAATAAGAGACCTTCCCTGTACTCTGAGTCAACTCCCGCTTCTTCCAACAACTGAGTCATAAGTACTCTGCTGCTCTGTTCAGTGAGTAGTTGCTGCGATCGCACTCTTTCCATAATCTGATACAGCCTTCGGAGTTCTGCTGTATAGGCTGGGGCTTCAGTGGTCTCTTCTTCATACGCTTCTTCTTCTTCCGGGTGTCCGTGTTGTTGACTTTGCTGAGCGTCACTCCAATGTACATGTCGACCGTCTGTAGACTTTCTTCTTCTACGTGAGGATGTGCCCTGCTCCTCTGCTTCTGAATAAAACTCCACATCAGAGAATTGTGTGTTCTGTAGGAATGCTTCGAAATCCTGGGGGTCCAATCCTTCAGCCTCTCCAGTGGCAGCAAATTCGAATTCAGGTGTAACAGGAGGAGCCGATGGGGTGGGTTGTGTCGTAGTGTCAGATTCCGACCTGGGTATCCTAATGGTAAAGGGAGGTACAGTGCCCTCTCTTAGTGGTGATGCCTCAGGAGTAGTCAGGACTTCCCTTGTCTGGACACAAGGGATCGCGCCCCTCATGCGCTTGGACTGATGTGTGGACGTCTTGAGCCTTTTAAACATTTGTAATTGTGCCCAAGTTAAGGCACGTTCAATGGGGACATCATATGCCAAGCATCGGTAAATGATGCGTGTGATTGCACAGCATCCGTTCACCACTAATTTCCTAGATGCCCGTTTGTTTGCTTCATACAACTGATCTATAATCCATACTGGGAGCTTAATGGGTAACGCACCTGCTTCCGCTAAATAGAGAGCGAACCAGATCTTCTTGTGTGGTTGCGTGAATCGGTCTTGGCCGGGGAAGGCGAAATGTTGCATGCACATGCGGAGAGGGATGGACACATTTGGGGTGAGTGCTGCCATGTCTTTCAGCTTCAATAGTTTCCTGTCCTTCATGTTGGTGGGAACGAGAGCATCCTTTTCTGAGGGCACATGCGTGCCATGCATATTTAAAGCGTCGCTTACCAACTCCACAGTAAGTTCAAACCTCTTCAACTCGTTGTTGCCCAGCAATGAGGGGAGAACAAATGATCCGGGTTGGTCCTTATCTTCATTAGCTTGTAATGTGGAGACCAAATAGTAACATCGGAGGAGATCGGGTTTAGGTAGTGGGGCTTCAAAATATTCCGCCAACCCTGCTCGTTGCCATATGGTCTGGAGATCTTCGGTGTTCTGTAAAGTCTCGAACTCCTTGGAGAAAAATTGGAATCGCACCCATGATCTGTCATACTCGCATTTAGACTCCCAGATATACTTGGCCTCTCCTAATGGACCGGGCATGCCATTGAACCAATGAGAATTGGCATGGACCGGGCATGCCATTGAACCAATGAATTCCTGTAGGTGGATCTGGCACCGGGAGTTGCTGAAGGTGTTGCATCTCCACTGGTCGTTCAGTCGGGGGCACATCCACGGGTAGACTATCCACATCAATTCCCGCAGTAAGTATCCCTACTTGTGAGCCCGAACCTGTCGCTTCTGCCATTTTACTTCTTGCCTTCTGATTCTGTGAGAATATAGAATCATGTGTTAACATCGTAATGGACAGAATAAAATCCGTTGTTGTCCCCGTTACAACATTAACATGAGGCAGATGATGAGTTAGTGGTTAGTAAGTGCACGAAGACAGTGAGTGTAGTTAATGTTTGTGTATTCCTAGGAGACTAATGTCGTTAGTAAGTGGGGGTGAATTTACAAATTGGGGTCGGGGGGTTTATTACAGGTCTTAGACTACCAGATGCAGTGGATGGGCTTTGCTTTCGGTGTCGTAGTTTGGGAATGGGGCCTTTTAGGGACCCACTTATAAATGATTACATGTATGCTCTTGGTTCTTGGTGTGTTCCTAAGTGTAGAGAACGAGTGAATACAAGTTGTACTCTTAGTTGGGTTATGCTGCCTAGGTTGTGGCCTTGGCTTATCTACTTGTGCCCTCAAGCAAGCCTTAGGCACCCAAATTGGTCTTGCTTGTGGGCTTGCCTTCATCGACTTCTTGGGCACCCAAATAGATTTTACTTTAGCAGAAGAATTTCTGAAAGACTTCTTATTAGCGTCGTGTTGTTGGTTACTAATAAGAGGCTTTGCCCGTGTAGTTGACGGTGGTGCCCCCGATCGTTCGCCTTTCCGCACCCACACCTGGTTTATTTTCTGGGACATTCTGCTGCGCAGGTACTTTTGATCTTGGACATAGGTAGTACTCTGCTTCTTCTGCTTGTGATCCGCCTTTGGTTGCTGTCTCCTTCTGGCCTTTGGAAAAGAAGGGAGTTCCGTTGCATCCCTGACTCCTTTTTTGCAAATATCATTCCTCTGCAACACAGGGTTTTGAACAAGAACAGCATGGTCATCTTCATGTGTACCCCTGGAAGGACTAGGAGTCTGTGCCTTTCCTAGTTCCTTGAGTGCTCCATTGTCTAATTCTACTGTAATTCGACTATGATTGACCCAAACCTGGAGAAGTCCACTTCTTAGGTTTAGATTGACTGCTTGGTCATAGATCCAATCTTGACCCAAGACGAGAGGTTCAGTGAGATCCTCATCTTGACACACCAGTACTTTAACTGTCATTGTCTCATCATGAATGTAGAGGGGGAGTTCCACCTCACCTATGCAAGGGGTTTCCACGCCTCCCAGTCCTATGAGATATGCTTCCACAGGATTGACAGTCAATTGTAATTCTTGGCAGTAAGACACTCTAACAACACTAGTGGCTGCGCCTGAGTCAATCAAGGCTCTTACGTTCCGTGCACTCTTTCCTTGTCCTATATCTAGGGTTATGAAAGGACGTCTATCAATTATCCTATGCGAGCTTGTTCCTGCAACTTGACACATGGCCATAGGAAATCCTTGATCTGCATAGTCATTCGCTCTAGGCTGATTTCTACCTTGCCTTCGTAATTTCATCCTTCTGATGCGTTCTAAAGCTTCTGCTTGAGCTTCTTCTCTAATTCTCTTTTCTTCCTCTTTGCGTTTCTTAGCAGTGTTGAGTCGGCTGAGCATTTCCTCCGTGAGGGGTTCCTCATACAACTTGACTCTGCATCCGCTAATATAGTTAGGGAGAACATCACCCTCTAATGTGGCTAATTGTACTGCTCCACTCGTGGAGATCCTATTGATAATCATAGGTCCGTAGCCTCTCTTTTCTAGCTTCCTCGCGTGTTGTTTCAGTGTATAGACTAGGACTAGATCTCCGGCTTTCAAGCCTTTATCCTTCACATGGGCATCAAAGTATGCCTTCTGCCTCTTTTTAGCTGCATATATTCCAGCAGCGGCTCTCAGTCTTGTTTCTCCTAATCGTTCAAGGTCAAAGATCCTAGAGGAGAGCTCATGACCTGTCCATTCATGCTCTTGTGCTACTCTCAATGTAGGGATCAAGAAGTCCAAGGGTAACACAGCGTTTTGGCCAAATACCATCTGAAAGGGGGTGGCTTGGAGTACTGTTTTGTAGGCAACTCGGTATGCCCAAACAGCATGGTGTAGCTGTTTGTCCCAATCAGAGCGTTTAGTGTTCACTAATTTCGTCAGTACATTGCATAAAATCTTATTAGTGCTCTCAGCTTGTCCATTAGCTTGAGGATGATAGGGGGCAGACTTCTTGTGTATTACCAAGAATTCTTGGAGTAGATTTTCAATCACTTCGTTCAAGAAATGAGTGCCTCTATCACTTACAAGCTCTATAGGTAGCCCATATCTCGTGAATACATTCTCAAACAAGAATTTGGCAGTTGTTTGAGCATCGTTCTTTGTCGTAGCCTTTACCTCTACCCACTTGGTGAGATAATCTGTCGCAACAATGATGTATTCTGCATGAGAACCCTTGGCTGGGGGATTAATAGGACCTACGAAGTCTATTCCCCACTTGGAAAATGCACGTCCACCCATCATAGGTTTCAGTGGCATCTCATCTTTGCGTATAGGATACTGAGTCCTCTGACAGACATCACACCGTTTCACATAGGTATGTGCATCCATGTGAAGGGTAGGCCACCAAAAGCCCGCAAATAGGACTGCCTTGATCACCCGATCCGGTCCAAAGTGTCCTCCTGCTACACCTTGGTGAGCAGTTTCTAAGATCTTAAGATACTCACTTTCATGGACACATAGCCTCAGGTAACCATCTTTACCACGCTTATATAGATTATCACCAATGAATGAATAATCCTGGGCTTCTTGTTCTAAACTCCTTTTCCTAGCTAGAGTCATGTCTGGAGGGAATGTGTTTGTCCTCAAGAATGATACTAGAGGTTCACTCCAATCTGGCACAATGGAGACTTGATAGAGAGTGGCATGTTCCACAGGTGGTTTAGTGCAACAGATTGGGCATTCCTTGCACAACTTTTGGACATCAGCTTCCATAGTTGGCCAATGTACTCCGAGTCTCTTTAGGGTCTGTAAAGTTCGTTGCTTTGAATGGTGTTGCTCTAACGCACCTACATGTGCTAATTGCAACCATTTAGCGTACTCATCCTCTTCTACGCAACAAGCCAAGATCCCTTGATCTGTGTGCTTGTACATACTTCCGGCCATGATGTGATACTTTTGGGCTTTTACGATCTCTCTATTCCGTGTGTTTACCACTGGATGGTTGGGCTCGTACGTCAATACTGGCACCAATGGCTTAGCCCACTGCGGTATAACTTCCAAATTAAACAAGTAAGCATCAGGAAGGTCATCTGACACTCCTTGTGGGGCTTCTCCTGATGTGAGCCTAGAGAGGTGATCTGCTCTCAAGTGAGTCCTACCTTTTCTTACCACAACCTCAAAGTCATATTCCATTAGCAAGAGAAACCATCTCACTAATCTTCCTGTATTGCATGGCTTGTTTACGAGATATAACAATGCCTGATGATCAGTAAAAAATTTAAACTTATTTGCAAGCAAATAGTGTCTAAATTTCTTAACTGCATATACCATGCCTAATCCTTCTCTCTCCGTAGTGGTGTAATTCCGTTCAGCCGCATTCAATTGTCTACTGGCATAGGCAATTGGAAGATCCATATTACCTTCACCAGTAGGTTGTGCAAGCACACATCCAATGGCATAATTGGATGCATCCACATGAACATGGAATGGCTTATTCCAATCTGGTGTGGTCAAGATTGGTGCTGAACATAATCTTCGTTTAAGCTCTTGGAAGGAATTCTCACATTCATCCGTCCACTCAAAGTTTGTCAGAAGTCCGTACATGGGCTTTGCAATGACAGCATACATGTGTATAAATCGTCGGTAATAGCCACAATGCCCCATGAAAGCTTGTACTTCCTTGACATTCTTTGGCCTAGGTAGCTCTGCTATGGCTCTCACTTTTTCTTCGTCGGTAGATATGCCATTCTTTGACACTATGTGTCCTAGAATCTTGCCTTGCCTGACCATAAAAACGCACTTTTCTGGGTTCAGGCAGACTTGATATTCTCTACATTTGTCAAAGATTTGTCTGAGTTCAGGAATATGGGTTTGTCTAACATTGGAATGAGCACAAAGATCATCAACATAGACTTCTAAACTCTTCCTCAGGAACTCCTTAAACACATGGCACATCAGCCTCTGGAAGGTAGCTGGTGCATTGGTAAGCCCAAATGGCATTACTCTAAAAGCAAAAATGCCCCACTCTGTGGCAAAGGCTGTCTTATGCTGATCCTCTGGAGCTATGGCTACTTGATTGTAGCCCGAAAATCCATCAAGGAAGCTGTACACTTCCTTGCCTGCCACTCTTTCTAAGAGATGTTCTGTGATGGGAAGCGGATAGTTATCTCGGATTGTGGCTGCATTAACCTTCTTCAAGTTAATGCACACACGCAGTTTGCCATTCTTCTTGGGCACCACTACGATGGGGGATACCCATTCAGTGTGCTCAATTTCATAGATAAATCCAGCTTCGACCAGTCTATCTATCTCTTCCTTGATTTTAGCAGCGTAATTATCGTTATATGTATAAGGCTTTTGCTTAGAGGGTTTGGCATCTGAGGTCATGGGGATAGTGTGTGAGCATATGTCAGGGTCAACACCTTTCAAGTCCTTGTAACTCCAAGCGAATACATCTCTGTATTCTCTTAGCAAGGCAATCAATTCGTACTCTTCTTCTTCTGTCAGGTCATGGCCTATGTACGTGCATCTCTCCTCTCCTTCTTCTATGGCCACAACTATTTTCTTGGTAGTTTCTTTGTTATCATAGGCCTCTCCTGATTGTGCCTCTCGTTTAGGCATTCTTATCATGACTCTCCTGTCATCTATCTCATACTTCTTAAAATTTTCTGGGACCTCAAACAAAGATTCTTCCTCTTCTGGTGAGGTTTCTCTTTTTTTCCGTTTCTTTCGTTCTTCCTTCGGGGTCACATGTGTTGCTAATCTTACATCATTTGTAACTTCTCCATGCCTTTGGGGTTGAAATTCTACTTCATAGAAGTATTCTTCATCTGATGCAAATGGTGGGTCCATAATGATAGACTCGAGATCGGAGTCACTTGCATCCTCAAATGCATCAGGGCTAGGTTCGCATTCTTCTAAAACTACCTCTCCCATGATCGGCTCTATGGAGAAGACTGAAATGTCATAGCCATCCTCATCACAGTGAGGTGTCCATTGTTCTTCATTGATGGCTACGTCCATGGTTGCTAAAATTTCTGCCCAACCGTGAGGTTCAAATTCTTCGTCTGGAAAAACTACAGGTGCATAGGCTGGGTCTTGGATTGATCTATGGGTTTCTTTCGCACCTACCTCTCTGGCTTTCTCTCTCTTCTCTTCTTCTACTGCTACCTTGCACATCCATAAGTGAGTGTCTTCATGCATCCATGAGGATCCAGACCCTATGGAATGCACCGATTCTGTATCATCTTTGGCTCTATGGATGGGATTCCATTGGATAGGAGGGACATCTCTATGAGAATAGTCCTTGAGATTGACTTTGGTCGTAACGCCCAAGTGTTGCAAATACAAGGAGTTGGTTCCCCAATCCTGTACCACTTGCAACTGTCGCATAAATGGTCTTCCTAAAATCATCTCATAGGCATGATTTTTGCTGAAGTCACATATAGCAAAGCTATGCTCAAACTCAACACCACAAGTGGAGAGAGTTATGCCTTCTAGCAATCCTAGGGGTTTCTCTATGTGACCATCGGCCATCTGCAATTTCATCCTCATTGGCCTGAGTGCTGGCTTGCCCCAACGCTTCCATAAGGAGGTGGTGGCAATTGCAACTCCTGCACCTGAGTCCAAAATTGCCTTGGTGGTGTACTCCTGGTAGGTGATGGGAAGATAGGTGTTCCCTTCTTCACCTTCACACATATCTCCTATCTTATCCAAGGGAATTTCTGGCACTGTCCTATGGGATCCTGCCCGGAAACGAGGTTTTGCAACTTCAGTGACTCGACTGGCTGCATATTTCCGCGCGTTTGGTCTATCCTCAGGTAGTTCTTTCAAAATGAGATCGCGTTGCACCTTGGTGTTCGTTACTACCTCCGTGTTCCTTGGTATGACTGAGTCGTCGTTCCTTACCATGACTGTGGGTGCTCTCATACATGTGGACTTTGCTTCCCATGGGCCTGTGAAGTGGGGTAGCTCTTGTATGGAATTAGACTCAAAGTCTAATCTCTCGTGAGACTGAACACTCTCATGCTCCCCGTAAATAGATGGGATGTCTTGTGGGAATTGGTCGTGTGCATCGTCCACAAGTTCAAAAGGAGGGGCGACCTCGCTTTCGTTATCCCATTTGTCTTCTTGAATCTCTCGTAGGAAGTCTGGTGCAAACCGATTCATAGAAGAAGAAGTGTCTGGCTCCGTAGAATTGGGCGCATAAGCAACCTGGGAAGGAGGGCTTATTCTATCATTGACTCTCTCCTCGTTCTCGTAAATGGCTGGAGCACAAGCTTCTTGGGGGGGATTACTTATTCTATTACTTTTCCGAGCAGGCTCATACACTCCCTGAGAAGGAATGTAGGCAGACTGTGGAGGTACGTGAGCTTCCGAGGGAGGCTCATCTGCCTTTTGGGGGGGAAGATAAGCTTCTTGAGGAGGTACATGGGCTTCCTGAAGATGCTTACTTATCTGTTCTCTCGCCCTTTCCTTTCTTTGAGGGGTAGGTTCCTTTTCTGACTGTGCTATTAGCCTCTCTATTCTTTCTAAGGAGGGGAAGTTGTCCGGTTTAGGGGAATTGGCCACATACACTTCGGATGGGGAAGGATCCATGTTTTTGCTTGCCTTCTCTCTCTCTTGATTTTTTTCGTCCTTGGCAGATCTTGCAATTATTCTCTCTAATTTCTCTAGGAATCCATCCAAGTGTAATTGCGTTTTGGCTGAGCCCGAGTAATTGAAAAGGCGACTGGCTTCAAACATAGTCTGAGCCAGTGCGACCATTTTCGCGCACAGTTTGGTTCTTTCTATCTCTAGGTCAGCTCTAGGATAGCACTTGTCATGATCCGTGACGTTTGGCCCTTCTTGGATTCTGGCCTGATACGCCTTAAGCATCATGTCTATGTCTTCGGGAGTGGGATCAGCTAATACTGATCCTGTTTGGGGTGGTGGGTGGGTTACGTGGGGTGTCTTAGAGGGTGGAGGGATGGAGAGTGATGGGGATAGTAGCGGTGGGACTGTGTGAGAGTGCGGTTGAGATGTGATCTCTATGATTTTAGCCTTGGTTTCTCGTAGACTTTCCTCAAGTTCACTCATCTTCTTTGCACATTGCCTTTTCATGCGTTCGCGGCTATCTCTCCAAGCTCTTGTTCTCTTTTTACTTTGGCTCTCAGTATCGCTAGCATCTGGGCTCTTTTCCTGGCCTACCCCTTGGTTTTGCTGCAATGCTTGAGCTCGAGTGACTACCTGTACGGGAGCAGTGGAAGTGACACTTCCCGTGGAATCTACCACTAACCCAACAACGTTGATGGGAGTGATTTTTGGCATGTGATTGGGGTTTTTTGGGCAATCTCGTAAGAGATGCTCTTTTCCACAGTCTTGGCAAAAGCCTTGGATGGTCACGGACTGATTTTGTGTAGGTGGAGGTAAGGGACAATCACGAATGAAGTGATCTCCCTGACATCGGTAGCATGGTCCTCTAGGAAATGGTGGTCGTACCTGCCTAGGTTGAGGCCTAGGGTTGGGGTTTGCATACATGACGTTCGTGTAATCTGACCCCCAACTAGGTTCACTTGGTTCTTCACTATAGTAGGACTCACCATGTTCTGGAGACTGCATGTAGTAAGCCTGGGGACTATCAACATGTGTAGAATCAAAGCTATGGTCACTCGGATCACTTTCTGAGATCAATGGGGTTACTGGTACTATGGCCCTATTCAGGTTTTCTTCTGCAACAGCATACTTTACTGGAATCACGTTAGCGGGGTTTGGAGGCTGTTGAGCTAGCACCGGTTGGGGTCTCTGCTGGGCCTGATATTGTGGTTGATAGGATTGTTGGGGTCTAGCATATTGTGGTGGTGGAGGGTACTGGTTCTGGTATCTGCCTTGTTGGTAGGGCTGAGGGTAGGGTTGCCTAACTGCCTGCTTGTTGTATGGGCAATCTTGCGCAGTGTGGTTTGTGTACTTCCGTTCTATGGTGCAGTACTGGCTACTAGGATTAACTTGGGGTTGAGCCATAATGGGACAGACGTTCGCCATATGGTCACCACCGCATGTATAGCACCTTTTCACAGGGGCAAACCTTGGAATTTGTTTGCTAGTTACACCTAATTTCTGGGCCACTTTCTCTGCAAGTTCCTCAATTGATGTGGCTTGTGTGGAAGATTGACTAGATGCACTATCTGAATCTTTGTAAATTTTGGACAGCTCTAGCTCTTCTCCTAGGTTATCTTCAATGTCAATGCACATACGTACACACTCTTCTATAGTCCTAGGGTCTTTCAGATACACGTAGGATCTCAATTTTGGACTCAGCAGTCCGTCAAGGAATAAGGCTACTTGTTTGGCAGATGTGGGTAGCTCCGAAATGGGACATCTTTCGAGGTATTGCCTAAATCTTCTCCCGGCCAATCTGACAGTCTCTTGGGGGGTCTATTTGAAGCTGTGAATCAATGAGGAGGTATTGTGTCTTATGCCACTCTTGGAGAACTCAATAATAAATGCTTCTAGGAGTTGGTCTATGCTCCTGAACTGGCGCTCATCCAATGGCTGAAACCATGTAAGTGCCGTATTCCTAAGGGTTAGACCGAAGGCATTGTACTGCGTGAATAGATCCTCAACTTGTTCAGCTCTCAAGACTTGCTTGAACTCCGCCACATGATCATAGGGATCTCCTGTGCCGTCAAAGTAATTCTTCATGGACTTAACTAGCTGGGTGGGTCTCAAAGTTCTTGTGTGCTCTCTAGGCCTCGGCAGAGGGAATCCATCTACATTTCTTTGGTTCCTGTGGGCTCTAAGCATCTCAGGTTCTACCCTATTCGTCTCTGTTCTCGTTCTTTCTCTGCCCACTGGATTGGCAAAACTTACTTCTGGTCTATCTTTACTTCTGTCTCTTTGCATACCATGAGCCTGGGATGTTCCAGCTCCAGGGTGACCATAGGATACATTTGATCTTGGTTGGGGGAAAATAAATTCACCCTTCCAAGTGTAAGCATGCCTATCATTTTCTGTCACCACAAAGATCCGTTCCGAAGTGTGATCTAAGTAGGTCACTCTACCTGGGCTATCTGGATCCTTAAACTCATAGATCATGATATTTCCTATATCAGTTGGCTGATTGGATTTATACCTCCAAAAGGCTTCATCAGTTTCTCGATGGATAAGCAACTCTATGCTCTTGTTGTCTTGGGGTACCCACTCAGGCGTGATAATCCTAGTGAGAACTGATTTACCTCGAGGGGTTCTAGGTTCCGCACCCATGTTCCCTTGTTCCAGGTCACCTAAGTCCGCTTCTGAGATTACATTCCCAAAGTCATCTGTTCTATCCGGGTGACTAGTGACTACATATATAGTTCCTTCCTTGTCCAGGTATGCGCCGTTTTCAAACTTGACAGCTGGGTGCTCTAGTCCTATGGATTGGTCAGGGTTTTTAATCTGGACCACGGATCTTCCTAGGCCGTCCTCATAGATGCTAGCACCTAGTCGGTTGGTCCTAAGATATTCCAGCTGTGTTTTGTAAGGGCCTTCTACCCTGTACAAATAAGGCACTCCTGAACTTCCCGTAGGTCTGTCCATGCCTTGAGACATTTCTGACTCACTGGTCTCAGAGCTGGGGTAATGAGAGTGGTGACTCAACTGCTGGGTCCAAGACCTTGCAGTGTGATTGACACTAGCCTCTGAAGACCTAAGGCTTTGTCTCTCTCTTACTAGGTGTCGTCCTGATCTAAGGTTCATATGCCTATCTAAGTAGCCCAATTCTTTGCCCAGAGTACAACCTCGTTGCCGATCAATTGGTACCAGTCACTTGATTCTTTTTAGTTATTCCTCGTGTTTAAAGTCTTGTCTGCTATTACGTCGTCAGGAATACTTGAATGTTCTTCGTACTTTCAGGTTGATCGTTCCACGTTAGGTTCTTTCCTTTATGTTGTCGACAGTACAGAGATTACGTTTTTAGCTTGAACTTGAGTTTTTAGGTAGTCTTCAACTTGATAGTGGCCTATCGTCGCCCTGACTTACTCCTACTTCTAATCGTTCTTAGCCTAAGCTAGGAATTGACGAAGAGGAGTTGAGAATATTCCGACCTTTCTTGCCAAACCTTTCTCTTTAGTGCTCGAGAAGTTGATTCTCAAGCGTGCGCCACACCCTTGCTTGGATACTCTCAATTGCTTCTCAATAGGCCTGCATAAATCCCAAGATTAGCTCCAAGTAGACCTTTCAATTGACCGACAATTTATTTCAGACACTTTTTTAATGACCCTTGTTCCCCCTTTTGTATTGCTAGAAATTTCCTCTAGAGCTCCCTTGGTGTTCCTACCCCTCAGTGTGTCGACTTCCAAATATCCTATTTGAAAATCAACGCGATATTCTTATAAAAAACAGTTGAGGGCGTGTAGTATACGTCACGAGCTTTCCGACAAGCCCTAGAGCTCAGAAAATGGATTTCATATGAAAAAGTTATGACCGTTCAGGGTTTAGGGGGTTACTAGACAAACAGATCCTTTCAGGGGTTTTAATGCATTTTTTCTAAGGCCTTTGTAAGTATATGAGTACTTGAGAGTGCAAATATGCCCAAAATTTAGCCTAAATTTCCAAAATTTTACCCCTTAATTTTTTTGCCGAAAATGTCTGTCTATCGCGATAGACGGTGTCTGTCGCGATAGACACAATCTATCGTGGGGGCTGTCTGTCGCGATAGACGGTGTCTGTCGCGATAGACAGTGTCTATCGTGGATTTCTGTCTGTCGCGATAGACGGTGTCTGTCGCGATAGACGGTATCTGTCGCGAAATTCCTGTCTGTCGCGATAGACGGTGTCTGTCGCGATAGACGGTATCTATCGTAGATTTCTGTCTGTCGCGATAGACGGTGTCTGTCGCGATAGACGGTATCTATCGCGGATTTCCTGTCTGTCGCGATAGACGGTATCTGTCGCAAAATTCCTGTCTGTCGCGATAGACGGTATCTGTCGTGATAGACGGTGTCTATCGTAGATTTCTATCTGTCGCGATAGACGGTGTCTGTCGCGATAGACGGTGTCTGTCGTGAAATTCTGTCTGTCGCGATAGACGGTGTCTGTCGCGATAGACGGTGTCTATCGTGAAATTCTGTCTGTCGTGATAGACGGTGTCTGTCGCGATAGACGGTGTCTATCGTGAAATTCTGTCTGTCGCGATAGACGGTGTCTGTCGCGATAGACGGTGTCTATCGTGAAATTTCGGTCTGTCGCGATAGACGCTGTCTGTCGTGGGTCTCTGTCTGTCGCGATAGACGGTGTCTGTCGCGATAGACTGAAAAAACGCAAATTTTTGAAAAACTTCTAGTGATCTAGAGTGCCCTCAAGGTGTAGGTTACAGTGCTAATCATGCATTCACAAAATTTTAATATTTTCTGTCTGTCGCGATAGACAGAGGTTGTCGTCCCGGGACCTGTGCAGAGCCTGTCGTACCTGCGCACACTGCTGGGGATGATGGTACAGCAAAAACCTGCAAAATAGCTCAGAAAACATGCAAAAACAGCACATGCAAATTTGCTCTCTCGCTCTCTCTCACAAGTGAAATGAGGGAAAAGAGGTGGGGAAGGTGATATGATCAAAAAACAGAAATTTTCGCGATGATGGGGATGGAGGTGGGAGGTGGTGATGATGATGATGGAAATGAAGATGGAGAAGATAGTAAAAGAAAATCGATGAGAGTGAAGAAAATACCTACAACTCCAACGCGTCAACTCTACGTCTTACCATCACACGCTCGTCCTCAAAGCTCGATCCCCGGCAACGGCGCCAAAATTTGGTGTAGCTCAGTGATGAGTAGCACCTCCTTTAATGTCAATCCGGGAAGACGTGAGGATGGTATGAAGACCTCGAGCAAGTGGCGGCACAAGTGCGTGAGTGAGAAGCACACAAGCATGCACACACATACACACACACGCGCACACACGGCAAGACAAAGAGAGAGAATCAATGGAGTTCTTTAAATTACTTTCAAAAGCTCTTACAAGTTCGTTTCAATTACAATCTAACCTCAAAAATGAGCTCTCTAGCTCTTTTTATAGTTTTTGACTAGTTTTGGCCCTGTCCAGACCTAGTGTCCGGCCTAGTTAAAAATTAGGTTCCAGGGCTTATTTGAGGGCTCAAACGAAGTCTAAAAATTATGAAAATTGGTACGATGGTACTTCTAATACTCCTCAAGCTCGAGGACTCCTCGGCTTGCACAAAATGGAGTCTATTCTACCAAAAACGGGATTTACAATGTTTGTGTAGTGATTAAAATCACTTGAGTTGTACATAATCTATGGGAAAAAATAATCTGGCCTTGTTGCCGTATTGTGCATGACTCCTTTGTTGCTTTGTATGCCAACAGTGTTGCACAAGAGTGAAGACAAAGAGACAAGGAAGGAAAGAGAAAGAAGTGAAGAGAAGGGGGCCCAAAATTTTCAATTTTTGGCCATTTTTCTTTTTAAAAGATCCATTGTAAAATCTTCAAGAAGCCATGTAAATGGAAAAGTACCAGTCTCTTATGTGAAAGGACCATTTTTAGGGCACACATATATAAGTCACTTTGTGACTCTTTGTAAGAAATAATTGCCATTGTGAAGAGCTAACAAGCAGAATTTCGAATTTACTTCTTTTTGAGTGTGTATCTTCTTCGCCATGAGCTTTTATGTGTGCATGATGCATGAAATATCTAGAGGTGTAGCCTACACTTCCTCTACTCTTTTCACCATTGTAGTGTGTGTGAAGCTTAGGAAGTTGTGGAGCAAGAGTTGGTGCTTCCCAACACTTAGTACTTTGTTCATAACTTGAAGCATGCTTGTCAAGTTAAGCCAAAAAAAGCATTGGATGCATCTCATCGAGAGCTTCAAAATGAACCCACTATTGAATATATTGGGGTATCCGAGCTAAGGAATATGGATTGATTTGTGCTTACTGCTGTAACAAGTATCACGATATACATTCTCACTGAGAGTGATGATGTGAGAGGTCGTTATCCTTAATTTGCATGCACTAGTTGTTCATCCACTTCCTTAGCCATCATGAGAACACATGTCTTCATACACTTGGTTTGGTCTAACTCCACGGATTGATAATTTAATGTGTATCAATCCGCCACTATATGAACTTGTTGATGATTGAGGAATAGTCTCCTTCATCACATGTCACTAAGACATTGTGAGCTTGGGTACATAGAAGTAATCCTCAACTATGGCTTTTGTGGTTAGCCCATCACACTCCTAGCTAGGAGGTTGTGTGTTCAGATCTCCTATAGTTCATAACATTGGTATCAAAGCCTAGGAAGTAGGATTGGGCAAGGTGGATTGACCCAATGGCCTCTAAATAAGGAGATTTGGGCAGTCTGTCATGTGAAAGGGTACTAAGGGAGAAGGTGGTACTTTGAGAATTCTATCCAATAAAGATTGAAGTATATCTCTCAATCCATAGGTCAGATTGAGGCATGTAAGATACCATTGAAAAACTCTCAAAAAGAAACTTTCACAATGATATGAGAACCTAGGAAGTAGGCTTGGGAAAGGTGGATTCACCAAATGGCCTATAAATAAGGTGCTTGGGCACTTTATCATGTGAAAGGGTACTAAGGGAGACCGTCACACTTTGAGAATTCTATCCAATAAAGATTGGAGTGTATCTTTCAATTTATAGGTCGGATTGCAACATGTAAGACATCGTTGGAAAGCTCTCCAAACAAACCTTTGAAATCTAGTGAGCTATCTAGGAATTCTCGAGCTCTGCGAAAAGTTGAGTGGTAATTGATTGAGGGTTCAATATACTGAACATGGGTGAGAAAGAGGTTCAAGATACTAAAGTTGAGAATAGAGTTCAAGACACCAAGGTTGCAAACAAGTGTTAGGCCGCCAATTACATATTATTTGTAATTTTTCACAATTTTTGGTGAAGCATTGTAGTGGCCCAATCATTGTAACTTAATTGTGAATTAATACAAAGAAAGGTTGTACCCTAGGCATGCGGCAAGTCTGTAGGACCGTGCATAGTGGAGCAGCGTGGTGTTGACAGTTCCAACTTAATTGCACTATTTTGTTTGGTATTGTGCTGATTCTTGTTAGTTGAGTCCCTTTATCATTAAGTGTGGTGATTAATTAAGCCTTATTAAGAACCACTGTTAGAAATTAATGCGGTGAAATATTGTTGTTAACTATGAATAGTCATCTAACTATTGATCTTGCGAACAGCCACCTGTAAGTGAATTTGGGGAAAAGGATTACATGATGACATGATAAAGTGTGGTATCGCATGTTGATGAAGTAATTCATTATTAGTATAGAATATTATAATCCTGTGACTTTTAAACATCAATACTGAATAGATGCTTAGAGAAGTGTGCTACAGAAGAGATATTAGTGGTAATGTTATTCAGTAATTGGCTTAACTGATGACCTTAGAAATACGGAGTGAGAAAATACCAAAGGACTCTATTTATAGAATCTTGCTATCCTAAGAACTCTGCTAGCCTATCCTCTTCACTATAGTCTTATCGAACACAATTGGATTAGGAATAGAGATTAACATTGGTGCCGTTTGTGGGAAATGGAATTTAGTTTTTGAGAGAATCTTAGCATACACGTTTTGAGTGGAGATTATTTTCTACATGCCAATAATGTGCTTTGGGGAGACTTACCCCAAATATCAAAGCGATAAACAACCCTTGAGAGTTAATAGTATGCTAGGGATGCTACTGTGGAGTTATATTGAAGGTGTTACATATGAAGGGAAGGGTGTAGCGAGTAGCAGTGGATCCGCACCACAATATTTCCTCGTTTCTAGTACCAAAACTCAATCTGGTACTATCCGATGTTGGTCAGTGTCTGGCATCAATACCAAACTCAGTGATAGTCTGGTATCCTCTAGTATTGGTTTGACGCCTAGTGTCAATATTGAATTTGGTGGTAGTCTGGTGCTAATCGAAACAATAGAAGAAGTTGTTGAAGATATTAAGAGGTCTGCTAAACTTGTTGTGAAGACAGGAGATCACAATTCAAGGCCGAGTACTCCTATTGAACAATGCATTAAAGAGGAATTCCAAAAGTTCTGGAGTGAAAAAAAGGCTCAGTACTCCAATTTCCTATTAGAAAAGTGGAACCCAACCCATAAATTAAACCTTAAACTTCCAGAAAACCAGTTTCCTAACCGTAAATCAGAGTCAACAAATACCCATGAATAAGAAAAAACACTAGACCCAACTGCAAAGCCCATGGCAGATACACAAAATGAGTAGCAAGTACAACAATTAGGAGCTTATCGGAGACAGCCAACTATGGTAGTAACACTGTCAAATTTGGTGGATTTCTAGGTGATGACCTAGATGCACATGTGTGCACCTTTGAAATCAATTAAAAAGTGCTAAATAATTGAGAGGATCCAGAATATAAAGCCATAGTATTCCAATCCACCTTAGTTAATTGTAACAAGTCTCCTAAACTTGAGTCACAATCTCACACAGAATAATGGGTTTCGACACCACAAGATATAAAGAAGGCAAACAGAGTATACGCAGAACAAGAAGAGAGAGAATTTTATTATCTGTGCAGATTTACAAGTAGTTCTGATCTGCGTTACAAAATCTATCAGATTCCTTCAATGTGAAGCCTCATCCACCCGACCACCCCCGAGCTGATCTCAATGCCAATCTCAATCACAATCATAATCTCAATCTTAATCTCAATCACAATCACAATCTCAATCTCAATCTCAGTCGCAATTCCAGAAGCCAAAAAACGATCGTAATGACTGTACAACCATCATCTTTTTCTATCTCTCAGTCTTCGTCTTTTTGGGATCTCCGCCTTTCGCCAGCGCACGACCAATCACGCCTTCCTAGACCCGCACTTTTAGAATCTGCATGCTCCAAGATAGTGTCTTTTCGCATGTCTCATGCAAGACTTCCGGACCACCCATGCATCTACTTTTCATGTCCACCATCAAGAATCGTACCTGCAAAAATAGAGGTAATCCCTGCAACGCACTCACACACACGTCAATCACCCAAAAATAACCCATATACCCATGTGCGTTTTCTAAATCCGCGAACATGAATAAGATGAATGAATGAAGGCTTCTCTTTTTTTTTTTTTTTAAGTGTTGGAAAACGGCACTTTTCAAAACCCTGTAACTCAAAAACAGTGAGGAATCAGCTTGAGCTTGTGAGAGACAAAAATATTCGGTGCTTAAATCTGTACAATAATGTTAGAGACGCCTCAGGTCCAAATCTGCTTCCAGATATCACTTTTGGGCCCTGCAAAATCAAAAATTCTAGAGAGAGATGAAAAAACAAAAAAAATCTCTTCATTAACCTATCTTCATGGAACCAAATGAGACATAAAACATAGGAACTACAAAAAATTCAATCACGTAAAGTTTTTCTACTAAGAATACTCTACCTTTCTGTCATACAACACTTTTTCAGATTCCTTCATCTTCATGCTCGAAATTAACATACAAATTTCATGCGACAACTTTCTAGAGAGAGAATGTAAAAACTTATTGCTACAAAATTTTGCAGACATGATCAAAATATCCTAAACATAAAATTTCATTATTACCTACACATCTTTTTTTTTTCCAGGTGGAAAATCAACGTGGCATCTTACAATTCTCCCCCTCTTTAAAGAACTCTATCCTCAGAGTTGGAAAGAAGGATAATGTTCCATAAACTCATCTAAACCAACCCATGTTGAATCTTCAATAGGATATGCAAACCACTTTACTAAAATTTCCACTATTTCGCGATTCCTAAGATGTCTAACTCTCCTATCCAATATAACTTCTGGTTCAAGTTCAAAAGTGGCATCTTCCTTCAACTTAGATTTGTCCTGCAAAACATGATCAGCATTAGGAACATACTTTTTAAGTAATCCAACATGGAAGACTGGATGAATTTTCAAAGTATTAGGTAGGTCAAGTAAATATGCAAGAGAACCAATTTTCTTTAAGATTTTGAAAGGACCAGCATAACGAGGAGACAATTGACGATCTTTGCCTAAAACCAGATTTGATTTAGAAGGACTCACTTTCAAAAAAACCAGATCATTTGTTCTAAATTCCAAGGGCCTCTTTTTGAGATCATGATATAATTTCTGACGTTTTTGTGCATCTTTCATGTTTTTCCTTACCTTATTTAGCTCCAAATCCATGTTTTCAAGCATCTGTTTGGATATTGCAACCTGATTCTGTGAATTAAAAAGTGAATGCGGCAGCAAGCAATTATAACCATACATTTCTTCAAAAGGTGTCATCTTAATAGAGGAATGCCATGCACTATTATATGCATACTCAACCAAGGGCAAATATTCAGTCCAATTGTTTTGCTTATCATTCACATACATGGGTAACATATCCTCAAGCACCCTGTTAACCCTCTCGGTCTCACCATCGGTTTGAGGATGAAATGCAGTACTCATGCGTAATTCTGTTTCTATGGATTGAAATGTTGCCTTCCAAAAATTAGATGTGAACCTTGCATCCCTATCAGAAATTATACTTTTGGGTATACCATGTAACCTAAAAATTTCTTTTATGAAAAGTTTAGCAACATGCAAAGTTGTATCAATTTTCCTCATGGGAAGAAAATGTGCCATCTTTGTAAGATGGTCCCCAACAAAGATGGTATCATGCCCACTTCTCGTCACAGGCAACTTTGTTATGAAATCCATAGAGATGGATTCCCATTTTTTATCAGGCACATCTAATGGTTGTAACATGCCAGGACTCCTTTTAAATTCGGCCTTAACCTGTTGACATTTCAGACATTCTTCGACATATCTCTTAATATCATATTTCATACGTGGCCAGTAATATGAAGCTTTCACTTTTGCATAAGTTCTACAAAAACCAGGGTGTGCAGAGAAAGGTGCATCATGACAGTCATGCAGGATCTTTTCTTTCAAAATAGATTCTGAAGAAATACATAAATGAGAATTACAATACAAATCATTATTTCTCAAATGAAATTTTCCCTGAAACATAGAACCTGGATTCATACCCAAAAATTCCAAGATTGCTGCATAAAATAAATCTTCTTTTAATTCTTTTCCAATATCAAAATCAGAGGATAAAATAGAAATTGAAGTGCATAGGGATTTATGACTCAAAGCATCGGCCACCTTGTTTTCTTTTCTTGCTAAGTATTTAATATCAAAATCATATCACTTAGCAATTGGATCCATCGTTTTTGTCTATTGTTAAGTAAAGGTTGAGTAAATATGTATTTAAGGCTCTGATGATCTGTTCTTAATTCAAACTTTACTCCTAGCAATAAGTGTCTCCAATGTTTAAGTGCATGAACAACTGCAAGCATTTCTAAGTCATGTGTTGTATAATTTAGTTCATGTTTTCTTAGTTTCCTTGACTCATAAGCCACTACCCTCCCTTCTTGTGAAAGAACGCATCCGATTTGGCTTCCACTAGCATCACATGCAACAATAAAAGGCTTCCCTAACTCAGGTATCTTTAGCTCACAATTTTCGATAACTTTCTGTTTTAATTCGTCAAACGCCTTTTGACACTCATCGTTCCATGTGAACTCTCTATTTTTCTTTGTCAATTCTGTAAGAGGATTTGCAATTCGAGAAAACTCCCTAATGTGTGCCCTCTCATATTGTGCCAAACCAAGGAAGCTTCTCACATCCCTCACACATTTGGGTGTAGGCCAGTCAACTATGCTTTTAACTTTCTCAGGATCTATATGAATCCCTTCCTTAGAAACAACTCTCCCCAAATAAGTCACTTCCCCTTTTGCAAAAAAACATTTACTCATCTTACCATATAGTTTATGCTCTCTTAGTTTTTGTAAAGTCTTCCTGAGATGCAATGCATGTTCATCATCATCCTTAGAATACACAAAAATATCATCAAGAAAAACTAATATAAATTCATCGAGATATTCATGAAACACATTATTCATCAAACACATAAATGTTGCAGGAGCATTTGTTAATCCAAAAGGCAAAACTGTGAACTCGTAATGACCATATCGTGTTCTAAAAGCAGTTTTGGGTATGTCCTCAGACTTTACTCTAATTTGATGATATCCCGATCTTAAGTCAATTTTAGTGAATACAGTGGCACCACTCAATTGACTCAGCAGTTCATCTATGTGTGGCAGTGGATACTTGTTCTTAATGGTTTTCTTATTCAATCCCCTATAGTCAATACAAAGTCTGTATGAACCATCTTTCTTTTTCTGAAACAAAACAGGTGCTCCCCAAGGTGAAACACTAGGTCTTATCAACTCCTTCTTCAATAGATCATCCAATTGGAGCTTCAACTCTTTCAATTCATCAATATTGAACCTATAAGGTGCTCTAGAATAAGGCTCACTTCCTGGATAAATGTCTATAGCATGGTCAATTTTCCTAGGAGGAGGCATGCCCGGTAGATCATCAAGAAATACATCTGCATACTCATCTAAAAGTTTTTTAACATATTCCGGTATTTCCTCTTCTTTCTTCTTCTCCTGAAGGTCATGCACATAAACCAAATATGTCTCACAACCCTGTCGAATACCCCTAATCAACTTTATTAAAGAAATAGGAGATGATGTTCCTTCCCTTCTATTTTCAAAGTAAGGATCCTGCTTTCACAATCAATCACGACACTGTTATGAACTAACCAGTCCATTCCGATGAATACATCACATTATCTCATTTCAATTACATGGAAGGTACCCAAAAACTTATGTTCTCCTAACATAAAATCAAGATTCTCAATACACCCTCGAGTATAGTGTATCCTACCATTAGCCATCTGTACAGCTCTTTTAGTCTGCATCTCAATATGCAACCCTAAAGCTTCTGCCATCTTAAGTCAAAGGAAACAATTTGTACTACCCGAATCAATCAAGAAACTAACCTTACGTGAGGATATGTCCCCCATAATCCTAATCACCGATGCCCTTGAATGAGAAGAAGTTTTCATGCATTGAAGTCTAGGGCTAGAACACTTACCTTGATCATCCGCTTCCTCAATTGTCATGTTTTCTTCTTGTAGATGAGCTATCTTCGCTTGCATAGAACGGTTGATGGCCTTGTTTGGACATTCAAAAGTGCGATGTCCTTGTTCTCCACATCGAAAACAAAGTCCCAACCTCTTAGCCTGCTCCAGGAAATCAGAATCACGTTGCCAATGCATAACTTCTTGCTTCTTATGTGTATCCATTTGCTTCGGCTTTGGTCTTCCTCCTTGACCGTTAATAGAGTTAGTCGACATTTTGATTTATTGAAATAGGTCTTGGGGGTCGATGTCTTGTTGAGATAAACCTTGATTTGAATGTCTTTTTCGTGGTAAACTTCTCCATCTTCTTAAAGTTTTCTGCTTTTGCAACCGCATCAAGAAAATCTACACATCCGGACCCCTTTACTTGATAGCGAAGCTCTTCCCGCAAACACTCAATAAACTTGCTTTTCAGCGCATCTCCAGAAACTTCTAGTGCATACTTATGTAAACACAAAAATTTCTCCTTATATTCTTCAACAGACAAGTTATATCTATCATCCTCATGCTGCTTGAAAGAGTAGAATTCCATTTTCTTTTCCATCTGATAATGTGGAGAACAATAACGATTCTCTGCTTGCTCTCGAAATTCTTTCCAGAGGATCAGACCTTCACGTGTTGTTGTCTATATATAAGATTTCCACCACAGTTTTGCGACTCCTCGCAGATGCAGAATTGCCACCTTTGCTTTTGATTCCTCACTAAATATGCGCAGGTCAAAGAAATCTTCAAGTTCCTCAATCCATGCTTCAAGATCCTCTCCAGTTTTCTTCTCACCATCAAATTCATTTAATTTTGCTCTTTTGAACACTTGCTTGAGTGCAGATTCACCTGCATCATCGTCCTCTTCAGGTTCACGTTGCCGTCTAGCTCTACGTGCGTTTGATGTGCCCGCACCATTACCACCTTCAGCATTGAGGTCCATGAAAGCATTTGCAGTAGCCTCTTTTTGTTTGTTGGATCTTTCTTTTTGTAAGTCTGCATTCAATCTACGGATAAGCTCCTCTTGCTCTTCTATCTTCTTCTTCAAAGCCTGCATCTTGTCCCGGAATCCAACTCTGCTTTGATACCACTTGTAACAAGTCTCCTAAACTTGAGTCACAATCTCACACAGAATAATGGGTTTCAACACCACAAGATATAAAGAAGGCAAATAGAGTATACACAGAACAAGAAGAGAGAGAATTTTAATCTGTGCAGATTTACAAGTAGTTCTAATCTGCGTTACAAAATCTATCAGATTGCTTCAATGTGAAGCCTCATCCACCCGACCACCCCCGAGCTCATCTCAATCCCAATCTCAATCACAATCACAATCTCAATCCCAATCTCAATCACAATCACAATCTCAATCTCAATCTCAATCTCTTTTGGGCCCTGCAAAATCAAAAATTCTAGAGAGAGATGAAAAAACATGAAAAATCTCTTCATTAACCTATCTTCATGGAACCAAATGAGAAATAAAACATAGGAACTACAAAAAATTCAATCAGGTAAAGTTTTTCTACTAAGCATACTCTACCTTTCTCTCATACAACTCTTTTTCAGATTCCTTCATCTTCATGCTCGAAATTAACATACAAATTTCATGCGACAACTTTCTAGAGAGAGAATGTAAAAAAATTTTGCAGACATGATCAAAATATCCTAAACATAAAATTTCATTATTACTACTACACATCTTTTTTTTTTCCCAGGTGGAAAATCAACGTGGCATCTTACATTAATGAAGCAGCAAGATGGCTCACTCAGTTCGACCTCATTCATTTCTGGCGGTACGAGGATATGAAGAATGCATTTCTGTAGCATTTCAGATTAAAGAAGAATGCTACAGAAATATTCGATTTCTTGAAGAGTAATAGGCAAAAAATGAACTAGAGTATGTAGGATTATGCCACCCTTTTTGCACACATCTTTGATAGTTGCCACAAGCAAATGCAAATCTCCCCAAAGATTGTTGGGAAAGATGGATGGACACTCCAGAAAATGAGTAGTTATTGCTAATCCCTTCTTTGTACCAACCCTCTTTAGCTTCAGAGTTGCGTTTTGGGCCCTCTTAGCTTTCCAATGACACTAAATAAGTGCCTATGTATTTTGGAAATGAAGCAGTAATGATTGATCCAAAATAGACTACTTCCAAATTCAGAATGTAGTGAAAACCTTCTATTTTGGTTCACACACCTGCTGCTTGTTAAGCTCAGTGCTTCCAATATATTAGGAATTCGACAAATTCCTCTTGGAAATATTAAATTAGCTTAATAAGCTAATGATTCCAAGTGGAATCACTTAAAATGGTTGACTATAAATAGAGCAATCAATTTAGCAAGTATAGCATTAGCCCCTATTTTTTAGAAAATGGATTGTCTTCAACACTTTTTCGCATGTAGAGGACGCAGAGCTGATTCCAAAAAGCCATAGAATATTGAAAATGGTGGACAAATGACTGAGATATGAGCAATACAAAATGACTATATTGAGTGACTATGACAGAGAGACCAACAGATGTAATGCATGATCTGTTGTGTTATGAAACAGTGTTGTACATGATCATTGGCATGATAATAAATGCCCAACAATAGATAGAGGTGTAGGCTATGATGTGAGCCTCACTATCTTGCAATGTAATCAATCAAACACTCAGGATTGTGGTGATCTCTGACCATGCGTTTTTACATTCATCTTTTATAGATGTTCTATTCAAAATTTGAATTTGAATTCAACTTTGGCTCTCTCTAAAAGGTGATCCAATAAGCTTGGAGATATTCTCTCTAAGAAAACTCGTATATTTTCTATCCAACTAACTCCATGAGTTTAGTGGCTTTTACAAATATTCTTTCAAGTCAAATAGACTTATACAAATGGTAAAAGATAAAGAATCCATAACAATTTTCCCATGGGACTTCAATCATTCCACATAGGTTCTTCTCATGCCTAGCCAAGTGTGTAGGCTTGGCATTTACACCAACAACTCCCCCTCAAGCCAAATATCTTGGCTTGATCTTCTTCATCAATCTTCTTGTATGTCCTGCAATCCAATCATAGACTTGAACATGCAAAGTTTAGTACCATCAAGTGCTTTGGTCAATAAGTATGCACATTGCATATTAGTTGATACATATGCCAACTGAATTTCTTTGCTCAATAGCTTCTCTCTCACATAATGATAGTGGACCTCTATATGCTTAGTCCTAGCATGATAAATAGGATTTGTTGCAAGGTGTAAGGAACTTGTATTATCTCCAAAAATCATTGGAGATATAGTATGCAATCCCAAATCTGCATATAGCAATCTGATCCATATGGCCTCTTGAGTGGCATTCGCCAATGCTCTATATTCTGCCTCTATTGAAGATAAAGCAACAATAGGTTGCTTCTTGGAAGATCATGATATAGGCTTGTCACCTGCAAAAGATAGATACCCTAAGGTACTCCTTCTATCATCTTTGCAACCTACCCAATCTGCATCTGAATATATCTTGATGTCCAAATTTGAAGTATAAGGAAAGTATAAACCTTGAATTTGAGTGCCCTTAAGGTACTTCAAATTCTCTTGGCAGCTTCCAAATGAGGTGTCGTAGGTATGTGCATAAATTGGCTTAAGACACTTACTCCATAAGCAATATCAATCCTTGTCAAAGTAGCATAGTTTAGACTCCCCACTATGCTTAGGTATCCTGCGATATTATCAAGCACATCACCTTCATGAGCAACTAATTTTTGGTTTACCTCCATTGGATTGCTTGCTATCTGGGCATCCTACAAATGAAACTTCTTTAACATATCCTGTACATACTATTCCTTTGACTATTTTTCAAGTGCAATAGTTAGTCTTGCTATACACACTATGTATGCTTTTGTGGATATCGCTTATGTATGTCCATGTGTTCATTGATATATCAGTTACGTTTTTGGCATATAGCCTTTTATATTTAATAAAGAGGGTCATGGAGACACCCAGATGTCAAGGTCTCTTAGTGATGTAGGTGGAAGGCTTAACCAACCTCACCATAGGAGATGTATGCTAGTAGTTCATACGTGCTCGATAAGCTTAGTTGCATTCTTTTGTGTAACTAGTTATATGTAGTACAATCAATGAATCACTGTGGAGGTTTCGATGTGAGTACTTATAATTTGATGAGATTTTGACACTGGTCAAATGCTCATTTTGTAAGTGGTCGATTTACTCCTTGACACATATATTGATGTGAGCATATTCACTCTCACATAATCATTTTGGTTGGTCATTGCTATTCATTAATCAGCTAAAGAAGAGCTTATATGGACTTAAACGGTCCCCTAGAGAATGCTATCAAAATTTTGATGTTTTAATGAAGTCTCAAGGCTATTCTTGAAGCAATGAGGATCATTGTCTCTACACAAAGAGATGCTTGAATGGAAGCTTAATATGCTTGATACTTTATATCGATGATATGTTGATTTTTGGGAAGTCCTCTTATAAATTTCCAATTGTCAAAAAGGATGTAACAAGTCTTCTAAACTTGAGTCACAATCTCACACAGAATAATGGGTTTCGACACCACAAGATATAAAGAAGACAAACAGAGTATACGCAGAACAAGAAGAGAGAGAATTTTATTATCTGTGCAGATTTACAAGTAGTTCTGATCTGCGTTACAAAATCTATCAGATTGCTTCAATGTGAAGCCTCATCCACCTAACCACCCCCGAGCTGATCTCAATCCCAATCTCAATCACAATCACAATCTCAATCCCAATCTCAATCACAATCACAATCTCAATCACAATCTCAATCTCAATCTCAATCGCAATTCCAGAAGCCGAAAAACGATCGTAATGACTGTACGACCATCATCCTTTTCTATCTCTCAGTCTTCGTCTTTTTGGCATCTCCACCTTTCGCCAGCGCACGACCAATCACGCCTTCCTAGACCCGCACTTTTAGAATCTGCATGCTCCAAGATAGCGTCTTTTTGCATGTCTCATGCAAGACTTCCGGACCACCCATGCATCTACTTTTCATGTCCACCATCAAGAATCGCACCTGCAAAAATAGAGGTAATCCCTGCAACGCACTCACACACACGTCAATCACCCAAAAATAACCCATATACCCATGTGCGTTTTCTAAATCCGCGAACATGAATAAGATGAATGAATGAAGGCTTCTCCTTTTTTTTTTTTTTTTAAGTGTTGGAAAACGGCACTTTTCAAAACCCTGTAACTCAAAAACAGTGAGGAATCAGCTTGAGCTTGTGAGAGACAAAAATATTCGGTGCTTAAATCTGTACAATAATGTTAGAGACGCCTCAGGTCCAAATCTGCTTCCAGATATCACTTTTGGGCCCTGCAAAATCGAAAATTCTAGAAAGAGATGAAAAAACATGAAAAATCTCTTCATTAACCTATCTTCATGGAACCAAATGAGACATAAAACATAGGAACTACAAAAAATTCAATCAAGTAAAGTTTTTCTACTAAGAATACTCTACCTTTCTCTTATACAACACTTTTTCAGATTCCTTCATCTTCATGCTCGAAATTAACATACAAATTTCATGCGACAACTTTTTAGAGAGAGAATGTAAAAACCTTATTGCTACAAAATTTTGCAGACATGATCAAAATATCCTAAACATAAAATTTCATTATTACCTACACATCTTTTTTTTTTCCAGGTGGAAAATCAACGTGGCATCTTACAAAGGAGGTAAGTAAAACATTTGATATTAAGGATTTGAGTTATGCCGAACATATTATTGGCATGCACATTACTCGTGATAGGAGTAAAAGATGCATATACTTGTCTCAAAGCGAGTACATACCCAAAGTACTTTACAGGTTCAATATGTAGGGTGGAAAGACATTGAGTACATCTTTACCCATATATGTGAAATTGAGCAAGGATGATTGTCCCAAATCAAATGAGGAAAAGGAATTTATGAACAAATTCCTACTCAGTCTATTGCTGGTAGTCTCATGTATGCTATGGTGGTTACGAGACCAGACATTGCATTTGCAATGGGAGTTGTGAGTAGATATATGTAATCCTAGCAAGAAGCATTGGGAAGCAGTCAAGATGATTTTTTGATGTCTGAGTTATACTAAGGACAAGTTTCTACACTTAGGTAGAGGAAAAAACATCCATTATTGGCTAAGATTTTGATTATGCTAGTTGTGTAGATAATCATAAGTCTACATCAAAGTACATTTTTTTATTTTGCTAGAGGTGCTATCTCTTGGAGATCTCTTCTTCAAGAATGTATAGTTGTTTCCACCACAGAAGTAGAATATGTTGCAACAAGTGAGGCATGCAAGAAAGCATTGTGGCTTTCTTGTCTTGCTTGTGATATGGGTTTACCTCAGCATGCAGCTTGTTTGTTTAGTGATAGTCAGAGTGCCATTGCATTGGCTAACAATCTGGTCTATCATGCAAAGATCAAGCACATTGAGGTGCAATATCACTTCATTAGAGAAAACTTTGCCAGTGAGCACAATATTCTTGAGAAGGTTCATACTTGAGATAATGCTACGAATGCTTTGGCTAAAGCTCTACCACATGATAGCTTTCGACATTGTTGTCACTTTATGGGGGTTACTTGATTCATGATCTTACACAATTACTTGTATATGTGTAACATGCCCATCAGGTCAGAGGTATAGTTTGTATACTTACACTGAGTTTGTATATTTACACTCAAGTATTATTTATCATTATTTATTTTTCTTCGATAGTCACTTTGGCCACATTGGCCTTTAGTGGGAGATTGTTACCATTAGTGTCCATGTGAAAGGAAAAATGTTCATTGGAAACTTTTCCATATGTTCTTTAATAAAACATACAATGGTTTGCCAACCAAATTCTCTAAGTTTGACTACATTTGTACGACCTAAGAAATCTGTGTTCGTGGTCTGTGTAATGTGTGTTTTTTGTGTATTCTGCGCCCCTTGTGTGGAGTACTATGTGCGGCACAAGAGTTCTAGTTTCTACAACAAGGGTATCATTGCGGATCTCTAGAGAAGGAGAGTCTACCATCATGCATCACCAAAGAACTACTTCAATAGCTCCAATTAGCCCTTGTTGGCATCCATGAGGGACCATATATTGGCTGCAAAAGGATTGTGGAATATCATGTAGGGTGTTGAATGAAGCCTAATATAACTATAAACCTTGAAAACATACATGATGCAGGGAATCTTAAGGATGTTTCAAGTGCTTCTTTTTGTGTAATTCCTATATTCCAATCATCCTACATCTCCTATTTTGATTATGTTAGTACATCACTTGCACACCCAAACATTTTAGAGCATCTTTAGTGTAGGACAGAAGAGAGGCATTGGCACAATCCTTCATTACTTTGTGTATAAATTGTATCATGATACCTCATATTTTCTCATGCAAAACAAGTAATAATGCTTGTGGGTCACTCTTGCCACTTTTTATGGATATATATTTGAGGCTCATATTACATACCTAAGAAATCAATTGGAGAGTGAGAAAACAACTGAAGGTTATGTACGGATAAATTTCTTACAAAGATCAAATATTCTACAAGTGCTTTATTGTTTCAAATGAAAATTTTCTAAATAGCCCACTTATCTAAACATGTCTATGCACTAGTTGTTGGAAGAGATGGATGGATACCTCAAGGAAATGAGGTGGACTACTAAAACCTACTTTGTACCAGCCTTGATGCACATCAGAGTTATAAAGTAGGTCCTTTTAGATTGAAAATGACACCAAGAAAGTACCTATGTACTTTGGAATTGATACTTGAAACAATTAATCATAAACAGACTAGTTCAAGAATAATTAGTGTTGAGAAACTTGCTAATTTAGTCCATACACCTGTTGGTCTTTTTACTCAGAGCTCATAACACACTAAAAATTGGCAAAATTCCTTTTGGGGGAATTCAATTAGCTTGGATACCTAATAATTGCAAGTGGAACCATTTAAAATGATCAACTATACTCTTAGAAATAACTTTAGCAAATCAGATCTTACCCCAAAGTTTTTTAGGGAACAACCAGTAGATGACCAGTGAGAACTTCAAAGGCAATTTCTCCTTGATTCTTAAATCAAATGCCTTGAAATTTTTAGAGCCCAAATTAGACTTCAAGCTGGTTCCAACAAGACAAAGATTATGTACAATGATTGAGTATTCACTGAGATATGACTAGAAGAAATTGATTGTTCTGAGTAGTCATATTAGAGTAGATAGAGATGATCAATGACCTATATGTATTATAGAACATAATTGTATAGAGTCATTAGCATTGTAATGATGCTCAATACTAACAAATTTAGTGAGCTATAGTGTGAGCTACTCAAGTTCTACAAGTGATCAAAGAGTGAGCACTGAATGAGGCACTATTCGTGAGATTTTATACGGTCTTTTTATTTGTGTTACTTCTAAGTTTGAATTTTGAATTATGTTTTGGCTCCAACAAAAAAGTGAATCCACTGATTTAGGAGATATTCCCTCAACTTGAAGTCGTAGCTAATATTCTTCCTAAATCCACGAGTTATACATTTTTACAAGATTCTCCAAAGAATTAATGTTTTACAATGGTAAATGATCAAGTAGTTACAAGTTGTAGTTCACATGAATCATCAAGTGCTAGTTCCACACAATGTCTTCCATGCTAAGCCAAATGTGTACGCTTCAACATTTGCACCAATAGCTCCCCTCAAGCCAAACATCTTGGCTTGCATTGCTTCATCAATCTTCTTGAATATCCTATAATCCAATCATGCTTTTAAACCTACAAAGCTTAGTATCATCAAGTGCTTTGGTTAACAAATTAGCACAGTGCATATTTGTAGATACATTTGCTATTTGAATCTCTTTACTCAAGAGTTTCTCTCTAACTTAGTGATAGTGCACTTCTATATGCTTAGTTCTTGCATGATAAATGGGGTTGGCTGCAAGATGCAAAGAACTAGTGTTAGCACCAAAGTTCATTGGTGAATGAGTGTGAAGTCCCAAATCTGAGTAGAGCAATCTAGTTCAAATAGCTTCTTGTGTAGCATTTGCTAATCCCCTGTATTCAGCCTTTGTTGAAGATAGAGAAATAGTTGGTTGCTTCTTAGAAGACCATGAGATGGGTTATCACCTGCAAAAGATAAATAACTAGAAGTACTTCTTCTATCATCTTTACATCCTGCCCAATCTGCATCTGAGTACAACTTTATGTCCAAATCTGATGTGTATGGGAAGTAAAGACCTTTATTTTGAGTACCTTGAGGTACTTCAAAACTCTTTTAGCAGCTTCCAAGTGAGGTGCTCTAGGCTTATGCATGAATTGGCTCAGAACACTTACTCCATCCCATATTTCAATCCTTGTCAATGTTGCATAGTTTAGACTCCCAACTATGCTTTGATAACTTGCAATGTCTTCAAGAAATTCACCTACATAAGCACTCAATTTATGTTTTACCTCCATAGGTGTGCTAGCTACTTTTTCATCCTCCAAGTGGAACTTCTTCAACCTATCCTACACATATTTCCTTTGAGTGATGTAGATTCCAGAGTTAGTGTATACCAACGCAAGTCCAAGAAAGTATTTCAGTAACCCTAGGTCACTGATCTTAAACTCCTCCATCATCTGGTTTTTTATTTGTTTGATTCCATTGGCATCACTACTTGTAAGAATGATGTCATCCACATATACACATAAATATATCACTTCTAAGTTACTCCTCTTGATAAACAGAGAAAAATCTACCTTGCTCATCATGAATCCTTGGTCTTGAAGATAAGTTGATAGCCTATGGTTCCATGCCCTAAGTGCCTACTTCAAACCATAAAGGGATTTCTTTAATTTGCATACATGATTTACCTTGCTTGGATCTTCATAGCTAGGAGGTTGAGCCATGTAAACCTCCTCTGAAATCCACCCATTGAGAAAAGCATTTTTCACATCTAGTTGATACATATTCCAATTCCTAGATGCAGCTACACTTACCAATACTCTGATAGTTGGCATCTTAGCCACTAGTGAAAACATTTCTTCATAGACTACTCCATGGGTTTGTGGAAAACCCTTAGCCACAAGCCTAGATTTGTACCTGTTTATGGATCCATCTAAGTTCCTTTCGATTTGGTAAATCCACCTAGAACCAATTACCTTCATTGATGCTTTCTTGGGTACTAGCTCCCAAGTGTCATTCTCTTGGAGTGCTTCTATTTCTTCATCCATAGCCTCCTTCCATTCTCCTTTATTACTTGCTTCTTCATATGAAGGAGGCTCTTCAAGTGATGAATCCTTAGCAAGATAAATAAAATGCTTAGCGACTAATGAAGTATCATACCCATATCTGATTGACTTCTTACTCTCTCTTTGTGATCTCCTTAAGCCTTGGTTGGATGACTCAGGTATGTCCTCCAGCCTCTTCATCTTCACCTTGCCTTTTGATTTCCATGCTCTAAACTCTTCCAAGTTGATGGTGTCCTCATCATCTGATTTGATGTCTTCAATTGTGCTTGGCTCCTCCTTGGTGAGGCTTGGAAATTCTTCTTCTGAGTCATATGGCAATTTGACCTTCCTACATTCACTTTCAAACCAAGAGTCATTCTCATCAAACACATCTCTACTGACCATAAATCCTTTGTTGGATGGATTATAAAGCATGTACCCCTTTTGATTTATAGCATACCCTATGAAGATGCATTTCTATGCCTTAGGGTCTAACTTACCTCTTATTTGAGATGGAACATGCACATAAGCAACACAACAAAATATTCTTCAATGTTCAAGTGATGGTCTCCTACTATTCTATGCCTCATAGGGGGTCATCCCATCAAGGGACTTAGAATGTAACCTTCGCAGTAGAAACAACCTCTAGCCACAAGTAATTAGGCAAATTCTTTTCATTTAGCATAGATCTAGTTGCTTCAACAATCAATCTGTTCCTCCTCTCTGCTACTCCATTTTGCTCAGGAGTATATCTAGTTGCGATCTCTCTCTTGATACCTCTGTCCTGCAAAAATGCATCAAACTCATTGGAGAACTACTCAACTCCTCCATCTGACCTTATCCTCTTTCAACTCTTTCCTCTTTGATTTTCCACAAATGCCAAATACTTTTTGAAACAACTGAACACTTCATCCTTATGTTTCATTAAATACCAGATAGCCCACCTACTGACATCATCAATAAATGACACATAGTACCTTGAGCCTGAAATTGAAGGGTTCTTGCTTGGTCCCCACACATCTGTGTGGACACGCTCCAAATAATCCTCATGCATATAGCCTTTCTTTGTAAAGGGTAACCTATGTGATTTACCAAACTGACATGCACCACATTCATAGATCATATGTTGCTTGGATACATTAGGTATCCCAAGTACACATTGATCTCTACATATTTGCATAATTTTCTCTCATCAATTTGTCCTAGTCTTTTGTGCCATATCTCTAACTCGGACAAGGTTTGATCCTTATAATTATAAAGTGCAATGTTTCTTTTCTCTCCCTTTGTAATTCTCCTGAATCCATGTTGGGGGTCCTCTACAAAGGCTCCAAATTTATTGAACCTAACCTACAAAACCTTTTCCACTATATGTTCAACACTCATCAAATTCTTTGTGATAGTAGGTACATAAAGAACTCTACTCAAAAGATTCTTATTCCCATCAGAAGTTTTGACATTTCCTACCTTGAAAATTGAGTGCTTGGTATCATCACTTGTCTGCACTTGGTGTTTTCCCTTGGGCTCTTCAAGATCAGAAAGGAGAGCTATATTGCCTGCTACATGGTTTGAACAACCTAAGTCAACATAGAAGAGGTGCTCATCATTCATACCTTGTTTTGAGGTCATGTTCATAATGAGAAGAGAATCCTCTTGATCATCTATATATTTATTGAAGTATTTTCTTCATTTGTATCCTCCTTGATAATTTTTTTTGTAATTTTTGTTGTAGCCATGGTTGTAACCTGGATTATGATTGAATCTTCCTCTTGATTGTGAGTATCCACCTCTTTGGAATCCTCTTCCTCTGTGGTTCTTGAAGTTCCTATAGCAGTCATCTATTGTGTGATTAGACAGTCCACATAAATTGCATGGGGAAGAGTTGAAAGGTCTCCCCCTACCTTGCTTACCTCCTCTACCCCTTCCTCTTGAATTCCTACCTCTCCCTGCATAGTTAGCTTGATAAGTAGCACCTTCGTCTTCAAACTTCTTGCTCTTTCCTTTATCATTAGACTTTCCTTTATCTGTATTGAGGGCAAAAGAATTGTTACCTCTTGATGGTTCACCATTTTTGTTGAGCTTGGCCACATGGGTGAGAGTTGCCCCATGAGAGTGGTTAGATCAGGGATTTGCATATCCATATAAAGATCCATTACAACTATGAAAGATTCCCACTTATCATCTGCCTTGATGCCATTGATTATCTGTCTCACTATTTGCTCCTCTTCAATCTCCTCTCCTATGCTTGCCAACTAATCAGCCACATCCTTCACCTTGGTCACATACTCTAAAACATTTTTCTTAGGTTTCTTCTTTTAAGTAGTAAAATCCATCCACAATTGATTTTTCCTAGCTCTTGTATTGAAAGAAAACTCTAAAGATAGAGTATCCCAAGTCTCTTGGGAAGTTTTGCAATTCCTAATGTGAGAAAGAAGGTAGTCACCATGAGTTGAGTCTTTCTTGCTCCTCCCTTGTAGGTTGATCTTTGCTTCTAAATTTGGGCATCTCCTCATCTCGTGATATGTATCCATAGAGACTTCTTCCTTGTAGATAGGTCTTCATCCTTAAGGAGCATGTTGGATAATTATTCCTCTCCAATTTGTCAATGAAAGAAGGGAAACCATCTCCCATTTTACCTCAACTTGCTTTGATACCACTGTTGGAAGAGATGGATGGATACCTCAAGGAAGTGAGGTGGTATTGCTAAAACCTACTTTGTACCAGCCCTCATGCACTTCAGAGTTATAAAGTAGGCCCTTTTAGCTTGAAAATGACAGCAAGAAAGTACGTATGTACTTTGCAATTGACACTTAAAACAATTAATCCAAAAGAGACTAGTTCAAGAATAACTAGTGTTGAGAAACTTGCTATTTTAGTCCGTACACCTACTGGTGTTTTTACGCAGAGCTCAAAACACAGTAACAATTGGCAAAATTCCTTTTGGGGGAATTCAACAAGCTTAGATATCTAATGATTGCAAGTGGAATCATTTAAAATGATCAACTATGCTCTAAGAAATAACTTTAGCAAATCACATCTTACCCCCGATTTTCTAGGGAACAACCAATAGATGACCAATGAGCACTTCGAAGGCAATTTGCCCCTGATGCCTCAATCAGATTCCTTGAAGCTATTACAGAACAAAGTAGGCTTCAAGTTGGTTCCAAGAAGCCAAAGATTATGTAAATTGGTTGAGTATTCAGTGAGCTATGACCAGAAGAAGTTGACTGTTCTGAGTAGTCATAGCAGAGAAGTAGATGATCAATGAGCTATATGTATTATAGAACATAATTGTACAGAGTGATTGGCATTCTAATGATGCTCAATACTGATGAGTTGAGTGAGCTATCGTCTGAGCTACTCAAGTTCTACAAGTGATCAAAGAATGAGCTCTGAATGAGGCACTGTCTGCGAGATTTTACAAGGTCTTTTTATATGTGTTACTTCTAAGTTTGAATTTTGAATTAAGGTTTTGACTCCAATCAAAAAGTGACTCCACTGATTTAAGAGATAGTTCCTCAACTTGAAGTCGTAGCTAATATTCTTCCTAAATCCACGAGCTATTAGCTTTTACAAGATTATCCAAAGAATTAATGTTTTACAATGGTAAATGATCAAGTAGTTACAAGCTATAGTTAACATGAATCATCAAGTGCTATTTCCACACAATGTCTTCCATGCTAAGCCAAATGTGTAGGCTTGAACATTTGCACCAACACTAGATAGTCTCATTAGAGCTTTTTTTGTACTCCTTGCAATGAAAGGAAATAGAGATCCCTCAAAATTTAAGGAGTTGGCTTCTCTTTTGTTTCAAGTGGATCAATATAGGGAAAAAAAACTGGTCCAAATTGTGCATTACAATTCACAATTTTGTTGGTAGCCCGAAGAACAAGGGTAAATTTGGACCTTACTTTAGTACATAGAAATTTATAAATGTGACACAATCAAAGAAGGAGGAAGACAAAGATGAAAAGAATTCATGTAAGTACAAACAATTTTTTAAGTAATATAAAGCTGATCATCATGTTACATAGAATTATTCTAAGTTTTCTACTAAGGAGAAAGAAAAGCAAGAATAGGGATTGAAGTCATCGTTTTTACAAATTAAAGTGTTTGGATAATGTTGTGAGGGCTTAAATCATAGAAGTTAGAGTTAAGCTTTTGTGTTCTAAAACCAAGAGTTATGGTGTAGCCTAGTGGTTACATGGTTTAAGCCTCTAGCCAAAGGTTTGGGTTCAAGTCCTACAAGAGGAAAGGGATCAGAGAATTTTACTCAAGCCCAAGCCAATGTCCTAGATGGTTCTAACCCGAGCTTACTAGGATGCTTAGAGCACATGTAGTTACATGGATGACAACTGCATGGATAGCATGAGCTTGGCTCCCTTGGAGAGAGCTATATATAGAGGTACTTAGTTGAGAGGAGAGTCATCTCACTCCATTGTGGTGGTCATAAGTATAGTTTTCTCTACATTGGTATCAGAGTGTTCTACTATCCTAGCATAGATGGCACATTGTTTGGTGAGTTTTTTTGCTTCTCCCCTAAAAGAGAATCTTGTAGGAGCACCCTCCAGAGGATCCTGAGGACCCCTCCCCCCACAAAAGAAAAATGTCCCCAAGGGCTCCATTCCCACTTCACAAGGCACAAACGTGATTTTTGGCACCCACGCAAATGGCAACAACCCTCTCGAATAGAATTCAAAGAGATATCTCTTCGTCCTATCTTATGCGCTAAAGAAGACATGGAGAAGATGTGCGTTATATAGTCATTTTGGATAATATTCTAGCCCATGTGGGATAATCTCACACACAGTCCCTCATCTCCTGAATTCTCAATTTTCTTTTTATAATCTCTTCCCTTCTCTAGCCCATGCTCTTCCTTATACCCTGCATACCTCAATCATAAGAGCAACTTTGCCCCTTTCCTTTTACTTGATGAAGCTCTTCTCCCTCATATCTTGAAGCGATTCGAGTTGGGAGACATTCTTCTCAAGATTTCTTCAACATAAGTTTGAGATTCAGATGTCTTTCCAAAGCCTTCAGAGGTTTGAGTTTTCTTCTTCATGATCTTCTCAAAGATTGAAGAGTATTTCTTTTCTTAATTCTTGGAAGGATTCAAAGTAACCAATCCTCTTCTTTCGCTTGTCTCCCAACTTCAAGAGATTCTTGCTTTCATCCATGCAAGAAGGGTGGTTTCTCTAATTCAAGAGGTGAATCCATGACATCCTTTTACTTCAATTGAAGATCGAAAGCATCTTGAACTAGAGATCGAGTGTACATGAAAGAGAGAGATTGAAGTTAAGCAACATCATAATTCTAGAACTCTTTGCTAGAATCAAATTTAATAGTAAGGGAATTACTATCCTACAATTTTTTTCTCCCTTTTCGAAGGTCACACATCCCACTATTTTCTGAATTTCAGAGTTAATTAGATAGGTTAAAATGCCTCAACATCTAAGGTCATTGGTTTATAACATTTGCACGAACATGCTAGTCCTTCATTAATGATACTAGATAAAGCAAAGATAGGTTTGAAAGTGGGAAAAAACACACTAGTTGGACTAAAAGAACATGTGAGTGAATTAGAGGAAAAGCTGAATGGGTTTATGCAAGTTCAAGAGGACAAGGCCCAAATGGGCACCTCCATGGCTAGAACCCAAGATCATATGCAAATGATGTTGGACTAGCTTTAAGATATGTTGAGTGATTGGGCATCTCTTCATGTTCAAGATATGTTGAGTCATTTGGCATCTCTTCATGTTCCATCAGCCATCACAATTTAAATCTATATTACTCAATTAACCTACTGTAATCCATCGCTCCATCACTCATGTCAAACCCTCATCGTTCATAACCCATACTATTTTATGTCAATTGCTGAACTACCTCTTTCCACTCATATCTCCTTCATGGGACATAATCTAAGCTAGTGAGAAGATAGTTCTTATCAATAGCGGCTAGAAGAGGGACCTATATGCACATAAAAAAGAAGATAGCTATTGGAAGACCAAGTCTTGTGCAAGTGTCATCATGTAGCACATTAGAAAGTAGGAGATAGACCATGATAATTTATCACACTTTTGTGGAAACAATAAGATTGCTATCACATTCTAGTGAAAATGATAGTAAAGGTTGCTATCACACTTTTGTGGAAACAATAATCCATCAGAGAAGCCTTTTGAAGTACTCCTATCCGGGAGACTTGTTCTACATTACCCTATCGAAGAGCTTCTCCTAAAGTACATGGAAGAAGCCTGGGAATAAATTTGTCAGGCAAGAAGAGTCGCTTTCTAAATCAGCAAAAACGCCTTATCAAACTTTGTTTTTTAGAAAAGCTCAAGACCAATTCCTCTTCAACATCTACCATTATTCTTGGAGGTGTTAGAGATGTAAATTAGATATGTTCTACAATTTGGAGAGTGACTCTATCTTTGAGGAAGACACACGCACCCCTCAAACCATAGAAATCCTATTAATAGGAGTTATAGGTCGTAGGGAGGAATATCATATCGATCCATCACCGCATGAAATTCCCACCAAACATCCTACATCAAAGAAGTCCTCCTATCCAACCAATCAATGATTTCATCATAATCTGTTTCCGGATCTGAAAGAGAGAAGCATGGCTATCGAAGAAGACACCATCGGTTAAGGTACACCCAAGAATCGTATCATAGAAAGGTACCTACCATGAGTGCCACATATCGCTATAGCATAGTCGCCTATCAAAAGTCGTACATCATAAGGAACTATTAGAGGTGCATCAGAACCCTATCAAAAAGGAGATAACATCTCACTAGTTTTGACTCGGGGGGGCTATTGACAATCAATGAAAGGAGCTCATTTCCGGAATCTACGCACGTGCTACATAAGAGAAAAAGCCCATCAAAAACCAAAATCTATCAGGCATTCTCGGTCTTTGATCCTCATTGGGAGTTATGCAACCTCATAGGGATTTGATGATTTTTCTCTTCATCAGAAAAGATTTGATGATGGAGAAGGTGTACTACCGGAGGTGTTCATCAATCAAAGGGGCTGGCAAGCCAAGATTAGAGACTTACGAATAAGCAAGGAAGCTTAGATGTGCTCTATCGGGAAGGCTCGATCCAAGAAATTCACCCCCATGGGTTAAGGCTCGAGTGCTTATAGGTCAACGTCTCCAATGCAATCGGAATAGACAAAGCCCATCAGAGAAGCTGCGGCCTCGCAAAAATCATGGCGCATAAAGCTCCAACTTCCATATCCAGAAAGACGTCTGCTGAATCGGGAGCGTATATATTATTGCCTTTCGTGTAAGTCATTTGCTTTTCAATCTATCACAATGCATAATGCTTTTTTCGAGTACGTCATTTGCTTTCCAGTCTATCACATTGCATAATGTTTTTCGAGTACGTCATTTGCTTTTTCAGTCTATCACATTGCATAATGCTTTTCGAGTACGTCATTTGCTTTTCAATCTATCACGGCGCATAATGCTTTTCGAGCGAGTCATTTGTTTTTGAATCTCATGCATTGAGAGTGACTGAGAAGCTATCACACCGAGAATCTATCGCTTGAGGTCTATAACACCGAGACTCACACCTTAGAGCACCATATTTCCTATCAAAGGACGTTCTCCAATGCACATTGGTTCAATACTTAATTCACAAAGTGTAGAAGACAAGAGGCGAACTTGAGCCTCAATTAAGAGTGGAGAGAAGCCCCAATTTTGTGGTGTGGCCACAATTGTTGAACACTCATTAAGAAAGTTTCTCATCACATGAACAAAAGAGAGGCAATGTTCAGACGGTCATAAAGTTGTCACATCACGAGGTGTACAAATTCTACTCCATGAGAGAGGTCTATCCTAGGCATTTTCGTGGAGTCAAAGGAACACAAATGATTTAAAAAGAGATCCCTTCCTAACCATAATGCATTACCACCATATTTCATCCAAAAAATTCTCATTATCCTTCACTTCATCCTAGCCCCATCTGCACATTTTGATCTACTCCCTAAAAACTCATGCTTTCATTCAACTTCACCTATCATACTTCCAAGTCCCTAATCCTCTTCAAATCATTATTAGCCACACACTTACACAAAACAAACAAGAAACGAGAGTGATGGAAACGAGACAACACGAGGAAAAATTGGCACATACACAAGAGAATTTCCCTAGGGAAACATCTAGAGTGCATTTCTTGAATTTAACATTGAATTATTGGATTATTAATTTGCAAATTGATTGGTTGTGTCAATCCAAAAACATTGTTTGAACACTTGAAAGAAACAATACACTCTCTGATATCACTTCCAATTTTGGAAAATCTATGTTTTTTGTTTGAAGTTGGTACATATTGTGAACAAACCTTCTTTCATATGGAATCAATGTGCACACACACACACACACATAAACCCTTTTGAAATTTTGCAACACTTTGGAACTCTTTTGTATATGCAATCAAGGTTGTGTAGGACCCTAGGGCAACAAAAGCTTGTTAATGGTCACATCTCATCCATAGGAAGTAGTGATATACCTTCCCGTCACACATGTTAATCCTCCTCGAGTAGAAACCCTTCAACGAGAAAAAACCAATGCTTCACATGACATGCCAGGTAGGAATCTCAAGAAGTAGGACCATGGAGTTGATATCATTAAAGAGTTTCTAAAATTCTCGCATGTTAGGCATCGACCTAGATGACCTAAATTGTTAGGTAGGGCTTAAAAACTCTAATTTCTTGATGGTTGCCTACAACACTTGTCACATTTTGTGGCAATCACTATAAAGATCAAGATGGTGCTATTTATGTGCTTTATTTTGACAAGGATCACACAAAAATGAAGGAGAGATTGAATATTATCAAGACTCTAGTGATGATGAGATTGGACTTCCAAAAGTTCTCCCTACACCTAAAGTAGGGATGGCCTTAGTGAATGATTTGAAGCTCACATGGCTTCATGGTGGGCCTTCTTGGAAAGCAATCTATGTTGATAGACTCACTCATGAGTTATATTGGTTGAACAAGGCCATAATACCACCTACAAAGAGAGTAATTGTGTATGAATATCACAAAAAATATGTTCAGACTATACTTCCATGCTTCAAGGATAAAGCACAAAATTTATATTGGGAGTAAAGAAACTTGGAGAAATCACACACTAGGGCTTAATCTCCAACCATCGGTTGGTGGCAACTTAGGAAACAATGGATCCCATTTGCAAGCGCATATATGTGGCCCTACAAGAAGTAAAAATTTATTTGAGTATCAAGATAAGAACCCAAATGAGTATGTAAGTTTTAGTACATGACCTCAAGAATAGAATGTTTGATTTAATGAAGCTAATGCCTAAGCTAACATGCAAGCTAATGTCCAAGGTAATGCACAAAGCTACTAATTTTATGCCAAGAGTACAAGATCCAAGGAGATCACTTCCACTATCTCAAGTGGTGCAGTTCATGAAGAACTACTATGACAGATGTACTAATCCTTAAGGTTACCAAAATTTAAGCACATCTTGAGAGCCAAGTGAATTGCTAACTTCTTCACTCATTATGAATCTTTAACAATAGAGATGCTCATAATTCTAGAAGTTATGGTAGAGAATTTCATTAGACAATTCTGAAAGAGAGGAGTCAAGCATAGGTGTACTTTGTTGGAGTTACACATCTGCGAAAGCACGTGAACAACACAAGGAAGAAGAAAAAGCTTGGAGCACAACACACAATACTGAATGTATATTTACTAGAGAATGTACAAAGATAAGTAACCCATTAGGGCTATATGCATATATACAAGCCGGGGGAAAAAAAGCTCCTAAAGAGGGAAAACATGCCGTCACGGTCCTAGAGTGTTCACACACATCACTACCTAAATATATCAACAAATCCCCCCTCGGAGTGATGCGATGAACAAGGATCTGGCACTCATGTATAAGGAAGTGCCAAACTATGTATAAATCACTCCACAAAATGAAGTAAGCCCAAATCTTTGCGGAAAGCTTCAAACTTCTCCCTAGGCAGAGCCTTCGTGAAAAGGTTTGCAATGTTCTCCTGCGTGGGCACATATGCCAAGCTGATCTCTCCAATAGAGAACCTCTCCTTGACATAGTGATAATTCACCTCAATGTGCTTAGTGGGAGCATCGAACATAGGGTTCCTCGCAACTGCCAATGAGCTCTGACTATCAGTGAAGATGGTGGTGGAAGACCAACACCCAAATCATCCATAAGGCATCTGAGCCACACACACTCAATAGTCACTCTGGTAGCTACCCTATACTCAGCCTGACAACTAGAAGTGGCCACAATAGGCTGCTTCTTGATCAACCAAGATATGCATGAGCTACCAAGCATGAAGCAAAAACCACTGGTGGACACACAAGTTTCATAGCAACCAGCCCAGTCTGAGTCATGAAAAGCATGCAAATCTGGCGGTAGTGATCCCCCTTTGGGATAAAACAACCCAAGTAGCGGGGTACCACTCAAGTAGCAAAAGATGCGCTTAACCGCTTGCCAATCCTTGACACCTGGGCAATGCATAAACATGCTCATCTGTGAGACAACAAACTAAATATCTCGCCAAGTAATGCATAAGTAAATCAATCATCCAACAGCCTGCTAATACAGAAAAACATCAAATGCATCTCCAGCATCATGAAGACTCAATCGTAAACTTGTTTCCATAGGAGTGACAATGGGTTTACAGTCTTCAAGGCTGAAACACTGCAATAATGTGTCAATATTTTTCATTTGACACAAAGCCGTTCCACCATCAACGTGCATAAACTAAATACCCAAATAGTGATGCAAGTACCCCAAATCAGACATCTCAAATGAGGCATGCAAATCAGCCTTAACATCAGCAATATTCCTCTCATGAGGACCAGTGAGTAGCATGTCATCAACATAAACGATGATCAAAAGTACATCATTAGCACACTCAACATATAAGGTGCTTTCAGTTGGACTGTTCTCAAAGCCACGCACAATCAGATAGGCATGTATCTTTTCATACCAAGCACGTGGTGCTTGCTTTAAACCATATAATGCCTTCTTTAACCTGCACAGCTGGTTCTCATGCCCTTTCTGTACAAAGCCACGAGGTTGAAAAAAATACACTTCTTCATGCAAGTCACCATTCAAAAATGTTGTTTTGATATCCAATTGATGTACATTCCAACCATGATGAGCTGCAAGTGCACAGATGCTACGAACAATAGTCATGCAGCGAGCAAGTGCAAAGGTCTCATCAAAATCAATGCCTCTTTCCTGCGCATAACCCTTTGCAACAAGCCTAGCCTTATACCTGTCAACTATTCCATCAGGTTTACACTTCAGCTTGTATTCCCACTTTGTGCTAATGGCCTTCTTGCCAGGAGGCAAGTCACATAAAGACCAGGTACCATTCTTCATTATAGCATCATATTCAGATTGGATTGCAGCCATCCAATGTTCAGAATTTGGTACTATCCACCTATAAAAAGAGGCAACAAAGTATCATAGATGTCTTTGGAGCTAAATATGTCTCCTTAGTACATGAAAACAATGGCTGAATAGCATCTTCCACAAAAACAACATCACGGCTAACCAGAATGCATTTAGTCTGTGGATGATACATACAATAGCCTTTACTTCCAAAACTGTACCCAACAAAAATACATTTTACCACTTTATCATCCAATTTTCTACGATGTTGTTCAGGCATTAATGCATATGCTAGACAACCAAAAACATGCAGATGAGGAACAAATGGCTTTTGATCACGAGAAGCCTCATATGGAGTGATAGACTATAGTGCTTTAGTGGGACACCTGTTAAGTAAATATGCTGCACACATAACAACCTAAAGCCAAAAACTATGTGGTAAGGCCTAACTCTTGACCATACACCTCGCCATCTCCATGAGTGACCTATTCTTCCATTCAGCAACTCCATTCTGTTGAGGTGTATATGGAACTGTACATTGGTGTTTTATACCATGTTCAGCCAGAAATGCATTAAAGTCAGAAGACATATATTCCCCCCCTCGATCAGAACGGAGGTTGCCCAGTTTACATGTTGAGAGATTTTCAGCCAAAATCAAAAATTGTTTGAAGCACATGAACACTTCAGACTTCTCCTTCAGTGGATATACCCATGCATGCCTGGAAAAATCATCAATAAAATTCATGAAGTGAAGATAATTTCCAAAAGAAGGTGCCTACATAGGACCACATACATCACTATGTACAAGTTGTAATTTCTCAGTAGCCCGAACTCAACCATCTTTTGGAAATGAAGAACACTCCATTTTGCTGAGAATACAGCCTTCACATACATGTTCACCGGGTGCCTCAAGTTTGGGCAAAGAGGACACCATTTTAGATTTCTGCAGGTGTAGCAAACTAGCAAAATTGAGATGACTAAAGTGTCTATGCCAAAGTTTTGCATCTGACATAGCCTGAGAATCATGTACTACACATGCTGAATCATTCACAGATTTCTCATAATCTATGAGCTTATACAACCCATGAGATAAAATGCCAGAAGCAATAATCATGTCGCCATTTGATAGATCATGAACTATACATCTGTCATCAACAAATTTCACAACCAAGCCAATCTTGGCCAATGCAAGAACTGATAACAGATTCTTCTTGATATCTAGCACAAATAAAGCATCTGACAAAGTCAAAGAACTACCATCGGTAGTAGTGAGAATGATCTTACCAACTCCCATGATAGGATAAGAGGAGTTGTTGGTGCATGTGACAGTATTCCCTGTACGAGAAGGCTCAAGTGGAGAGAAGAAACTGCACTATGATGTAATATGTTTGGTCACCCCACTATCAAAGTACCAAACATATGAGTCTACTACAAACATGCACTGCTCATGAGAAGATGGGTCAAAACTGCAAACAATAGTAAACGACCATTCTCCTGCACAAGGTTAGCAGACTCTGTTTTTGGAGTAGAGGCCTCTATAACAACCATTCTAGCCTCTTTTTTCTTTGCTTCTTTTGCAGCCAGTTTAGGAAAGTTCTTTATGATATGATCATTTCCTTTATAGTACTTGCAAAACAATTTCTGCTTTTTTGATCTCTTCTTGTCAGGGGAGCACTAGATTGTGCTCTCTGACTACACAAGACAAGATTTCGGAAACACAGTTCTGATTACAAGAATACCCACGAAGGGAAAATGCTACAAGAATATACGATCGATACAAGATGTCCCACAACCCGGGACCAATAGGTATGGAAAACTCGACTAGAGATGATACAGGAGATCCCACAACCCGGGATCGTAGGTAGGAAACAAGATATCTCGATTACAAGAAATCCCCTCAGGGATATGAACTGGATACAAGAAATAACTAGAAAGGATCTCGTACTACGAGATTACAATAGGACAAGAAAGGATGTCCACAATACAAGACTAGACAAGACTAGAGCTAGAAACAAGGCTAGAACTTGAACTGGAACTTGAATGTACTTACTTGGAGGTCACGACTCCTTGAGCTCCCAAGACTGGCATTGGCAAGACTGATTATGAATGTGGCCAACCCCTCCTTATATAGGTTTTCAAGGGCGGTTCCCAAGGCGGTTGCGAACTGATGATGTCATCATGATGTCATCGATTTGTAACAAGACCTCCCAATGTCAGAATTCAGCGAATAGACAGTTGATCTTGGGGTTTTGGCACATTCCGGACGCAATGGAAGCATTGGTTTCTCCTAATTCTGAACCAATCATGAGATACAGGGTTCACATGGAATCTTAGGTTCAGGATGGTTTCCTTCGTCCATGACATCACCTCCCCCTCAAGCGACGAGTTCCACGAGGAGCGGTCATGTTATCTGGTCTCGGCTTCGTTGGATTTTTCTTATGGAATTCTCGAACCTTGATTGGTGCTCTCTGAAGGTTTTCTGCAGGTTCCCAAGTACGATCACTGATGTCATACCCTTTCCAATGAATAAGGTATTCCAATCTTCCCCGGGATATTCTGGAATCTAGGACATGCTCGACTTCAAATTCTTCATGATCATCAATCTCAATAGGTGGTGAAGGACTAGGTCTCTCCCCCCTCAATGGTGAAATCTGATATGGTTCCAACATGGATACATGGAAAACTGGATGTATTCTCATGGTACTCGGTAACTGGAGTTTGAAGGTGACTGGATTAATCTTGGCCAAGATGGTAAATGGTCCAAACTTTTGATGATCTAACTTTGCACAAGGCCTTGAAGTTTGTAAATTGTTTCGGAGTAACCATACTTTATCCCCAATTTGATACGATGGATTCTGGACACGATGTTGATCTGCATAGTACTTATATTGTTGTTGAGCTTTATGGATCTCTTCCTTCAGTTCTTTGTGAATGTCCATCAGGTACTGGGCCTTGTCTCTGGCAGCTGGGTTCTTGACATGATTTGAGAGTTGTATATCCATCCTTGGATGTTGTCCATAGTTTGCAAAGAAGGGAGTTTGCTTAGTAGATGCATGAACACTATTGTTATAGGCAAACTCTGCAAAGGGTAACAACTCAAACCAGTCATTTTGGTGATAGTTGCTAGTGCAACGGAGATATTGCTCCAGGACTTGATTCACTCGTTCTGTTTGTCCATCAGTCTGTGGATGATTTGCTGTAGATAGTTTAACTTGAACACCAAGGAGCTTGCAAAGACTGTTCCAAAAGCTGGATATGAACTGTGGACCTCGATCACTGACAATGTCATCAGGCAATCCATGAAGCCTAAATATGTACCTAAGAAAAAGTCTGGCAGTGGCTGCACCTGTGATTGCCTTGGTAGTTGGAATGAAGTGTGCCATCTTTGTAAATCTATCCACAATAACAAGAATGGCATCATACTTATCTGACTTTGGTAGATCTGTGATGAAATCCATCGACAATGAAGCCCATGGCCTTTCTGGAATAGGTAGAGGTTGCAAGAGGCCATGAGGTTTATGTCGGGGTACCTTAGATCTATTGCAAGTATCACAGGTTCGAATGTATTCTTTGACTTCCTTCCACATCTGAGGCCACCAAAAGTCCCTTGATATGAGTTCTATTGTTTTATTTACTCCAAAATGTCCTGCTGCAAGGTTGTCATGGCGTTGTTGAAGTACTTGGATCCTGGGCTTTCCTGGAGGGACATACAATAGGTTCTTATAGAGTAGTAAACCATCCTTTTCCTGAAATTCGTTTACTTCTTGGAATTTTCCTTCTTGAGCTTTCTGCTTAACGTTACAAAACAATTCATCCTGTGGTAGATTCTCACGGATCAACTGATTCAAGGCTGAATCTTCATGATGGCTTGAAGAGATAGCTGCTAACTGGAGATGCTCGGGCTTGAGTAATACACTCTCTTGTTGATCAAAGGCCTCTTCACCCTTCTTTGGTGCAAGGTAAGATCTTCTGGATAGGGCATCTGACTGACATTGATGACGTCCTGGACGGTATGTGATGACAAAGTCGAATCTGGATAAAAAGTTACTCCATCGAGATTGCCTTCTATTGAGGATCCGGGTGGTCATAAAATACTCTAGGTTCTTGTGATCTGAATATACAATGACTTTATGAGCTGCTCCTTCTAGATGGTGACGCCAGGTATCAAACGCGTCTACTATGGCAAGGAGTTCTTTATCATGAATTTCATAATTAATTTCTGGAGGGGAAAACTTCCTTGAATGATATGCAACTGGATGTAGTTGTCCATCATCTCCATATTGGGAAAGAATGGCCCCTAGAGCAAAGTCCGATGCATCTGTCTCAAGGAAGAAGGGCTTACTAGAATCAGGATGAACTAGGATTGGAGCAGTAGTGAATGCTGATTTCAAGGTCTGAAAGGCCTTCTCTGCTTCTTCGGTCCATGAGAATTTGGAGTTCCCTGTAAGCTTGGTAAGAGGTGTCACTATCTTGGAGTAATCTCTGATGAATATCCTATAGAAATTGGCAAACCCCAAAAAACATTGTACATCTCGAACACATGAAGGTGGTTGCCAATCAAGGATTGTCTCAATCTTCTTAGGGTCCATAAAAATTCCTTTATCTGATACTATGTACCCTAAAAATTCCACTTCTGTCTTATGAAAAGAACACTTCTCCAATTTCGCATACAATCCTTTTTCTCTTAGTTTCTCTAGGACTATCTTTACATGATCTTCATGATCCTCTAGATTTTTTGAAAATATCAAGATATCATCAAGGTATATTACAACAAAATCATCTAAATATTCTCGAAAAATATCATTCATCATATGTTGGAAGACAGCTGGAGCATTTGTAAGACCGAAGGGCATAACTACATATTCAAAATGCCCATACCTTGTTCGAAATGCTGTCTTCCATTCGTCTCCTTCTCTGATCCTGACAAGGTTGTAAGCTCCTCGAAGATCAATTTTCGTGAAGAATTTTGCTTTTCCAAGGCGTTCCAAGAGCTCTGATATGAGTGGTAGAGGGTATCTGTTTTTTATAGTGACTTTGTTCAATCCACGATAATCTACACACATCCGGAGAGTCCCATCCTTCTTCTTTACAAATAGAATAGGAGCTCCTGCTGGAGACTTCGAGTGTTTGATAAACCCCTTTGCTAGATTCTCATCAATGTTCTTGCGTAGTTCTGTAAGTTCCTCTGGAGATAGTCTGTAGATTGGTCCAAAGGGTGGTTGTGTTCCCTCTTGAAGATCTATGGGACAATCATAAGGTCTATGCTCTGGAAGGATATCTGCATTCTTCTTTTCAAAAACATCTTCAAAGCCGTTGTACTGATTGGGTAGCTGTACTGGATCATCTTTCTTGGATTCTTGAGCTGGTATGGCATAGATCATATATGTAGGTTCCTTCCTTACTGCATGTATGAAGGCTTTAGCTCCAACATATGTTGGGTTCTTCTGGATATCTCGACGGGTGATTTTATTCTTTTCCCAATTAATTTCTGGATTATGTTTCTTTAACCACGGCATTCCGATGATAACCATATTTGCTGGACTCGATATTACATTGAAACATATGTGTGAATCATGGTCACCAAGGTGTACTCTTAGTGGTATGGTTTCCATGGTTATATTCCCCGATGCTAGAGGCCGTCCATCTACTACTTCGGCTACTACTGGTCTGTTCTTTCGAAGTACTGGAATTCCATGTTTCTTAACGAGTCCTTCATCAATGAAACATGAGGACGCTCCTGAATCTACTAGAGCTATGAGGGAAAGGGTCTTCTTAGACAGGATTAACTTGACAGGGGCAAGACATGTTTCTACGGGTGTGGATGGAATTATGAGACCCTTTCGTATATCATGGTCCGGCTGTATGGTCTCTTTTACAACTGGACTTCCTCGTTTCCCTGCTCTACAAGGGTGGCTGCGACTTTGGAGTTTGTTCTCTTGTTGGGACAATTAACTGCAATGTGGCCAGGGTTTCCACAATATAGACATAATTTGTTATCCCTCCTTCTTTGTTTCTCTTGTGGTGTTAGAGGCTGGAACCTAGTTACATCTATCTGCATAGGTTCGGGCATAGTGTCATCTCTAGGAGTAGGCTGGAAAGGTTTCCATTGGCGAGGTCTTCCTTCTACTTGTTTTTCTTGTTTCCTTTCAAAAAGACGGTTATCACATTGAATGGCTTGGTTGATGTATTCATTCAATGTCTTCACCTCTGGCATCGTGAGTAGAAGGTCCTTCACGTCATCCCTTAAGCCCCATCTAAATTGGCTAATGAAATAATCTTCATGCCAAGTGAGGTCACATATCAATTGCCTAAATTCTGATGCATAGGTAGAGGCAGGGCGGTTACCTTGACGTAGCTTTCGAAGTTTTGTTTCTGCCACTCGACTCGTGTCTGCATCTCCAAATGTGGCGACAAGCTCTCCAAGAAATGCCTCATAATTATGAAGTACGGCCATATCCTTCTCCAAGATTGGGGCGAACCATGATAAAGCTTGACCATAGAGCAAGGTTCCAATAAAACCGACCTTGGATGCATCATCAGGGTATCTATCAGGCTGCATGCGAATGTACAATTTGACTTGTTGCAAGAATCCTCGAAACTTTGTACGATCACCATTGAACTTTTCTGGCATGCAAATCTTGGGTTCCTTCACAAATGATGTACTGGGCCGTTGGTTCACTTGAATACTCCCTTGATTCGCTTGAAGACTCCCGATTCGTTCTTGTAATTCTTGAAGGAGTGTACCTACATGCACTGGATGTCCCATCTCGACTTGTGTCTGTCGACGACTTAGGTCTTCGACTTGTTGTTGGAGACTCTGAAGTGATGCTACGATCTGTTCATAAGCGTTCTCCATGATGTCTGGTCTTGGATAGAAGATAGTCTTGCCAAAATGTCAGGGGAGCACTAGATTGTGCTCTCTGACTACACAAGACAAGATTTCGGAAACACAGTTCTGATTACAAGAATACCCACGAAGGGAAAATGCTACAAGAATATACGATCGATACAAGATGTCCCACAACCCGGGACCAATAGGTATGGAAAACTCGACTAGAGATGATACAGGAGATCCCACAACCCGGGATCGTAGGTAGGAAACAAGATATCTCGATTACAAGAAATCCCCTCAGGGATATGAACTGGATACAAGAAATAACTAGAAAGGATCTCGTACTACGAGATTACAATAGGACAAGAAAGGATGTCCACAATACAAGACTAGACAAGACTAGAGCTAGAAACAAGGCTAGAACTTGAACTGGAACTTGAATGTACTTACTTGGAGGTCACGACTCCTTGAGCTCCCAAGACTGGCATTGGCAAGACTGATTATGAATGTGGCCAACCCCTCCTTATATAGGTTTTCAAGGGCGGTTCCCAAGGCGGTTGCGAACTGATGATGTCATCATGATGTCATCGATTTGTAACAAGACCTCCCAATGTCAGAATTCAGCGAATAGACAGTTGATCTTGGGGTTTTGGCACATTCCGGACGCAATGGAAGCATTGGTTTCTCCTAATTCTGAACCAATCATGAGATACAGGGTTCACATGGAATCTTAGGTTCAGGATGGTTTCCTTCGTCCATGACACTTCTCATCTTTGTCTTCCTTCTTTGAATGTGAAGAATTAGCAGATTTTTGCTTACTAATTGAAGAGCTCCTTTTTACTTTTCCCTTCTAACTAGCCACGAAAGCTTGATCTGCAACATGCGTAATGGACCTATTCTACCTTGACTTATCTTCCTGCAATAGAACAGAGACTAGCTCCTAAAATGACAAGGCATTTGGATTGCATTTCATCATCAACCGAAGAGTAGAAGCAAAACTCTGATATGAATCTGGAAGACCATTCAAACTGGTCTGCACAAGTGAGCTATCTAGTATAACTTCATCCGCAGAAATCAATTGTTCCTTCAAGTCTTTGATCTTTGTTATAAAACTTTCCATGGAATCACCTTCATTCATATGCTCACTCTCCAACCGTTTTCGGAGGTAAGCAACACAAGCCTCACTCCTAGCTTGGTACAATGTGGTAAGTGTATCCCAAGCATCCTTAGCTATTCTGCAAGAGTAAATGTGAGGAATAATGGCATGTTTGACAGACAAAGCTATCAATGCATGTGTCTGGGCATCTCTACCATCCCAATGAATATGCTCTACAATAGGCACAACAGAAACCACAACACGAACAAGAATATGCAGAATATCATCATCTTCAACACCTTCTACATCAGCTTCAGTAGCTGCAGTTGTAATAGTTGCAGGTGTGATAGGATGTTTTTCAACACCCTACACAATGTTCCATAGTCCTTTTGCAACCAATACATGTCGCATCATATAATCCCATAATGGGTAGTTGATACCATCCAAATTATCCTCAGCAGCCAACATACAGAATACATCACTGCTTTCAGCCATGGCCGGTGACTACAATACCTTGATGCACAAAATTGATTGTATCTCAAAAAGTTGAACAAAACTGCCTATATGAATTCTACTAGATTTGTAGTAGAATTTGAGATGTGTATATTGGCAAACCGAAACGGGTATATACCTTTGGCACAAAAAGATGAAATAGCCTGTACAAGCACTGTGATAGTGTGTTCGGAGGCCAAAACGAGCTCAGATTGTGATTTCGGCACCACAGAGCGAAACAATTTTGATCTGGAAAACACGATGAGTATTCTCACCAAAATTCATGTGATTCTAAGACTGCAACTGGAGAGGTGTCAATGATGCCCTAGATGAACCAGCGACCTGCTCGGATACCAATTGTTGGAGTTAGACGTCTCCGAAAGCACACGAACAACACAAGGATGAAGAAGAAGCTTGGAGCACAACACACAATGCTTAATGTATTACTAGAGAATGTACAAAGATAAGTAACCCATTAGGGCTATAGGTGTATATACAAGTTGGGGGAGAAAAACCTCCTAAAGAGGGAAAAAAGTGCCTCGAGGATCCTAGATTGTTCACACACATCACTACCTAAATATATAAACATACTTCTGTAATTTATAAGTTCAAAAGAAAACTACTTATGAATTTCTTCATATGGTGGATAGATGTTTTAAGTAGTACATAAGCCTATTCGTGATTGCTTGGGAGTCACTAGTGTCTTTGTGGGTTGTAAGCATGTTTCCTCCGATATGCTTTGTTGGTTGTCTTGAAGAGGATCATCGAACTTTAAGTTCTTGTAGATGGGGTCTAGTAAGTGCTCATTCAATGGAATGTCATGGGCAAGGCCAATATACACAATGCATGTGATAGCATAAAAACCCTTCAAAACTTTCTTTCTTGGCCATCTATAGTTGGTTGCATATAACTAATCCATTATCCAATGTGGTAGATCAATCTTCAACTACACAACTTGTGACACATATAAGTGGAACCATATTTTATTGTGGTTGGGTGAACCGATCTTGTCCTACGAATGTGAAAAGTTGCATGCACATTATGAGTGGTGTAGACAAGTCAGGTGTTGTGGCTGCCATCTATGATAACTTCAATATTTCACTCTATTTCATCTCCTAAGACAGTAAGACTTCTTTATCAGTGGGGTGTGCATGCCTAACATTTTAAGTGCCTCCCTTAATAACTTATGAGTCAATCTAAACTTTCTTTTAGTGCTTGATCCGAAAGTAGAGATGGTAACATTAAAACACCTAGAACGTCCTTGTGTGCATTAAGTTGCAAGGTATGGATTAGAAAGTGAAACCTCAATAAATTTGGTTTTGGAAGTGGTGCACTGAAATATGCATCTAATTCTACCTTCTCCCAAATGGGTCATAAGCCATCTACGTTTTGCAATTCCTCAAACTCTTGAGAGAAAAATTAAAATTGGCCCCATTTGCGGTGAAACTCTAAATTCCCAAATGAAAGGAGCATCTGCCAATATGCCAACTAGCCCTTAGAGCCAATGGGACTTGGCATGCACATGATCAGTTTTTCATGTTGGTGGTGCTAGAGACCTTTTAATTCTCCAAATGTCTTATCTATCTTGATTTAAGAACTTCTCTATATAAAAAATAAACCAAACTTTACATTAACTTTCAAGCTCATTAAGAAATACTTCTCTCTGTGAAGTTTTCTTTAGCTTCAACAAGTCTGCTTCAGAAATAGACTTCAATATATGCATATGACTTTGATTTTAATCATTCAAATGATACACACATATTCATACTACCTTTGTGCAACCATAATGATCACTAGTTCTTCAAAACAACCATTAGATCTTTAATTTGATCACTTAGATCAAACATATGTTAGAAACTGCCTTCCAAAAATGGCGACTTTGACATGATCAACTTCTTAAGCTGATTTCTCTCAAAGTATAACCCATTTTGCTTAATTCTTTTAGCAAAATCTTTCTTATCTTCTAACTTCAATTTTGAATGCTCAAAAACAAAAAGCTTTACATTGAGCACTAAGATCCAAGAAAATCTTTGAGCAACAAAATGCACAATTCTAAGAACTTCACTTGCAGAATTCTACATATGAATGTTCCTACTTGTCATACACACAACTTGAAGAGAATTAGATCATCAAACTTTGATCATAGCTTGATTAGCTTCTGAATTAGATGTGTACAAAATATTTCTTGATCCGCATGATCAGGCTAAGAGAATTCTAAGATAGACTAGTTGCTAATCTCACAAGGAAACTCTCTACACATCTATCACTAAAGAACTTGAATTCTATCGACTATATTCTCATCTTTTCTTCATCTCTCCTATATGTCACGACTATACATGAGTATATTTATATATATGAGTATGAACTCGTTAGTATATCAAAGTAATTTTGAAGTATTTCCCAAAGCTAATGTACATAAGTGTATAGAACATTTCTTCCTGAATCTTCACTTGACTTCATGCTTTAAGCTTGAATCTTTTCTTCACTTCTTCATTCCTAGGCTTCATGTGATCATCCATTGATGATTGTCTTGCTCCAAAAGCTCCCTCCCAATCATCAATTGTGATTACCTGCACCTTCTTTATGCCTGCCATCTCTTTAACCCTCTGTAACTTTGGTCCATCCAATCTTTTTGTCGGCATATCTACCACTTTCTCTTTTGTTGGTGTATACATGACTTCAACTTCTTTATCAAGCACCTTTTCTCTTAAGAAATGATATTGAATCTCTATGTGTTTAGTTCTGACATCAAACATAGGATTAGCTACTAAATATAATGAACTCATATTATCTCCAAATATGATTGTAATACTATGATAAATTCCAAGACTTTTCAATAAAGTCTTCAAACAAATTACTTCTTTTGCAGCTTCCACCATTCCTTTGTATTCAGCTTCTATGGATGACAAAGCAGCTATATGTTGCTTCTTTGAACACCAAGAAATTAGCTTATCTCCAACATAACACAAATAACCATGAGTAGATCTTCTATCATTTGAATTACCTGCCCAATCTGCATGACTAAACACTTTAAGTCTAGTATCAAAAGTGAATCCTAATATAAACCTTCATTCAGAGTCCCTTTGATATATCTTAGCACTCTTTGTGCTGCAATCCAATGCGTTTTCTTTGGGCAATACATGAATTGTGATAAGACACCAATTGCATATGAAAGATCTAATCTTGTCAAGGTAGCATAGATTAAACTACCTACCAAACTCTGATATAGCTTCATTTCCTTGAACTCTTCTCCTCGTGCTTAATTTATGATTAACCTCCAAAGGTGTGGTTGAAGGCTTAAAATTCTCCATATTAAACTTCATCAGAAGATTCTTCAAATATCTTTCTTGTGTAACATGTACTTCATGCTGAGTTTACATAATCTCCATCCCTAGGAAATAACACAAATTTCCCAAATCACTTATCTTGAATTCCTTTTCCATTTTCTTCTTGAGATCCTTGATTCCTTGAGCATCTGTACCTATGTTAATAATGTCATCAGCATAAATCCAAACATAGATGTATCCATCTTCATTTGCTTTCACTAGCAAACTATCTACCTTTGAAACTTGGTACCCAAGTTCATTCAAGAACTTGACAAGTCTATAATTACATGCACTTGGAGCTTGCTTTAATCCATACAAAGCTATCTTAAGCTTACAAACATAATCTGATCCATTTGACTCTTTGAAACCCTCTACTTGCTCCATGTATACTTCATCTGCAATATATCCTTTTAAAAATGCATTCTTTACATCTAATTGAGATAGCTGCCAACCTTTACGTGCAGCAATAACAATTAAACTTTTGATTGTAGACATCTTAGCCACTGGACCAAAGGTTTCATCATAGTCCACTCCATGTGTTTGGGCATATCCTTTGACCACAAGTCTAGCCTTGTACCTAGACATTTTTCCATCTGCAAACCTCTTTGTTTTATTCACCCACTTGCATCTAATTACCTTCTGTTTTTTTGGTCTTGGCACCGATTCCCATGTCTCATTCTCAAGTAGAGCATCATACTCTTCTTGCATTGTTTTTTCCCAATTTTGTTTACCTTTTGCTTCATCATAAGTTGATGGATCTTCATTTGTCTTCTCAATGTAAGCATAATCTTTGGTTGTCAAGAAAGAAGTATCATAGCTATACCTAATAGGTTGTTTTCTATCTCTTGATGATCTTCTAAATTCTACACTCCTTGAAGCCTCTCCTTCATTTTGTTCTGGATCAAACCTCGATCTATCTTCATAATTGTCCTGCATTTCATTTCTACAAACATCATCATCATTATCTTTTTCATATACCTTCATCTTTGACTTTCGTTTCCTTTTGATTTCTTCAAGATTTGTGCATACATTGTGTGATCCTGTAAACCATGTGTTTTGCTCATAAAATGTGACATCTCTTAAAACAAGAAATTGTTTTGTGGATGGACTCCTCGACCTATATCCCATTTGTCTATCATCATACCCAATGAACACATACTTTTTTGCTTTAGGTTCTAGCTTATGTCTCAATTGAGATGGAACATAAGCATATGCCAAACATCCAAATATTTTGCAATGATCAAGAGTAGATTTCTTACCCTACCATGCTTCATAAGGAGTCCTTCCCTCCAAAGCTTTGCAAGGCAACCTATCCACAAGATAAGTTGCAGTATTAATTGGTTTTGCCCACATATAATTAGGACACTTCTTTTCCTTCATAATTGATCTTGCAAACTCTACAAGAGTTCTATTTTTTCTTTTTGCAACTCCATTTTGTTGTGGGGAGTACCTACAAGTCACTTCTTTTTTTATACCTGCATTCCACATATAATCATCAAATTACTTAAAAAAATATTCTCCCCCTCCATTTGATCTCAATCTCTTAAGATTTTGTCCTATAATTCTTTGTGCATAAGCATGTGTTTAAATGTCTCAAACGCTTCAATTTTATCCTTGATTACATACACAGTAACCCATGTAGTTGCAACAAACAATACATAATACCTTTATCCATTTATGCTATAGTCCTTTCCCACACATCTGTATGAACCAATTCAAGCATGTTTGAATACATGTATCCTTTCTTATTGTATGATTTCTTGAGAGCTTTACCTATTTGACAAGCCTCATATTTGTATAGCATATGTTGACCTTCAATATTTGGTAGACCAAGCACTGCACCATTCTTTGTCATCTCGTTTATTCCTCTTTCATTAAAATGTCCTAACCTCTTATGCCATAGATACAATTCAGACATCTTTTGACCTCCATAAGTAAATAATGCATGTCCGACATTACCTTGGACTTTGAGAGTGAATAACCTTCCTTCCTTTTTCCCTGTAACACTACTTTTATATCCTTGACTTGGATCTTCAACATAAACACCATCACTTGTAAATCTGACTTCATATCCCTTCTCAACAATTTGTTCTACACTTATTAGAGTTTTAGGAATTGTTGGAACATAAAGTACCTTGCTTAGAAGTGTGCTTCCACTCTTTGTCTTCGCTAATCCAATGCTTTGAACTTTGTGTTTGGTGTTGTTTCCAATTTGAACTGTATGTCCATTCACTTTGGCTTCCATATCAGTCATTAAGGAAATATTGCCACTCAAATGATTGCTAGATCCTAAGTCAATATAAAACACCATTTGATCTTCATTAATTACTTCACGTGTTGCATTCAAGATGAGAGTCAAGTCTTCCTTCTTATCTGAAGCATAATTGTAATAGGTGTTGTTGTAGGACTGAGTTTGGAAATTCCTTCCACCTCCTCTAGCAAATGGAGCCCTACAATCTCTTCCTCTAAAATTGCATCTCTGATTTCTACCTCCTCTTCCTCTACGACTGAAATTTTGATTATGACTTCCACCATTTTCATTATTATACCATCAATCATTTTCCAAATGATTTGTTCTTCCACAAATCCAACAAGATTTAGCATTTTATTTATTCTTACCTCCTCTACCTTTACCTCTAAAATTCATCTTTCCTTTCATGAAGTTTACTTGACTTGAAGATCCTTCTTCATCATTTGATTGCTTGCCTTTAGCATACTTCTTCTTGTCTTTTGAATGCATTGCTTGACTTGAGCTTCTATCATTCTCTCCTTTAATGTCGTGCTCAAATGTTAGCATATGTCCTAGCAATTGATTAAGATTAGGGGTAAAATGATCTAATGATAATTTTGTAGACAATATAAAAGGCTTCCACTTTTAATCTCCTCTTAGACCTATGAGTATTTGCCTTACCAACTTGTCTTCTTCAATATCTTCATCTACTGCTCCCAAACTATCTACAATGTCCTTCATCCTTCTAACATAATTAGAGATTGACTAAGAACCTTTCTTCTTGAAAGTTGTAAACTCAGCCCATAATGAAGCCTTCCTCGATTTGGTTGTGTTTTGAAAGTGTTCTTCCAATGCAGTCCATACATCTGCTGCACTCTCTAATCCTCTAATGTGTGGTAGAAGATAATCATTTACAACCATGTAAATGATGCTCCTAGCTTGAGCATCTTTCTTCATCCAATTCTTCAAATTTGCAACTTCTTCTCTTGTTGGAACACTTGGATCCTTAAACTCAGGCTTTTCTTCTTCTCCTGTAATAAATGCTATCAAATCTTTGCTCATGAGGTGTGCTTCCATCCTCATAGACCATGCTGGATAGTTCTTTCTATCTAGCTTGTCAATCTACAAACTTTATCCCATCTCTTGACTTTTGTATTTGCGATTATTAAGATTTATGGTGATATAATGTACCTTTGATATGAAGCTTTAATCCTTCTTGATTTTTTGAGCTCGTGCTTTGTTCTTCTTCAGGTTTTCTTCAAGACTTTACCCTTTGCACCTTCAATTAACAAGATCTTTAATATCTGCAACAGTCCACTTTCTCCTTGCTTCTTCTTCACCTTCATTTGACCTTTCTACTCTGATACTATTGCTGGAGACCTTCTAATTCTCCAAATTCTGATCTATCTTGATTTTAGAACTTCCATATATCAAGAATAAACTAAAATTTACACAAACTTTACATTAACTTTCAAGTTCATTAAGAAATATTTCTCTGTGTGAAGTTTTCTTCATCTTCAACAAGTCTGGTTTTGAAATAGACTTCAATCTCTGCATATGACTTCGATTTTAATCATTCAAATGCTACACACATATTCATACTAGCTTTGGTGCAACCATAATGATCATTAGTTTTTCAAAAGAACCATTATATCTTTAATTTGATCACCTAGATCAAACATATGTCAGAAACTACCTTCCAAAAATGGCGACTTTGACATGATCAACTTCTTAAGCTGATTTCTCTCAAAGTATAACCCATTTTGCTAAGTTCTTTTAGGCAAAGATTTCTTATCTTCTAACTTAAATTTTGAATGCTCAATTGTAAAAACCTTTACACTGAGCACTGAGATCCAAGTAAATCTTTGAGCAGCAAAATGGAGGATTCTAAGAACTTCACTTGCAGACTTCTACATATGAATGTTCCTACTTGTCATACACACAATCTGAGGAGAATTAGATTATCAAACTTTGTTCATAGCTTGATTAGATTCTGAGTTAGATGTTTACAAAATATTTTTTGATCCACATGATCAGGCTGAGAGAATTCTAAGATAGACTAGTCACTAATCTCATGAGAAAACTCTTTGCACATCTATCACTAAGGAACTTGAATTCTTTTGACTATATTCTCATCTTTTCTTCATATCTCCTATATTTCACGACTATACATGAGTATATATATACATATGAGTATGAACTCGTCAGTATATCAAAGTATTTTTGAAGTATTTCCCAAAGCTAATGTACATAAGTGTATAGAGTATTTCTTCTTGAATCTTCACTTGACTTCATGCTTTCAGCTTGACTCTTTTCTTCACTTCTTCATTCCTAGGATTCATGTGATCATCCATTGATGATGGTCTGGCTCCAATAGGTGGGTCTTCAATTGGAATAGGTCCTTAAAAATCAGCAGATTCTAGTTATAGGAGGAGAGGGTACTCCTCAATGGGGATGGATCTATAGTCCAATGGCTTGAAACTTGGTCCTACAATGGCAATGTTTGTTGTTTGCATTTTGAGTGCTTTGTTAATGCTAAAATTTTCTAACATAAAGAAAACATATTAATATTGAAGTAGACTTTGATCCTAGTATGGTAAGACCTCCATCACTTCCCAATACTAAAATGAATCCCTAGTGTAACCAGTGATATGTATCAGTGTAAACTTTTGTAACCCGTGACAAGGTTGTTTAGGCACCCATTTACAAACTCTTCTAGATGATTAAGTACAAGGTTTCATAGGCATTATAGCTTTATGGCAATTGGGACGATGAACATGAGAGGGCTTGGAAATTCCTATGGGGGGTTAATCTAGGAGGATACATGTTAGCTGAATAAGATATTGATTTTTGCACCTAACATGCTTCCATTTTGTAGAGTAAATGTTTGATTGTAGGCTTTTTGCAAAGGAGAGATGTTGGCAGGTGGGGATAAGCTACAATCATATGTGGTGGCTTGGAAGAGGGTAATGGTATATCCATGAGGTGTTTGAGGAGGAATGAAGCTAGAGAGATGTGTTATAGGTGTCATGACGGAAATCACAAAAAGAAGATGAGTGTGCACAAGTTGGTTAGTCAGATCCATAGAATCTCTATAAATGGGTTGTTTTATCTATCATTACAAACTACATGGAACAAAGATGAAACAATATTCCCCCTTGATGTAGAGGTTATGTCTTGGGATCTCATATCCCATGCATTGGGAACCATTACTAAGATGGCTATCAAACACCTTTTTTTCCTTCTCAAAGGCTATGCAAGAAGAAAGGATTTGGGCAAAGTTGCTAGATTACATGCTGAGATAATTTGAAAGGGTACTTTGGAAGAAAGCACTTTAATTGCCAATGCTTTAATCCATATGTACATCAAATGTGATGCAATTGCAAGAGATCAACAAGTTGTTGACCATCTTCCCTCTCTAGATACCATATCATGGAAATTATTGATCATAAGAAATTTTGAGCCTTTGAATGCATGGCAAGCAATCCATTAATTTATTGAGATGCATTAGAAAGGCATCTCCCTTGTTGTAGTTTCTTGAACAACCAGTGATCCTTAGATGTGCAGTTGTTTTAGGGTGCAACCTTTAGAATCTTGTTGTAGTAATATCTTAATTATGCAATTCTAACAAAGATATTGGTGGATTGAATCTTCATCCAATGCAAACGTTTTATCCATAGAAGGATCTTTATAGTTCTATAGTGTGTACCATGGAAATAGTTAGAAATCAAGTTCCGGTTTATTTCAACCTAGCTATAGCATATGAATGGGTATTCTCACCCTTGAAATTTGTTTTTGGACTTGGCTAGAAGAAAACCTCTATGATAAGGCTGTTTGTTCAATAGTTACAATGGTTTCCAAACATAAACTATCTCCTTGGGTATCCTTTTTCATGGAAAAATGTTGTTTTTAGATATTTCTCTAAATTTTTGATGGTATAGCATGTGGCCAATACTCTTTCATTAGGAGGAAATTGGACCCACTTGATGGCCTGAGAGTTCATCCAAACAATTATGAGCTCACCCAAAACTTATCAACTTATGCTTTCACTCAAAAACCTCTAAAAGATAATGATATGGAGAAGGACATAAGGAAACGAGCTCTTATACAGTTTGAGAGAAACGAGGAGCCATTTTTTGGGCCGTTGTTTGTGGCAGATCGACACCCCAGTTGATTTTATCATAAAGAGGGGGTTGTTGGCCTTAACTCTCATACACGAAAAGAGGGAGAGTTGGAGAGCAACGGACGTGATATGATTTCTACAAGGGAGGAGCACATATAGAAGTACTATGAGGGGGAGTCTCTTTGTCAATGCCTAAAGAACAAAATAGATAGGAGAGTGTGCACGCAGTAGAAGGAAGAGAAGAGAGATGGCCCTCAGATCGGTAGAGAGGTAGCATGCACATTGAGGGGGTTGATGACCACAAGGAAGCTATTGGAGCATTCATGGAAGGTACATGGTGGTGGATGCTTCTATCTCAATTTAGTGTGAACTTCAAAGCAGGTTCTTCTATGGAAAACTCTTTTGAAATAGAATGAAGAAGCTGGTGATTGATCTTGCTCTCTCCACCTCAAGTCATGAGCTTTAGGATGCAATCTCCCAAACCCCAAAGAACACAATCTCAACAGTCTATTGTGATCCATGAGCCTCTTGCTCACCTCCTTGGTTGTGGTAAATTGAGATTTTAGCCCATATACTCCATTGTGAACCACATTGTCATGTCTGTCGGGGCAATCGACACACCACGATTTAGGTAGGTGCCTAATTCCTTTGATTCCATTGGGCAACATTCAACCCATCTACTTGCTCATCACTATGGTGAACTGTGGAGAGCATTTCCAAGAGCTCCATCTATTGCAAAATCGTCTCCATATGTTGACTATTGATGGACAAGACTCTACAAGGGGAAATACTCTTTTCCCTCTCCAAAAATACTGATGGGCCTTTGATTCCCTTTTGAGTTTGTAAAACTTCACTGAAGTGACTCTACTACTCTAGATTTTATGCTTTTTCTCACCTTCGTTGTTCAAGGTGTGCACCTTTTCTTCCGTTATGAACCCTTCTCTACTCTAGGTGTGCTACTACCAAAGCGTCTTCATATTCACCTCTATATAAAATACAATTGTTAGGACATTCATGTATACATTGATAATCTATACCAAGATTGTTAATTATCTTCTTCATTTCATCATGTGAGGTAGAAAGAATATTCTGAATTGGTAAAAAAATTTTAGATAATAACCTGTAAGTTCATGAAAAAATGACATATTAATAAAAATAAATGAATAAATATACATATATAGATGTATATTTATGCATATGATTTTGTATAGACGTATGCTTATTTGTATGTGCATGTGGATGTGTATATGTATATGCATGCATATACGTATGTGTATGTGTATATCTATGTATGCGTGTATGTTTTATATGTGTATATGTATGTATGTATACATATGCATATGTGTATGCATATATGTATGTATATGTATGTATGTATATATGTGTATGTATGTATGTATGTATGTATGTATATGTTTGTATGAATGTGTATCTATGTATGTATGTGTATGTATGCATATGTGGCTATGTATATTTGATTTCTTTTTAATTTTCTTTTTGTTTATTGTGGTTTGTAGACTTTCATATAGATATCTAGAACACTAAATCGTTTGGCTCCCTCCCATTTTATAGTCAATCAATTAACTAATACTTACATATTTGTTTACAAATATAAAGTATTAGTTAGCTATTGAGGTATTAGGTAGTTTGAAAAATAGGAGAAGCAAATCTATTTGAAAGATTTTGAAAGATGGATGAATAGTTTTAAAGGATGCGTGGACAGAAAGCATCCATTCAATGAAAGTTCTTGTTCTTACCTTAGCTAAGGTAAAAACAAGTACCTCCATTGAATGGACTCTTTCTTTCCACCCATCCTTTGAAATTATTCTTCCATCCTTCAAAATCTTCTAGATAGATTTGCTCCTCCCATTTTCCAAACAACCTAATACCTCCATATCTAACTAATACTTAATATTTGTATGCAAAGTTCATAAAAGAGTTAGCAGCACAGGTATTACGTCGGCTAGAATAGGAGAATCAGATGCGTCAAGAAGATTCTAAAGGTTGAGCAGACAATTCCAAAGGTGAGACGGACAAAATATCTTCATTCGATACAAGTATGTATAATTTGACCTTACTCTCATAACATGTGTATGTGTGTATATGTGTGTGTATGTCTATATATGTGTATGCATTCATGTATATATATGTGTATGTCTATGTATGTATGCATTTATATGTATATATGTATGCATGTATATATATAAATAGATAGAAAATTAAAAATTATACCTTAATAGTGTCGAAACAGATACATTACTCCATCCAAAACGATTTTGAAGATTGAGAATAAGTAAGCTCGCACTTAGTCATGTCAAACAACTTCCTTCATATACATGCTTTAGACATTCCTCTCGAAGATATTTCTCATTTTTAGAAATATCAATGCTCTCACTGTCATTTTGATACCAATCCTCACTAAAATCTGTCATGCCATCATCGTCATCATTGTCACACAAATCTTGTACTTTATCTTCTTTTGGATATAGGTCTTTCAACCTTGCATATTCCATAGGATCACTTTTGCGTAGCCTCCTCATAGAAGCTTCTGATAAATGAGGTCTTACTGGCAATTGTGAATGGTGTGGTGGAATATCATCAACATCATACATTGGAATCTACACACATGAATAAAAAATCATTAATATTCCATAAATGAATGAAAAGTAAACTTTAAACATAAAATTAAATATATAAGTTATTAAATATGGATAGAAAAGTTTCGTTCTCTCTCTAGCTAAAAGGTGCTCTTGGAGGTCTATGCCATCCATAATTTACTAATAATTCATCACTAGCATGTAATGTAGTAATAGGATTGACAACTGTGTATCTTGGTACATCTCTTCTGATGTATGGTGATTCATGAGTATTTTCACGCTCCTCAAATGTGCGTGTAACTCTCGACTACTGTTTATTAAACCTACTATATTTCCATGTGTGTAAGGTCTTCCGTCAATATAAAATCTTCCATTTTCAGCATGTGAAATCCTTTTACTAGTAAGGGATGCTGCATTCAAGCATATTCCATAAGTACTCATGTTTTCAACATGACGTGCGAGTTGATGCCAATCTTTTCATCCATATATAGGACCAAAAAAATGACATAAGAGTGACTTCAGAGCCCTGAGGCACATACAAATCCTCTACAATAGAGACCTCGACTAGCACTAGTAATAACGGATGGAGCAATCATATAGCAATTACCCAAAAAGTTAAAAACCTCTCCATCTAAAGGAAGTGGTCCTCTATTCCATCCTCCATATCTTCTTCTATCATATGTTTATACTAGAGAAGGATCACATGCTAGCAATGGATAATATCCAACCATTTTAGTTTCTAAACCAAGAGGTAGAGGATTTCTAGAAACTTTTGCTTGTAATTGATGAACAACAAGTCCATGACATGTATGAGGTATATTAGCATCATGAGTATGAGAATTATTATCACCATCATCATCATCATCGAGCAAGTATTCCTTTATATCAACAATAATTTGATTTTTTATATGGTTTTAAAATAAAATAATGACATTAATTTATAGAAAAAATACATACCCATGCATTATCATGTTGACCAGGTGGAGGTGCATGCTCAAAAGTACCATACTCTGCCTCATGTTCAATACATTCCAATCGTGGTCTTTGATATGTGCCTTAGCAAGAGTTACACCAACATATAATATGCTCTTGATAGTAAAATTCATCATAATTCCTACCGAGGATACGTGTGAAGTTGTTGCATGGGTAGGAGGTGGTGGAGTGCCCTCTAATTGATCAAAATCTGATTATAACAAGAAAGAAACATATATCAGTTATGTATCTATCAAATATATTTCAAATAAAAAAATTGATATACTTAGAGTATATAGTCCTTGTACGATTAGGAGACATTGGTGGATTTCCATCTGATTGATCGAAATCTACAAATAATGGTATTAGATATTAATAATCTGATTAATTACATACATAAACATTCACATATACACATTTACACATACGCACATAATCACATATACACAAATACACATTCTTGTGGGATAAATTCATGTATTTTGTATGAATGTGTGTATATGCATTCATGTGTATGTGCGTATGTATATATGTGGATATGTATATGTGTGTTTATGTTATATGTATGTATATGTGTATATGTATGCATGTATGTATGTGTATATGTTTGCATGTATGTATGTGTATATGTTTGCATGTATATGTGTATGTGGGTATGTGTATGTGTATGTGTCTGTATGTATGTATGTATGTATAAGTGTATGTGTGTATGTATATATGTTTATGTGTGCATGTATTTTGTATGTGTGTGGATATAAATATATATACAATGATATAAATATGTATATAAATATATATAAAAGTATAAATATAATTACTATATATATATATATATATATATATATAGGAATACGGGCGCATAGCGACAGTTAAGGCGACACAATTTCATCGCTATAAAATTGCAAAATGCATCGCAATGAGCATCGAGCACGAACCGTCGATTAAACAACAATCCAAACGACATTTTTTTCGACGTGTGGCATGACGGGGTATGTGACGCTCGCATAGAGCGTTGCTAACATGACGGTTTAAAAAAGCGTCATATAAGCGATGCTTTTTGCATCGCATAAGCAATGCTTTTTGCATCGCTAAAAAATGTCGCTTATGCGATGCCAATTCCGATGATTTTTGTGATGCATTACTATTGCTTGCACGACCGTGTATTGATGGAAAAAAATTAAAACATTGGAGACTCTTCCATCGGCATTTTCATGCATCTGATGGAAGAGCTCTCCAACGTTCGCAGTTGCACTGCGCTTACGAGCTAAAACAAGTATATGCAAAATTGTTGTTTTGCCTAAGCTCTATCTTATTGTCTCTCTCTGACTCTGTTTCTCTCTTTGAATTCTCTCTCTCTCTCTCTCTCTCTCTCTCTCTCTCTTCTCTCTCTGTTTATTGTAGGTTATTCAAGAAGCTAACCAAGCAAAAGTTATGGCTAAATATGGTAAGTACAATTTCTATTCTTTGTATATCATTTGAATTGTGTTATTTTCATTAGATAGCATACTCACACTTATTGATATGCACATATACACTTATACATGATGAAGATGCACGTTCACACATATAGACATATACACATATACACATGCACATACACACACATATATACACACAGATACATGTGCACATACACTTAGACATACATACACATACACATTCATATGCACAAACATTTCTACAACCACATAAAAAGACTTACATGCATGCATTATTGCATATATATATACACATACACACATTAACATATACTTAAATACATGTATATGCACATCCACATGCATGCACATTCACATGCATGCACATGGATGGAAATGGAAATGCATCCACATACACATGCATGTTTCATACATATACACATGCATATACATACATTATACACATATATACACATATATATGCACATACATACACACACATATACACATGCACATACATACATATACACATATACATGCACATACACACATATACACATAGAGTTACACATATACATGCACATACATATACACACACATACACATGCACATGCACATACTCATATACACACATATACACTTACACATGCACATGCACATACATACATATACACACACATACACATGCACATACATACATATACACACACATACATAACACTTACGTACACACATATGAATGAATTATATAATTAAAGTATTAAAGCACATGCTTAATATAAAGAATAATAGCAATCAATAGAACAAAACTCTTCAATACTTAATACCATACACACAATTCAAAACATAACTGAAATGAAAAATATATAGATAATATATATATATATATATATATATATATATATATATATATATATATATATATATATATATATATATATATATACATATAATCCAATGTCATAATCAAGAATCCTAATCATCATGATCATGATCATCATCATCATCAGCAACATCATGATCATCCTGATCATCCTCATCCTCATCATCATGATCACCCTCTGACGATCGAGATCATCCCTCCTATGTCTGTTTCTCCACCTCATCCATACCTTCCTCTCCATAATACTCCTGTATTACATATAACAAACATAAATAAGTAAAACAATTAAACCATTGATAAAAATAAAATAATTATATAAAATTTAATAATACTCACAAAGGCATCCATATGATCTTGCATATACTCGCTCAAATGCTGATATCCAAAATGTGTAGCATACTCGATCTCATGTTTCGTAGGATATCGGCAATAATCCTTTCAGTGCATTGAAACAAATAAAAAAGATTAGTTTCTTGCATTTTAACTAAAATAAAAAATATACTCACAATAACACATACACTTAGAAATGTAGCTACAAAACCATGATGGCCCATTTGGCCTAGGTGCGATGTGTGGTCTGACTCAACTCTCTTCTTCGCTGTAGCTTGTTTATTTAAGAAAAAAGAAATACATAAATTAAATGTAAACTATTTCTAAAATATATGAAAATTATAAATATAAACTATTAATTTGTATACCTTCTACTGAGGAAATGACTCCTGAAGACGTAGCTGTCTACGAAAAAACTACCACGTCTCAGGTGGTATGTTAAGTCGCCTCTTATTTTTTTCCACCATACAATATCTCCTGTTAATTTAATCTCACACAAAAAAAAAATCAGAATACATACACATATATACACACACATATACATACACATACCCACATACACATATACATGCAAACATATATGCATACATATTTGCATATATATACATATATACATACATATAATATAAACACACATATACATATCCACATATATACGTACACATACATGCATGCATATACACTCATTCATACAAAATACATGCATTTATCCCATAATAATGTGTATTTGTGTATATGTGAATATGTGTGTATGTGTAAATGTGTATATGTGAATATGTGTGTATGTATAAATATGTATATGTGAATTTTTTGTGTAGTAAATAATAAGATTATTAATATCAAATACCATTATTTGTAGATTCTGATCAATCACATGGAACTCCACCACCTTCTCCTCATCGTGCAATGACTATATGCTGTATTTATATCAAACATTTAATTTTAAATATATTTAATGGATACATAACTTATATATTTTTTTGTTTCTTATTATAATCAGATTCTGATCAATCAAAGGGTACTCCACCACCTCCTACCCATGCAACAAGTTCACATGTGTCCTCCGATAGGAATTATGATGAATTTTACTATCAAGATAATATTATATGTTGGTATAAACTCTTTTATGGTACGTGTCGAAGACCATGATTGGAATGTATTGAAAATGAGGCAGAGTATCGTACTTTTGAGTGTGCACCATCACCTGGTCAATGTGATAATGCTTGGGTATGTATTTTTCATATAAATTAATGTCATTATTTTATTTAAAAACCATATACAAAATCAAATTACTGTTGATATACACAAATACTTGCTCGATGATGATGATGATAATTTTTCTCATAATGTTGATATACCTTGTACACATCATGGACTTGCGGTTCATCAATTACAAGTAGAGGTTTCTAGAAATCCTCTACCTCCTAGTTTAGAGACTGAAACGGTTGGAGATTATCCACTTCCAGCTCATGATCGTTCTCTAGTACAAACATATGATAGAAGAAGATATGGAGGATGGAATAGAGGACCACTTCCTTTAGATGGAGAGGTTTCCAACTTTTGGGGTAATTGCTATATGATTGCTCCATCCACTATTACTAATGCTGGTCATGGTCTCTTTATTGTGGAGGATTTGTATGTGCCTCCAAACTCTGAAGTCACTCTTATGTCATTTTGTGGTCCTATATATGGATGGGGAGATCGGCATCGAATTTCACGTTATGTTCAAAGCATGAGTACTTATGGAATATGCTTGAACGTAGCATCCCTTATTGGTAGAAGGATTTTACATGTAGAAAATGAAAGATTATATATTGATGGAAGACCTTACACACATGGAAATATAGCACATTTAATAAATAGTAGTCGAGGGTTACATAATAGTTCAAGGACTAATTGCACATTTCAGGAGCGTGAAAATAGTCATGAATCATCATACATGAGTAGAGATGTATCAAGATACATAGTTGTCAATGCTATTACTACATTACATGCTGGTGATGAACTATTAGTGAATTATGGATGGCATAGACATCCGAGAGCACCTTTTAGCTAGAGAGAATAAAAATTTTCTATCCATATTTAATAACTTATATATTTAATTTTATGTTTAAAGTTTATGTTTTATTCATTTATGGAATACTAATGAATTTTATTTATATGTGTAGATTCCAACGTATGATGTTGATGATATTCCTCCACACCATTCACACTTGCCAGTAAGACCTCATTTATCAGAAGCTTCTATGAGGAGGCTACTCAAAAGTGATCCTCTGGAATATGCAAGGTTGAAAGATCTATATTCAAAAGAAGATAAGGTACAATATTTGTGCGACAATGTGAGAAATATCTTCGAGAGGAATGTCTAAAGCATGTATATGAAGGAAGTCGTTTGACACGATTAAGTGCGAGCTTACTTATTCTCAATATTCAAAATCGTTTTGGATGGAGTAATGTATCTGTTTTGACATTATTAAGGTATAATTTTCAATTTTCTATATATATATATATATATATATATATATATATATATATATATATATATATATATATATATATATATATATATATATATATATATATATATATATATATATATATATATATATGCATATATAAACATATACATAATATACATGAATGTATACACACATATAAACATACAGACACATATACACACATACACATGTTATGAGAGTAAGGTCAAATTATACATACATGTATCCAATGAAGATGTTGTGTCCATCTAGCCTTTAGAATTGTCCACCCAACCTTAAGAATCTTCTTGACACATATGTTTCTCCTATTTTAGTCAACCTAATACATGTGTTGCTAACTCTTTTGAATACAAATATTAAGTATCAGTTACCAATGAAGGTATTAAGTCATATGTAAAATGGGAGGAGCGAATTTCTCTTGAAGATTTTGAAGGATGGAAAAATAATTTTAAAGGATGGGCGAACAACCAAAACCTATGATGCCTATGGATTGGTACAAAAAATGGACAGATGGACCTCTTATAGATCCAGAATCGGAACTCTTCAGTGATGATGAAGATAATGAGTATGTGAAGAGGGGTAAAGGAAAATTGGCACTCACAGAGAACATATCAATATGGTATTCTTTGGAGTATTGGAAAGAGTTAAAAGTATGTCATCTTCTTGATCCTATGCATATAATCAAGAATATTGGTTATTCACTATGGAAGCATCTTCTTGGACTAAAAGATACCTTAACATCAAGGAATGATATGAAAGATCAAAAATCAAAACCAAAGTTATGGCCAGTTTTTGATAGACATCGACAGGAAACGACTTATGCACCTGCTCCTTGGGTACTTACAACAAAAGAAATACAGACTATCAACAATAGAATTCAATTAATTAAGACTCCTACAGGATATGGAGCATCTTCTCAAAACATGTTTACTATGGATCATAAGAGCTTATTTGGGTTAAAGACCCATGACTAGCATAACTTTTTGAAACATATTTTACCTTTGGTTATCAATGGATGCACAACGAAAGGAGTATGAGATGTGATCTATCATCGTGGATCGCTTATAAGGTAATTATGATACTTTTATAGTTAATATGTATGAATATTGGATATCTTTTTTTGAATTGACTTCTTTATAATTTTTTTTATGATATGTATAGGTGGATTACATCCAAAGAGATTGACAAAAACTTGATCCCACAAAAAAAAACGTGAATGCAAAGAGCTACTATGTTTGATGGAGAAAGAACTTCCTACTTCATTTTTTGATATTCAGGTTCATTTATTAGTCCATCTTGTAGATGAAATAGAGATTGCAGGTGTTTTCAATACTCGATGGATGTTTTGGGTCCAGCAATTATGGGAATATTAAAAGGTTATGTGCGACAAAGAGCGAAACCAGAAGGATCCATGGCAAAGGGTTGGATGCTTGAAGAGTGCATGTATTACGTTAGTGAGTACCTTGAAAGAGTTCATGAAGAAGCTCCACATGCATGGACCAACGAGTCTTCTTCAAAAATAATAGATGAGGTATTATCAGGTAAGGGAGTTCCATTTTTATTTACATTTCAAGAAAAAAATGATATTTCTACTTTTGTAGCATATAATAGCGAATGCATGCAAGCATTCCTTAGCGAGTATGAACAGGAACTTCAAAATCTCTGAAGTAAAAGGCAAAGAAACAAAAGATATAAATGTAATCTCGATAATAATGAGATTACAGATATATCTTCTTTCACGGATTGGCTATATAGTGGTTTGCAATGTGCCAATGCAAATAATGAAGAAATCTCAGATGAGTAGAGAGAGTTAATGATAGCTTGTGAATGAAAGGTAATTTTTTTTTAATAATATTTTATTTTTGCATATATGTATATTAGTTTCTATTTACTAATTTAATTTCTTTTGCAGGGTTGAATTTTCACTAATATGTGGGCTTTTGGACAGCATATTAGAATCAAAGCCATTGATTCTTTACGTAAAACAGATGATTCTAATATTGTTTCTTCTTTCAAGCAACTATCACGTGCTAGCTCAAAAGACACGAACCTTATAGATGGCGAACTTGGTTACGTAGGAACTATTGTTGGTATCTATGAAATTTCATTTTGTACATTCAAATAGGTAGAAAAAAGTTATATTTTTTTATGATAGAGTTAGTTATTTTTTTAGGCACCTAATAACATTTTGATATGTCATTTTGAAGGTTGACTAGTTTCGAGCTGAGTATAAAGGTAGTAATTCCACATTAAGAAAGGAATTATCTGGGTCTTGGGCAATTGATTCTTCCAAGGTAATGCGATCTACTAAAGAACCATATATTCTTCCTAGGCATATTGAACTTAAGCAGTTTTTTTATAAAAACCCTGATGCTCACCCTTGGTGGCAAGTCATTCACGTTCAACCTAGAGGTAAGTCATTGTTTGAACAGTTTTTGTTAGAGAGATCGAAGAAAGTCCACTTGATGATTCAACATCAGATACTGATACATCAACATCTGAAAGATAAATTAGAATCATTATACATGATAATGATACTAATCTTTTTTATGAAGAGGATAAAACTCTACATGCTGATTCTAATGATGAGGAAGAGGAATTACCAGAAATCGATATTAATCCATCAATAGATGATGTGACTCATGAGAATACAGATTTAACAATAGAAGAAATAAATGCAATCAATAAGGATAATGAAGATGAGACTATATTGATGTCTTACCAAAATGATGACAATAATGAAAACATATGAGCATATTAGATAGTAAATTCTACTCTAGTTATCGATCAATAACTTGAGGCTTCTGAATGGATATCAGATAATAGATTTTTTATTCAACTTGAATAACGACGAATCCTACTAGGGAGATGAAATCATGTTCTTTTAAGTTAGAACATGAAGCTCAGGGGTATGCCTAATTATTTTATATATAGATTTATCTTGGAGGAGCAAATTTTTATCATGTATGTATGCATATGTGTGTGTATTCATGTGTATCATATGTATACATATGTTAGTATGCATATATATGTATTTCATGTATATGTATGTGTGTGCATGTGTGTGATATATGTATACATGTGTTAGTATGCATATGTGTATATATGCATATGCATTTATGTAAAATATTCATGTATTCATGTAATATATGCAAGTGTTTATAATTGTGTATGCATGTATAAGTATACATTTGTGCATGTAGGCATGTATATGTGATGTGTACATGTATATATGTATATGTGTCTATGTGTAAATGTGTACATGTAAATATGTATGCATGTATATATATATTTATGTGTGCATGTAGGCATGTATATGTGATGTGTACATGTATATATGTATATGTGTCTATGTGTAAATGTGTACATGTAAATATGTATGCATGTATATATATATTTATGTGTGCATTTAGGCATGTATGTGTGATGCATAATATATCTACTCCATTTTATATTTATGTATGTGTATCTACATGATGTGTATATATCTTTATATGTATTATGATCCTCGTTGATTCGAGTAGCCATATATAAAGGCATAAGGTTGGGAGGAGAGACATCTCTCTAGTAGGACGTCAGAGGAATAGATGCGATGTGTACATATACTTAAATCATATGGCTAAAAGGTTGAGTTAGAGATTTAAATTAGGGGTTTTAAAACCCTAATATCAAAATTAGTGTTTTCAAATTAGGATTTTTGAAATAGGATTTATTTATTTATTTATTTATATATAGATATCTAAGTGTATATATATATATATATATATATATATATATATATATATATATATATATATATATATATATATATATATATATATATATATATATATATATATATATATATAATATATATATATATATATATTATATATATATATATATATATATATATATATATATATATATATATATATATATATATATACATATATATATATATATACATATAGATATATCAGTGTACATGCATGTGTGTATGTATGTGTTTCTATATGTGTGAATGCATGTGTTGGGTGTGTGTGTATATGCATGTGTATATGTATATATGCATGTAAATATGATCATATGAGTCTATGTGTGTGTACATATGATTATGCATGTGTATGTGTATGTGTATGTGAGTATGTGTATGTGTCTGTGTATTCATTATATGTGTGTAACTGCATGCATATGTATGTGTGTGTAAAAATGTGCATGTGTGTGTGTATAAATGTGCATGTATGTGTGTGTATGTATAAATGTGCATGTATGTGTATATGTGTGTAAATGTGCATGTATGATGTATATATTTGTGTATGCATGTATTTGTACCTCTAGTCTCACTCTTTTCTCTCTCTCTCTCTGGTATACATACATACATACATACATAAACACACATACTCATATCCACATATATATACATAAAAGCAATGTGTACCGTGCATTATCGCGATGATGAGCCATAAGTGTCCGCATCTCTTTGAGACACCACTTATGTGACCATCCTGACCCAAACTCTATCTCCAGTGAACTAAGTACGTATTTTTTATCCCTCTCATCATGCTCACTACAAAAATAAAACAATCATGTAAATAAAACATAAGATATTTATTTCAATTTATATGTAAAATTTATACTTACTTCCATGGTAAGTGGACAAGGCGCAGGTAAGAGTCGCATAATGCCCGCATTCTTCTCTTAAATTCTAATCCATTCCCTATGTACACAATGTTTCCCTCTAGCTCTATATCACACTCTATCCCTAAGGTGCCTATGCATGTCCTCATAGGCAACTCTACTCTGCTATCATGATCTGGAGGTGGTATAGGTGTCCTAAAAATAGATAGATAAAAATAAATAAAAATGTGTTATAATATCATTAAAAAATTTTATGAAAAAAAGCATACATATGAGCACATAGTTGTCTTCTTGCATGTAGAGCCATAGAAGAGCCCTCCTTTGATCGCTAGGTAAGCATCTGGATCGTATAATCCAGCTCATCATCAGGCATCTCTGAGTACTCATGCATGATGACCCCTAGAGTATCAGACGGAACTCTTGCTCTCATAAGACTTTTTGTGAGAGTGAGTTTTACCTTTCTCTCTCTACTAGGATCCATAATACCTAACATATAAAACAAAATGGGTTAGAAATCAATATATATACGTGTACATATGTATGCGTGTATATGTGAGTGTGTGTATGCATGTAAACATGTATGTATGCATATGCATGTGCATTATGTATGCAAATGTATGCATCTGTGTGTATGTGTGTGTGTATGCATGTATGTATGTATGCATATGCATTATGTATGCATATGTATGCATGCATGTGTATGTGTGTGTGTATGTGTCTCTATGTGTGTATGCATATATATGTGTGTATGTCTCTATGTGTCTTTCTATGCATATATATGTGTGTATGTGTCCATGTGTGTGTATGTGTGTGTGTCTATGTGTCTGTGTGTTTGTGTGTGTGTCTATGTGTATATACGTGTGTATCTGTATATATGTGTCTATGCATTTGTAATGTATGTGTGTAAATGTGTGTGGATGTGTGTATGTGTCTGTGTAAGTGTGTATGTGTCTATGTGTGTATGTGTGTGTATATGTGTGTGTCTATGTGTGTATATATATGTGTATATATATATATATATATATATATATATATATATATATATATATATATATATATATATATATATATATATATATATATATATATGTTTATATGCATGTGTATGTGTGTGTGTAAATGTGTGTGGATGTGTGTATGTGTTTGTTTATATGTGTGTGTGTGTAAGTTTATATGTGTATGTGTGTGTCTATGTGTGTAAGTGTGTGTGTGTCTATGTGTGTATGCATGTGTAAGTGTTTCTGTGTATGTGTGTGTGTGTCTATGTGTGTGTGTAAAACTGTGTGTATATATGTGTGTATGTGTATATGTGTGTATGTGTGTATGTGTATATGTGTGTATGTGTCCATGTGTGTGTATGTCTCTATGTGTGTATGTGTATGCATGTAAGCATATATCTATGCATATGCATGTGCATTATGTATGCATATGTATGCATGTCTGTGTATGTGTGTGTATATGTTTTTACGTATGTGTATGCATGTAAGTATGTATGTATGCATGTGTGTGTGTGTATATGTGTATATGTGTGTATGACTATGTATGCATGTAAGTATGTACGTATGCATATGCATATGCATTATGTATGCATGTATGTGTATGTGTGTGTATGTGTGTGTGTGTGTATGTGTGTGTATGTCTCTTTACGTGCGTGTGTATGTGTGTGTCTCTCTCTCTACGTGTGTGTGTCTATGTGTGTATACATATCTGTGTGTATGTGTGTGTATGCATGTAAGCATGTATGTATGCATATGCATATGCATTCTGTATGCATATGTATGCATATGTACGCATGTGTGTGTATGTGTGTGTATGTCTCTCTACATGTGTATGTGTGTATGCATATGTATGCATGTGTGTGTATGTGTGTGTATTCATGTAATTATGTATGTATGCATATGCATATGCATTATGTGTGTATGTGTCTATGTGTGTACGTGTGTGTGTATGTGCGTGTGTGTATGCATGTCTATGTGTGTGTAAATCTGTGTGTATATGTGTCTATGTGTATGTATGTGTCTATGTGTGTGTATGTGTATGCATGTGCATTATGAATGCATATGTATGCATATGTGTGTGTATGTGTCTGTATGTGTCTATGTGTGTGTATTTGTATGCATGTATCTATGCATATGCATGTGCATTATGTATGCATATGTGTGTGTGTATGCATGTAAGTATGTATGTATGCATATATGTGTGTGTATGCACGTAAGTATGTATGTATGCATATGTATATGCATTATGTATGCATATGTATATGCATTATGTATGCATATGTATGCATGTATGGGTATGTGTGTGTATGCATATATGTGTGTGACACATATATGTGTGTGTATGTGTGTATGTGTGTGTATGTGTGTGTATGTGTGTGTATCTATGTGTGTATGTGTATGTGTGTATGCATGTGTATGTGTGTGTATGCATGTAAGCATGTATGTACGCATATGCATGTATGTGTGTATGTGTGTATGTGTGTGCATCTATATATATGTGTCTGTATTCATGTGTATGTGTGTGTGTAAATGTGTGTGGATGTGTGAATGTGTGTAAGTTTGTGTGTCTATGTGTGTGTGTGTGTTTGTATATTTGTGTGTATGTGTATGTGTGTGTGTGTGTGTCTATGTGTGTATGTGTGTGTGTCTATGTGTGTATATATGTGTGTATCTATATATATGTGTCGGTGTGCATGTGTATGTGTGTGTGTAAATGTGTATGGATGTGTGTCTGTAAGTGTGTATGTGGCGATGAGTGTGTATGTGTTTGTGTGTGTATGTGTCTATGTGTGTATGTGTATGCATGTATGTATGCATATGCATGTGCATTATGTATGCATATGTGTGTGTATGCATATGTGTGTGTATGCATTAAGTATGTGTATGTATGCATGTGCATTATGTATGCATATGTGTGTGTATGCATGTAAGTATGTATGTATGCATATGCATATGCATATGCATTATGTATGCATGGATGTGTATGTGTGTGCATGTCTCTGTATGTGTGTGTATGCATATATACGTGTGTGTATGTGTGTGTGTATGTGTGTGCGTGTATGTGTGTATGCATGTGTATGTGTGTGTATGCATCATTATGTGTGTATGTGTCTATGTGTGTGTGTATATGTGTGTGTGTATATGTGTGTGTGTATATGTGTATGTGTGTGTGTCTATGAGCGTGTATGTGTCTATGTGTGTGTACGTGTCTATGTGTGTATGTGTATGCATGTATGTATGCATATGTGTGTTTATGTGTGTGTATGCATTATGTATGCATATGTGTGTGTATGCATTATGTATGTGTATGTATGCATGTGCATTATGTATGCATGTGTGTATATGCATGTAAGTATGTATGTATGCATATGCATATGCATTATGTATGCATATGTATGCATGTATGTGTATGTGTGTGTATGTCTCTCTATGTGTGTGTGTGTATGCATCTCTGTGTGTGTATGTGTGTATGTGTGTGTGTATGTGTGTGTGTATATGTGTATGCATCATTATGTGTGTGTGTATATGTGTATGCATCATTATGTGTGTATGCATCATTATGTGTGTATGTGTGTGTGTATATGTGTGTGTGTATGTGTGTGTGTATATGTGTGTGTGTATGTGTGTGTCTGTCTATGTGTATGTGTGTGTGTCTATGAGTGTGTATGTGTTTATGTATCTATGTCTGTATGTGTCTATGTCTGTATGTGTATGCATGTATGTGTGCATATGTGTGTGTATGCATTATGTATGCATTATGTATGCATATGTGTGTGTATGCATTATGTATGTGTATGTATGCATGTGCATTATGTATGCATATGTGTGTGTATGCATATATGTGTGTGTGCATGTATGTGTGTGTGTGTATGCATGTATATGTGTGTAACATGCTTGTCATGTGGAAATGATGCTCTTGATTGTTTACTAAATTGACATGCTACACATACCTTTTGCATCTCTGAAACCTTGAAATTTGGTAGTCCATGAGCGATCTCCTTTGACTGCATCAATTTCAGCCTTTGCATATTTGCGTGTCCAATTCGGTTATGCTAGATCTCTATATCAGCAATAACTCGTGCACCTTTTGCAAACATGGCTGCATTCATTTTAGGAATCTTCACATTTAAGGTGAACATCCTACCCACTTTGTTTCCTTTGGCAACCAATCGTCGATCCTGTGTGTACTCCTCTACATATAATCCATCAGCATTGAAACTGACTTGTAATCCCTGGTCAACCATTTGTCCAATAGAAATCAGATTCTTTGTTATATTTGGAACATGCAGCACATCAGCAAGATGTTTTACCTTTCCATCCTCCATAGATAGTGCTATGTTTCCTGTATGCTCAATAGGATGTGATGTGTCATCACCTATTTCAACATATCCAAGAACTGGCAATTTCTACAAGGTACTAAACCATTCCACATGATTGGTCATATGATTTGAAGCACCTGAATCAACATATCAGATGTTACCATTCGATTTTGAAACACCAACAGACATCGTATTCATCATGTGATGTTGAACCATGAACAACTTCTTAGAATCATCTGCACTTGTGGATGCATAGTTGTTTGTTGCCTTCTGTTATTTTGATTCTTCAACTTGCAATCACGTTCAAAGTGTCCAGGTTTACCACAATTCCAACATCCTTTACTATCATTACCTGAATCATTTCTTTGGAAATTTCTAGGACCTCTTTGGCTCCCCCTTCCTCGAAACTGTCTTCTTCCTCCTGCATGATTCTATTGTTGACCTTGGTCTTGGTTTCTGTTTCCTCTTCCACTTCCGAATACCTGCTCAGAACTGGGCTTTCCTTGGGAGTTTGAATCCTCACCAAGATTCTTTTCTTCAATAATCAGCATAGATACCAGATCAGCAAAATTTGGAATATTTTCTCTCGTCTATATAGAAGTTCTGAACTGCTTATATGCAGCTCCTAAACCACGAAGGCATACTTCCACCTTATCATCATCATCTACATTCACTCCAATAGATGCAAGTGACTCATATATGCTTTTGATTTTCAGGGTATAGTCACTTACCGACATGCTCTTTTTCCCAAGGTATGCAGCTTGTTCTTGAGTTGCAATTTATGTGCCTTCGTATTGGTTTCATACAATGTGAACAAACTGTTCGAAGGCTCTTTTGGAGTCTGGGCATCTTGTATGTGCCCAATCATGCTATCCGGTATGCTAACAGATATCCAATACATTACCTTTCGTGCTCCTTGATTCCATTCCTCATATGCTCTTATCTGTTCTGCAGCCTGATTCGTCTCTAGTAACTGTGGAGCATTTTCGTTCTCTCCTTTGATGTACTTCCAGTAGCCTTTTCCCATCAGGAAATTTGTCATTCTGAATCTCCAAGCATGGAAGTTGTTCTTGTCCAGCTTATCACTCTAAGCTTACTCATTCCATCTGTGTTTGCCATTTCTGCAGCAATACAAAACATTGCAAACCACTACAACGAGCACTTCTGCTTGAACACTGTCGCACTATGATGTGACAGTTTGATCTTAGAAAAACATAGTTTTCGTGTACACGGAATCGCTTGAAATTCTGGATCAAGAATATATAAGTGTTATCAACCACAACACAAGTTATAGTTTCTAAAACTAACCTAGTTTTTCTGTGGGCCCCACCTTGCAGGCTCGAAACAGAGGTCGAGATGGCTCCGAAACTTTGTTCTGACAAATGGAGGTCATTTGTGAATCATGTTTTCTCCACGCCTTGCTACGTACTCTTCAGCGTTGCCTTCTCCACGAGCTCTCTACAACCACGTTGGCTCTAATACCATGTCACAAGGAAGGAGATAAGGAAGAGAGCTCACACACACACACACACTCTCATTCTCAATGAGAAGCACACACACAGATTGAGGCAAGGAAGAATGATCTTCTTCTTCTTCTTCTATTACATAAAAAGGAATGTACAAGAATGACCTAAAAACAAGAATACAACAAGTGCAATATATAAAGATCAGTACATAAGGAAAAACCTAATGTCTGTGAATGAGTGAGCTGGCAAGGAACAAATGTGCCATCACTCTCGGTAGATAAATCTAATAAAGCTCAATGAAGTATCCTTGAGATATATCGGTGTGACCACTATACATGTCAGAGAAACAAAAAACTAGTACGTGTCATCCTGGATCATCACATGTTGAGCTTGATATCTCAACATAAGTGTATATGCATATGTATGTGTATGTGCATGTGCATGTGTGTATATGTATGTATGTGCATGTGCATGTGTAAGTGTATATGCATATGTATTTGTATGTGTGTGTGCATGTGTATGTGTGTGTTTATGTATGTATGTGCATGTATATGTGTAAGTGTATGTGTATATGTGTGTATGTGCATGTATATGTGTATATGTATGTATGTGCATGTGTCTGTGTATGTGCATATGTGTGTGTGTGTATGTGCATATATGTGTGTATATATGTGTATGTGTGTGTATATGTACGTATGTGCATATGTATGTGTATGTGTATAAACATAACCAAGTGTATGTATATGCATGTGTATATGTATGAGACATGCATGTGCATGTGGATGCATTTCCATTTGCATCCATGTGTATATGCATGCATGTGAATGTGCACATACATGTATTTAAGTATGCGTTAATGTGTGTATGTGTATGTATATATGCAATAATGCATGCATGCAAGTCCTTTTATGTGTTTGTAGAAATGTTTTTGCATATGCATGTGTATGTGTAAGTGTATGTGCACATGTATGTTTGTGTATATATGTGTGTGTATGTACATGTGTATATGTGTGAGCATGCATCTTCATGTTTAAGTGTATATGTGCATATCAATGAGTGTAAGTATGCTATTTAATGAAAATAACACAATTCAAATGATATACAAAGAATGGAAATTGTACTCACAATAGTTAGACATATTTTTTGCTTGGTCAACTTCTTGAATAACCTGCAATAAAGGGAGAGAGAGAGAGAGAGAGATAATTCAAAGAGAGGAAGAGGTAGAAAGACAGACAGAGAGAGAGAGAGACAATAAGATAGACATTAGACAAAACAACAATTTAGCAAGCGATTATTTCAGCTCATAAGCGTAGTGCAATTGTGAATGTTGGAGAGATCTTGGATCAGATGCATGTAGATGCCGATCGAAGAGCTTCCAGTGTTTTTTTTGTCAAAAGCCCGTCGTGTAATCGATGCTAAAGCATCATAAATTCCTACCTAGATAGCATCACATAAGTGACGCTAATTATCGTCACTTATATGATGCAAAATAGCATCGCTTATGCGACACTTTTTTATATCATCACTTTAGCGATGCTCAATGTAACTATCGCATGTCCCATCATGCCCCACGTCAATAAAAATATCAAAGTTTTCATCATTTAATCGATGTTACACGCTCAACACTTGTTGTGATGCTTTATGCAATTTTATAGCAATGAAATTATGTCACATTAACCATTGCTATGTGCCCGTATTCCTTGTAGTGAATCTACAACTATGCAAACTACATTGATTGGAGTGATTTTGTTGGCATGAGTCGAGTTTGTGGAAAACTCTCTAATGAGATGCTCTTTTACCCCATTTTGGAAAATAACCTTGAATCATGATCGAGTGAGGTTGTCCTAGTGCTCGAGATGTGGACACTCATAATTGAAGTGATCTTCTTGAAATCTATAGCAGGACATGGTCTATATTGCTTTATCTAGGGCCTTAGGTTCACACTTGTGTACATGACTTGAGCATAGTCTGCCTCCCATTTTGGTTCTATCAATGGATCATCATATTGGTATCTCTTGATATGCTCTAAGAATTCCTTGTAATAGGTTGGTAGGTTATCACCTTGGGTCGAAGAAAAGTAGTAGCATTGGGGTCAATCTCAATGATAAAGGTGATGCTGGAATTAACACTTTATATAAGTTTTCCTCCATTGTTGTAAACTTAGACAAGACTACATTTACAAGGGGTGGTGGTAGTTGTCCTAGCATTGATTGTGGTCCAAGCTAAAGTGGTACTATTGCTAGTAGTTCTGTAGAGGCTTGTAGTAGGTTTTTTTTTATAATGATTTTAATACCTATAAGGTTGTTGATAGGGCTCTTGATAGTTTTGCCTAACTGCTTGCTTGTTGTAAAGGAAATCTTGTGTAAAATCATTAGTGTATTTTCTTTCTATGGTGCAGTACTGAGTTCCTAGGTTTGCTATGTTTTGGGCTGGCATTGGGCACACATTTACCATGTGATCACCTCCACATGTATAAAAATTTTCCATGGTAACCACTCTCTAGGGTTGTCTATTAAACACTCTCTAGGGTTGTCTGTTCTAGAGAGTTCCACCTAGCAAGCTACTACCTCTGTAAGTTTCTCTACAAATGAAAAAGGTTATGAAGCAACGTAGCCCTTATATAGCTTGGAGAGTTCCAACTTGTCTCCTAGGTTGTCCTCAATATCAATGCACATTCTCAAGCACTCATCTAGGATATGTAGCTTGTTTAGGTACATGTATGATCATAGCTTTCCACTTAAAATTCCATCTTAGAACAACAATACTTTCTTAGCTTGAGTAGGAAACTCTGGAGTAGGACACCTCTCAATGTATTGCCTGAACCTATGTTGTGCTAGCTTGATAGGGGTCTATTTGAAGCTATGAATCAAGGATAATGTATTATGCCTAATTCCACTTTTAGAGAAACCAGTGATAAATGCATCCATCAACTGTGAGAGCTCACGATAATTTCCTTTATTCAAGGGTTGAAACTAGGCAAGGGTTATTACTTTCAAAGTTAAGCCAAGTGCCTCAAACTATGTGAACAAATCCGCTACTTGTTTTGCTCTCAAGACTTGTTTAAATTCTCTTACATGGTCACATATAGGTATCCTAGCCATCAAAATAATTCTTCATCATCTTTAATACTTGCAAGGGTCTCAATGTTCTTGAGTGTTCTCTTTTCCTAGGAAAAATGAATTCTTATGTGTCTCTATGAATTCTTATATGCCCTCTATCCCTTTCTCTCTTGGGTCCATGAAATATTGATTCTAGTCTTTCTAAGCCTTAGGTATGTACAAAGATTACCTCGAAGCTTGCTTAGATTTATTTTTCTACACTCGTAATGGGTTAGAGGGTCAATTTGTTTCTAAGATGAGACTTGATTTTGTAAGAAAACCATCTTTTCTCATTTCCAAGTATGTGTTTGCTTGCTATACTAAAAAAACTACATACACACGCTCTGAATTGTTGTTCAAAAAGGTGATTTTACTAGAATTTTTTGGAAATTGATTCTTCCAAGGTAATGCGATCTACTAAAGAACCATATATTCTTCCCAGGCATATTAAACAAGCATTTTTTTATAAAAACCCAAATGCTCATCCTTGGTGGCAAGTCATTCATGTTCAACCTTGAGGTTGGTCATTGTTTGAACAATTTCTTGTTAGAGAGATCGAAGAAAGTCCTCTTGATGATTCACCATCAGATAATTTTACATCAACATCTCAAAGATAAATTAGAATCATTATACATGATACTTATACTAATCTTTTTGATGAAGAGGATAATAATCTACATGTTGATTCTACTGATGATGAAGAGGAATTACCAGAAATCGATATTAATCCATCAATAGATGATGTGACTCATGAGAACACAGATTTAACAATAGAAGAAATAAATGAATTTAATAAGGATAATAAAGATGAGACTATATTGATGTCTAACCAAAATGATGGAAATAATGAAAACATATGAACCGATTAGATAGTAAATTCTACTATAGTTATCGATCAATAACTTGAAGCTTCTAAATGGATATCAGATAATAGATTCTTCTTATTCAACTAGAATATCGATGAATCCTACTAGAGAGATGAAATCATGTTCTTTTAAGTTAGAACATGAAGCTTGGGGGTATGCCTAATTATTTTATATGTACCTTAACCTTCAAGGAGCAAATTTTTCTCATGTATGTATGCATATGTGTGTGTATTCATGTGTATTTTATGTATACATGTTTTAGTATGCATATATATGTGTTTCATGTATATGTATGTGTGGGCATGTGTGTGGTATATGTATACATGTGTTAGTATGCACACGTGTATATATGCATATGGATTTCTGTAATATATGCAAGTGTTTATAATTGTGTATGCATGTATAAGTATACATGTGTGCATGTAGGCATGTATAGGTGATGTGTACATGTATATATGTATATGTGTCTATGCGTAAATGTTTACATGTAACTATGTATGCATGTATATATATTTATGTGTGCATATAGGCATGTATGTGTGATGCATAATGTATCTACTCCATTTTATATTTATGTATGTGCATCTCCATGATGTGTATATATCTTTATATATATTAAGATCCTTGTTGATTCAAGCAGTTATATATAGAGGCATAAGGTTGGGAGGAGAGACATCTCTCTAGTAAGACATCAGAGGAATAGATGCAATGTATATATATACTTCAATCAAAATTAGTGTTTCCAAATTAGGATTTTTGAAATAGGATTTTCTGAACTAGAAATTTTTTAATAGGGTTTTTGAATTAGGATTATATATATATATATATATATATATATATATATATATATATATATATATATATATATATATATATATATATATATATATATATATATATATATATATATATATATATATATATATATATATATATATGTATGTATATATATATATATATATATATATATATATATATATATATATATATATATATATATATATATATATATATGTATGTATATATATATATATATATATATATATATATATATATATATATATATATATATATATATATATATATATATATATATATATATATATATATATATATATATATATATGCATGTGTGTGTATGTATGTGTATCTACATGTGCATATGCATGTGCTGAGTGTGTGTGTATGCATGTGTATGTGTATATATGTATGTAAATATGATTATGTGAGTCTATTTGTGTGTACATATGATTATGTATGTGTATGTGTATGTGAGTATGTGTATGTGTCTATGTGTGTATTCATTATATGTGTGTAAGTGCATGCATGTGTATGTGTGTGTAAAAATGTGCATGTATGTGTGTGTATGTATAAATGTGCAACTAGTATAACAAACTTCAAGCTTGGAGTCAAGTTGATCTAGTTTAAATCTCCAAACATACTCTTCAGTTGCCTTGTTTACAAATGGCTCTATGCTCGCATTGTCTTGGGGTAGCTTGGATGGAAATTACTCTCATCATCACCAATTCGCCTCTTGGGGTGATTAGGTTACCTTTTGGATGTTCCTCTTCTAAATGTCCAATTTCTGACTCAGAATGGATTGTTCCAAATTCATTTGTTCTATCTAGGTAGTTGCTAAGCACATACACTTCCCTACTTTTCTATATATGAAAAATTTTCAAATTTTAATATAGAATGTTCTATTTCGAAGGGATGCTCAAGATTTCTCAATTGAATCACTCATCTTTGCAAGCCATCCTCATAGGTGCAAGAATCTAATTGATTTGTTCTTACATAATCCAACTAACTTTTGCAAGGTGCCTCTAGGGTGCCTAGGTACACTAGCCTTGAACTCGTAGTAGGCCTCTCCATACTGGATGAACTATGTGTCTCACTCATCTCTAAGGTTAAACTAGATGGGTGATTACCTAATTGCTTGGACCATGACCTGGCTGCATGGTCAATACTAGTTTTATATGATATTAGGCTTTGCCAACCACTTTGCCAAGGTGTTTGTTGGATCTAAGATTCAAGAATTTTACCAAAATCCATTTATATTTTCTTTTAGAGTACACACAATCATTGATGTTGGCTCAATTATGAGTCACTTCTTCATTCTTAATTCACTTTATCAAAATCTTGTCTTAATGTGCCATCATCAAGAATACTTTCATCAATGCATTCGAATATTGAATAATCTGATTATGTTATTTTAATCTTAGGTCTTTTTGCTCTTATTACTCACTTGTCAATCTTGGACTTGATTGCTTTAGGGTTTCTTAGAATTAGAGGATTATTATCATAACCCTAAGTCCTAATCCTATAACTATGTATCTTAGCATAAACAAATTGTTTCAAGAAAGAAAGAAGGAAAGCTATTCACATTGAAGATTCAAGGCAATGTTGGTCATGCCTTGTTCAGATATGGAGGACATAAGATCTTAGAGTTAGATCTTTGGCATAAAAGGCTCGGACATTTCAATGAAAGAGGTATTAAGGATGTGATTAACAATGGTTCAGTAATTGGATTGCCTAATGTTGCAGGTCAAGATATGACATACAAATGTGAAGCATGTCAACTAGGTAAGGATCATAAATAATCATATAATCAACATGGTTTCATGTATTCAGACAATCTTGAATTGGTGCATACAGATGTGTGGGGACCATCTAAGGACTTTAGCATTAATGGTTCAAGATATTATGTGATTTATGTTGATGCTGCTACCAGGTGGATCACCATATATGTGACCAAAGATAAATCAGAGATGTTCAATACATTTAAACATTATCATGTGTATGCAGAGAGAATCACAGGGCAAAAATTGAAGAGACTAAGGTTAGATGGAGGGGCAGATTATTTCTCTAATGAGTTCAGTGATTAGTTGTGGAATGCAGGTATAAAAATGGAAGTTACTATCAAGTACTCTCCTCAACAAAATGGTGTAGCAGAAAGGAGAAATAGAACTCTTGTTGAGTTTGCAAGGTCAATGATGAAGGAGAAAAATTTTCCTAATTATTTGTGGGCTGAGGCTGTAAATATAGCCACATACTTGGTTAATAGGTTCCCATGTAAAGTTTTGCAGGGTATAACACCATATGAAGCTTGGTGGGGTAAGAGACCTACCTTCGATGATTGCAAAGTGTTTGGATGTTTGGCTTATGCATATGTGCCATCTCAGTTGAGGCATAAATTGGAACCTAAAGCTAAAAAGTATGCGTTCATTGGTTATGATGATAAGAAGATGGGTTATAGATTGTGGAGTCCATCCACAAAGAAATTCCTTGTGTCAAAGGATGTTACATTTGATGAGCAACGTACTTGGTATGCAGGTACAATTAGCATTAATGCAGGTGATGAAGAAACATTGAATCAACACAAAGGTAAATCAAAGGTTCAAATATTTAATGAAGAAGAGAACAATGAAGCAATAGTTGAAGTTGAAGAAATGCCAAGGTTTGATGTAGAATGTGATGAACCAGAAACTTCAAGAAGTGGAGAACTCAGAAGATCATCAAGGCACAAACAACAACCTACAAGATATAGCTATGATACTTCATATTTGATCACTAAAGATTATACTTATATGGTGAAAACAGAGGAAGACCCTTCTACATATGAAGAGGCAAAAGGTAAGGAAAAATGGGAAAAGGCTATGTAGGAGGAGTTTGATGCCTTGATGGAAAATGAGACATGGGATTTGGTTCCTAAACCAAATAATCAGAGGATCATTGGATGCAAATGGGTCTACAAGACAAAGAGGTATGCAGATGGAAGTGTGTCTAGATATTAAAGCCAGACTTGTTGTGAAAGGGTATGCTCAGACAAATGGTATAGACTATGATAAGACTTATAGTCCTGTGGCAAAGATGACAACCACAAGGACTCTCATAGCTATTGCTGCATGTAAAGGTTGGAAGATATGTCAATTGGATATTTTCTAAATGATTACATTTCATATGATGTTTTGATGGAGCAACCAGAAGGTTTGAAGGATAAAAGGTATCCAGAGTATGTATGTAAGCTAAAGAGATCTTTGTATCGTTTGAAGCAGACCCCAAGGGCATGGAATTATAGACTTGTGGAGTTCTTGAAGGAGCTTGGTTTCCATGTGTCTAAGGCAAATAGTAGCTTGCTTGTTAGAGAAAGTAATGATGGGTTCATTTACATGTTCATATATGTTGATGACATAATTCTTACAAGTACAGATGAGAAGGGCATACAAAGTCTTAAGAAGCAAATGGAAAAAGAGTTCAAGGTTAGTGACCTGGGAGATTTGTCATATTTATTGGGCATGGAGATTTCATATACTCAACATGGAGTATATGTGACTCAAGAAAGGTATTTGAAGAACTTGCTAATCAAGTTTAAAATGGAAGATTGTAGGATAGCACCTACTTTTAATGGAGGTGAATCATAAATTGAGCAGATATGGAGGAGAAGAATTCAAGGACATGAAGGTATATCAAAGTCTAGTTGGTAGTCTAATCTATGCTATATTAACTAGGCTTGATTCTTCATATGCAGTTGGAGTCTTGTCTCAATTCATGCATTGTCCTAGGAAAGAACATTCGATTGCAAGAAATAGGGTGCTAAGATACATTAAGGGTAAACTCAAAGAAGGTTTTTATTATGGATTCACATCAGATACAAACATCAAGATATATAATGATACAGATTGGGTAGGTAATCCTGATGATAGGAGATCAACCTATGGATATCTATGTTATGTGGGAGATAAGTTAATCTCTTGGTGTTCTAAGAAGCAACATACAATTGGTTTGTCATCCATAGATGTAGAGTATAAAGGTATGGTTGCATCTGCAAAGGAGGTTATATGGTTGAAGACTCTCATGAAGAGTTTTGACATCATTCAGAGTATACCCACTATTCATGGAGATAATATGAGTTCATTGTATCTAGTTGCTAACCCTCTTTTTCATGCCTGGACTAAACATATTGAGATTCAATATCATTTTTTGAGTGAGAAGGTGATTGATAAAGAAATTGAAGTCATACATACTTCAGCAAAATATCAGATTGCAGACATGTTAACCAAAAGCTTGGATGGACCTAAGTCACAAAGGTTCAAAGATATGGTACGTATAAAGAAGATGGAGAAAATCACAATTGATGATTGAGGGGGAGTTGTTGGTGTAGGACAATTAACAATTGATGATTTGGACAAAGGGTTGAAGTCAAATAATAAAGCAAAGATCAAATTCTGAGGCTTGAAGATAAGTGCATGGTTAGAAGAAGAAGACTTGTATATACATGTACATTAAGCTTAAAATTAGTTCACCTATATCTTTGGAAATGTGACACGTTTGTACATATATGCATATATATACAAGCATAGTGTCGGGACATATGTGACGGATGATGAATGATAAGTTTAGAGGTCATTAGAGACTTGAAAAAGTAAGAATGTATCACTCAGATGTAATTTTTTCCTAAATAGAAGAAAGTTGCGCCTTGATCTTTTGCTGAGTGCTCCTTCTGTGTTTATCTTCCTGATGAATGCTTTTGTACAAGTCTAATTCTATAGTTGAGTGAAATCTGTACAAGTTTTGAGAGTTTAATTGTAATCAAGCTGAGAGAATTCCAAGTAAGAACATTTGTATGTGTAAAGTGCAGAAGTGAAGACAAGAACACGCACAATCTCGATGGTCAATGTTTTGATCAGATCTCTGTTCACAGTGTAAAGTTTTGAGCAAATAAGAACTCATTCTTTAACTTGAAAGGTAAGATACTTGTGGCTAAGATAATTTGAATAAACGGGGTATAGTTTGGGAGAACCATCCATTAGAAGTTGCAGGTGTCAAAGTCGACTATACAGAAGTACAATTTCAGACATAGGTACATTGTTTGGAGAAAATCTCAAGTTCTATAGAATCTTTTAGAAAGATTTAACTTGAAGAAGGTGCAAAAAGATTAAGATATACCTTGTATAAAGATTCATTGAAAATGTTACACATATGATTAGTCAATGAGTGAATTATGTTCAACAGGCTTTTCTGTGTAGTGACTTTCTTCAGAGTTAGTTCACAGTTTCATAATTTTGCATTGGTCTTCGAAAATTTGTTGAGGTTTTGAGTTGTTCTTGATATAGAGGTGCTCTAACATCAAGGATAACTTGGTCTTTTGGAGATTAACACTCAACATCAGTTCTTATATCATTTATCTAGTTACTTTGGTAACCCAAAACTTTAATGTGGTCTCTTAATATAAGGAAGTAATCTTCTCATGGACTACTTATCTTTGTTAGAAGTGGTAGTATAGGGATAGGAGAAAAAGAAGAGAGACATTCTTCTAAACTACATATTCATCCCTTTCTTACACTTTTCTTTACATTATTGAAGTTATTTTATACTTTTGAATTTGACTTACTTCCAATCCTTTCCAGTCCTTTAGGTACTTTTTGCATCATTCATGACCACAAATGCACTTGTATGAGCATGGTTTTTGCATGTATATGTGTTTCCATCTATTCAAAATATGTTTCACCCATGCCACTCTACAAAATTCAAAGGCGCTTACACGAGACTGAAGATTGTGTAATTTGATGTTTGTGGCTAAAATTATGTACTTAAGGTTAAGAGTTGTCTTCAAGCATCCATCATATATATCTCAAGCCCTTCACTTCAACCACCTCTAATTTACTCCATGATTTGATGACTTAAAGTGTCATTCACTCAACACAATATGATAAAACATTTTTGGAACCATTAGAAAGGAAAAATGACATCTCTAGGATCTTGTGTGATGGTAATTACTTTTGTGGAAGTTAAATAAGTGATGAAAAATAGTTATGGATGTGACTTTTAATTTATTAATGTTTGCACATTATACCACTTTTAGGAGAGGGTATATAGTAGTAATTAGGTTAGGAAGTAGTTTATGAGCATAGGAGAAGATAGTGTTGATGATTTTGTAAGAATAGAAGAATATAACATTGCAAACTGCATTTAATATTGTTTTCTATCTCTCGAAGTTTGCACCAACCATTTATGCATAGTTTTTGCCTCTTCTATGTCAACACTCTCATCAATAAGTGCATCATGTAAATCTAGACCAGAAATGGAATGATTTACATCATCATCATTTGAAATCATTAATGTTGGTGCAATTATTTGAAGCTCTAAAATGCTTGATCATTTATCCTAAGGCTCATATGTGCAGTCATGTATTAGCACATGTATGATCTCTTGTAAAAGGTTGAGTTTTTACTTCTTGTAAAAGTGCATATATGGAATCACTTCAATTAGGAGTTATTAGGAGAATCTTTCCATGACTTATTTGGTGAAGACTTATAGAAAATCAAGTCCTGAAACCTTGGAACACTTTTAGGTAAGGATTTGAATTCAAAATTTGAATCTTGGCTCCAACAAATGGCTATAAAAAGAGAACCGTCTAGTCACGTAGAATACAACCAGATATAGCAAAAATCTCAGAGGAATAGGAGTGGCATATTGAGCTCATATTATATCTCTACTATTTCCATCACATTTTTCAATCATTCATTACTAATGACAATGTAATCTATGTTCATTAATACATATAGTTTTCACATATCTCATATCTTCTACTCTGTTATGTACCACTCAAAACAGTGGAATTTTGTGACCTGTTTCTCAATGTATACTTGATCATTTGATGTGACTTAAATTGTTATAGATCTCATAAAGTGTGTGCCTTCTTGCTACAAAGTTTCATTGTCACTGCCTCAACCAAGCTCTAGAAATGTGCAAAAGATTATTCACTAATTTGCATACTTCTAGTACCCGAAAATGTCGGGATGCATCTCTAACTTGCTAAGCATCATTCTCTGAGCATGGTCTATCATTTAAAGTGATATAACTTGCAAACATTATCTACCCAAGCTAGTTAGATATGACCAAAAGGATTTTGTTCAATTGTTAGCAGAGAAGTAGCACAATTCATTTCTTTGAGTAGGTGTAGTAACCAAAATAGCAAGTTTTTGAAACTCCAACTTATCTATCTTGATCTAATGGTTTGAGGATCATCTTCCAAAGTACTTGGGTGATTATTTGTGGTTTTTGGAAAGATTAATAGGTGTAATTCTCACTCCTCAACTCAATTTTTGCTACTGTGAATCAAGACTTTGCAACACCATCTCATCTCTAGAAGGTGTCCACCATCTCCTCCAACAGTGGTATCAAAGCAACATCAAGGTAAAATGGGAGATGGATTTCCATCATTCATGGAAAAATTGGATAGGGGCAATTATCTAGCTTGGTCCCTAAGGATGAAGGCTTACCTCCAAGGAAGAAGTTTATATGGATACATATCTAGAGATGAAGAAATGCCAACCCTTAGAAGCAAACATCAACCTATAAGAGAGGAGCAAGAGAGACTAGTTGCATAGTGTGCAAAGGATGCTCTAACTAGGTCCTATATACTCAATCAATATCTGATATTAGGAATTGAAAGACTTCCCAAGAGGCTTGGGAAGTACTATCTTCATACTTCTCATCAAATAGAATGGCTAGGAAGAACCAGCTTTGGATGGAGTTCACAACCTTGAAGAAGCAACCAAAGAAAAGTGTAGCTCACTATGTGACTAAGACGAAGGATGTAGCTGATCAACTTGGGAGTATTGGAGAAGAAATAGAAGAAGAGCAGATAGTAATGCAGATCATGAATGGCATCAAGGCTGATGAAAAATGGGAGTCCTTTACCATAACAATGGACCTATATATGGACATGCAGATACCTGACCTCAATACATTGATGGGGAAACTCTTCACACATGAGACAAAGCTCAACAAGAATGGAGATACTTCTAGAGGTAATCAATCTTCTTCCCTTTACACAGATAAAAATAAGAGTAACGATTAAGGTAGAGATAAGAGCAATTAAGAAGAAGCAAGTACCTCTCAAGTGAATTTCACAGGTAAAAGAAGAAGTACTAGAGGAAGGGGCAGAGGAGCAAAAAAAGGCGAGGGGAGACCATACAAGTCTTCGCCTTGCAACATTTGTGGCTTGAACAATCATATCATAGATGAATTCTTCAAGAACACAAAGAATCAGAGAGGAAGAGGCTTCCATAGAGGAAGATATGGACAATCAAGAGGTAGTTCAATAATGGAGGAAACAAATACCATCACAATTACAACCAAGGCTACAACAACAACTACCAAGGAAGCTTCAAAGGAATAAAAGACTACAACAAATATAGAGATGATTAAGAGGATTCTCTATTACTCATGAAAATGACAGCCAAGCAAGGTAAAGATGATGTGCACCTATTCTATATTGATTTTGGTTGTTCCAATCATGTAGCAACCAATCTAACATTATTGTCTGACCTTGAAGAACCCAAAGGAAAGCTTGAAGTTCAGACAGGTGATGACACTAGGCACTCAGTAAAGAAGATTGGAAATGTTAAAGCATCTAATGGTAACATGAATCTTCTAAGTAGGGTATTATATGTACCAAAAATAACCAAGAATCTAATCTGTATTGGACAAATTGTTGAAAAGGGTTTACAGGTTAGATTCACAAGGCATGGAGCATATGTGGAGGACCCTCAACAAGGCTTCAAGAGGATTGCAAAAGGTGATAAATCTAGTAGACTTTTTACATTTGAAGTTCAAGATACAATTAAATATTGCTCTCTTTAATTATAAGGACCAAACCCTATCTGAATTGGAGATATGGCATAAGAGACTGGGTCATATACGTGAAAGGACATTGAAGCAAATATGTAGGCATCAAAGTGTGCTTGGCATCCCAAATGTATCCAAGCAACACATGATTTACAAATGTGGAGCATGCCAATTTTGCAAGTCACATAGGCAACCATTCAACAAAAGAGGATACATGTATGAAGACTACTTGGAGCTTGTACACACAAATGTGTGGGTCCTAGTAGAGAGCCATCAATTTCAGGGTCAAGGTATTATGTTTCCTTGATAGATGACTATAGTAGATGGACTATACTTTATTTTAGGAAGCATAAAGATGAATTATTCACTTGTTTCAAGAAGTATTTGGCATTGGTTGAGAATCAAACAGGTAGAAGTTTGAAGAGGCTCAGATCTAATGGAGGTGGTGAGTATTTCTCACACAAGTTTGACTACTTATAGGACAAAGGCATAAAGAGAGAGACTACAACAAGGTACACTCATGAGCAGAATGGTGTGGCAGAGAGAAGAAATAGATTAATAGTAGAGGCTACAAGATCAATGTTGAGTGAGAAAAATCTTCGTAACTATCTATGGGTAGAGGCTATTTCCACAACCACTTACCTAATCAATAGGCTTCCATCCAAGTCTCTAGATGGTATGACACCTTAGGGGGCATGGAATGGTAGGAGACCATCTTTAGATCATTGTAAGATCTTTGGGTGCATTGCTTATGCACACATACCCTCATAGATTAGAGGAAAGCTTGATCCAAAAGCTGAAAGATGCATATTCATTGGCTATGATGAGAATAAAAAAGGATATAGGCTATATACTCCCACTAATAAAGGATTTATATTTAGTAGGGATGTGGTATTTGATGAAAATAACTCTTGGTTTGAGGATGATTCCAAGAAAATAAAGTTACCCTATGATTTGGAAAATGATTTTCCAAATCTGACTCAAGAAGAACCACATACATTAGAGGATCTCAACCCAAAACATGAAGAGCAAATTGATTTCAAAGCTTGGAAGTCCAAGGGCAAAGCAAAGTAAAGAAATTTGGAAGGCCTCCCAAATTCATCCAATCAAGCACTTAGAAGATCTCAAAGGGAAAGAAAGAAATCTATAAGGTATGGTTATGACACATCACTATTCACCAAGCATTCTATATACATGACTAAAGATTCTATGTTAGAGGAACCTTCTTCATTTGAAGAAGCCAATAAGAAGGAACAATGGAGAAAAGGTATGCATCAAGAAATTGAAGCACTTCAAGAGAATAGTACTTGGGATTTGGTTCCCAAAAAACCATTCATGAAGGTAATAGGATCCAGGTGGATTTACAAAGTGAAAAATAATTCAGATGGCATAATAAATAGGTATAAATCAAGGCTAGTAGAAAAGGGGTTTGATAAAAACCATGGAGTGGTTTTATGAGGAGACCTTCTCACCTATAGCTCAGATGCCAACTATTAGAGTTTTAGTAAGTATTGCTGCTTCAAAGAATTGGAACTTGTACCAATTAGATGTTATAAATGCATTTCTCAATGGCTGAATCTTTGAAGAAGTCTACATGGCTCAACCACCAGGATATGAAGACAAAGATAAACCTAATTATGTATGTAAATTAAGGAAAGCACTGTATGGTTTAAAGCAAGCTCCAAGATCTTGGAACCATAGGCTCGTCACATACTTGCAAGACTAAAGCTTTGTTGTAAGCAAGGCAGATTCCTCATTGTTCATTAAGAAAACTAATTCAGAGGTTATTTATCTATGTGTTTATATGGATGACATCATCATTATAGGAAATGATGCCAATGTCATCAAGAAGATCAAAGCTTAGATGAAGGAGGAGTTCAAGATTAATGATCTTGGATTACTTACATATTTTCTTAGCTTAGAGATTGTCTATAAAAATTTTGGTGTTTTCATTACTCAAAGGAAGCACATCCATGATGTCCTAGTCAAGTTCAAAATGGAAAATGAAAAACTTGCAGGTACACCAATGGAATTGAACCACAAACTCAGTACACATGAAGGAGAACTGCTTGAAGACATTATAGGTTATCAAAGACTTGTTGGGAGTCTCAATTATGCAACAATAAGAAGAGTAGATATATGATGTGGGGTGAGTACATTAAGTCAATTCATGCATACACCAAGAAAACCTCACATGGAAGCTACCAGAAGGATCCCAAAGCATCTAAAGGGTACTATAAATGAAGGGCTATTTTATCCGTTTACATCTGACTTAGATATCTTGCTATACTCTGATGCACATTGGGTTGGCTCAAAAGATGATAGAAGGAGCACCTCTGACTACTTATCTTTTGCAGGATCTAAGTTGATTTTGTGGTCATCAAAGAAACAAAAAATGATGGCATTCTCATCAACTAAAGGTGAATATAGAGGCCTCGCAAATGCAACACAAGAGGCAATGTGGGTAAAGCTACTCTACTCAGGTTTGGGGATACATACATACACTCCAATGATCTTCGGAGACAACATTAGCTCACTTTATTTGGCTACTAATCTTGTATATTATGCAAGGTCTAAGCACATTGAAGTGATTTATCATTATGTGAGAGAGAAGCTACTTAGCAAGGATAGACAATTGTCCTATGTGTCTGCAAACCTATAATGTGCAAACATGTTAGCTAAATCTTTGGATGGAACCAAGCTGAACATGTTCAAGATGATAATTGGATTGCAACGGATTAAAGAGAATTGAAGCCCAAGCATATTAGGCTTGAGGGACAGCTGTTGGTGCAATTATTCCAAGCCCTAAAATGCTTGATCATTTAACCTAAGGCTCATATGGCATTCATGTATTAGCACATGAGTGATCTATTGTAAAAGGTTGAGTTTTTACTTCTTGTAAAAGTTCATATATGGAATCACTTCAATCACAAGTTCTTAGGAGAATCTTTCCATGGCTTATTTGGTGAGGACTTATAGCAAATCAAGTGCTAAGTTGGAACACTTTTAGGTAAGGATTTGAATTCAAATTTGAATCTTTGATCCAACAAAATGTTATAAAAAGAGACCATCTAGTTGCATGGAATGCAGCCAGATATAACAAAGATTTGAGAGGAATTGGAGAGGCATATTGATCTCTCATTATATCTCTACTATTTTCCTCACATTATGGAATCATAAATTACCAATGTCAATGTAATCTATGTGCATTAATACATATAGTTTTCACATATCTCATATCTTCTACTCTATCATAAACCACTTAGAACAGTGAACTTCTCTGACCTATTTCTCAGTTTATACTTGACCATTTGATGTGATTTAAGTTGATATAGACTCAATAGACTATCTATTTTTTGCTACAAAGTTGCATTGTCATTGCCTTAGCCAATCTCGAGAAATGTGCAAAACATCACTCACTGGTCTACATACTACTAGTACCCGAAAATGTGAGGATGCATCTCTAACTTGCTAAGCATTATTCTCTAAGCATAGTCTATCATTTCAAGTGAAATAACTCGCAAATTTAGGTACCCACGTTAGTTAGATACGCCCAAAAGGATTTGGTTCAATTGTTAGCAGAGAAGTAGTATTGTTCATTTCTTTAAGCAGGTGTAGTAACCAAAATAGCAAGTTTTTGGTTCACATTGAGACTCCAACTTATGTATTTTGATCCAATGGTTTGAGGATCATCTTCCAAAGTACTTGGGTGATTATTTGTGCTTCCTAGAAAGCTCAAGAGGTCTACTTTGCACTCTTGAATTGAGTTTTGGCTAGTGTGAATCAAGAATTCGCAGCACCATCTCATCTCTAGAAGATGTCCACCATCTCATCTCTAGAAGGTGTCCACCATCTCCTCCAACAATTAAAGTCTAAGAAATTTCCTCACTAGGACTAGCACTTGCTTGTCCACCTATAAAAGAAGGTAGAAAAGTATCATACACATAGTTTCAGCTAACTAATTACTCCTTGGTATGTGAAAGTAAGGATTGAAGTGCATGTTCCATAGAAACAACATCTCGGCTAACTAGAATGTGTTTAGTATGTGGATGTTATAGATGATAGCCTTTTGTTTCAAAACTATAGCCAACAAAAACACATTTTGTGAACTCCACTAAGTCTTAACATTCAATTGTTGCCATGCAACCATGCCAACCGTCATATGGAGTGATAGAGTACAACAATTTGGTGGGATAGATGTTCAATACATATGTTGCACATATAGTAGCCACAAGGTAGAAACTATGTGGCAAATTGTGTCTTTTGAGCATACATCTCAGTATATCCATGAAAGAAATATTCTCCTCTAAGCAACCCATCTTGTTAACATGTATACTGCACTACACATTTATATTTTATCCCATGCTTAATTAAAAATGCATAAAACTCATATGACATATACTCCCCCTTAGTTAAAATGGAGGATGCACATTTTACATGCTGGCAGAATTTCAACCATAACCAAAAAGTATTTAAATCACATAAACACTTGAAACTTTGATTTCAATGTATAATACCATGCATGCCTAGAAAAGGCATCAATAAAACTCACAAACTATAGGTAATTCCCAAATGAAGGCATCTACATATGATCATAGACATGGCTTTGTTTATTTGGATCTTCAAACTATGGTAGAGGTAGAAACTCTTAATATTCCTTGATAACTTGAACCATGACATGATATTGGATTTTCTCCATTTATTCTTCATTTTCGTAGTTATTTGATGGAAATAATTAGCAAGATTAGTTTATATGAAATAAATTGGTCATTTGTGAAAGCTTTTATTAGAGGCTTCTTTGCTAGGGATTCACTAAGATGTTGTATGTGATTGCCGTATGTGAACACTAGAAAGAGGTATACACATTAGCCAATTGCAACAGAAAATATTGACTCAATCACCTTCATTCACCAAGATAGCATCAAGGTATATGTATGCACCTTGCATAAAGCATGTGTAAAATGCGACCTACAATTTGATGTAAGATTCATGCCATGAAAAGAAACCGTTCCTATTCAATTATCTATCTACTAGACTTTGGGACAATATTTTCTACTAACCATTTTGATTGCGTGGAGCTTTATATATGCTATGAAAATTTTTGCACCTGAAGTCCAGTTGATTTTCATGCCAGCATGATTATTCAAACATACTCGCATATCTATCTCCTAATCTTCGAGAACGATCATCAAAGTATAAATTATAGTTACATCAGATTTTATGCATTCTCATGAAAATCTCTAAGTTTGAGGATAGTTATCTATATTGAGGACCATTGGATCCTTGTAAGTTGGGCATAGGGACTGTAGTTGATACCTCATTCATAGTAGAGGCAAATTTATCATTCGTATTCCACAATATATCTACTAGGATTAAAGAGGTAGTCTACTACATAATTTAGCTCCATGGGATTCCGATTTTCCTTTTGAATATCTGTAAATAGGAGGAGTTCTTTTAAAATTGAGGTGGATGGAATTAATTTGAGGTTAAGATTTACGCCAAGTGCTCATAGGGCTGTTTGGTGGACCAAAGCCACTCTCTTAAGAGGTGATGCCACCTTTGTGGCTACATTGTAGTCAAATGGAAGTAGCGAGTATCTTGGAGACGGATTTGGCGTGCCGCTTGTGTGTTGGGTCAAGCTTGAGTTAAAGAGGTACATATTGGATCTGTTTCATGTCTCAAGGGAGGTATCCAACCGTGTTCTGCGTTGAGGGAGCTACGATTGGTAATGGTCACGTAGATCCCCACCGAAGGGAGCGCTTGTAACCACGATCCCCAAACACGTCTTGATCTTGGTTTTCAGGCGCAAAAGGCACCATTGATTGCAGGTATGGGAGATGAATATCTTCCACGGAGTCTGCATCGTGTATTTCCTTGGAAGGGAACATAGGAAGCTACATCTGAACATGGGAAGAAGCTACATCTGAACATGGGAAGGCAGGTGTAAGCCTTCTATGCATGCGCGCAAGCTACGCAGGAGAGAGGGAGCAAGGTATACGCCTTGCATATTTGTGAGTAAGCAAGTATTGAAGGTATACGTCATATATATATTTTTTGAGAGTACAATGAATTGGAAATACACACACACACTTTTTTTTATAGAATACAATGAATTGGAAATACACATTCAGACACCCAACTTTATAAGGTAGAGGGCACCCATTATGACATGTTCAACCAAGACTTAAACTTAAGACTTTCTCCCACAACTTTAAGATGTCAATCACTAGACTATGCGGGCTCGGACTATAAATGTCATATTTGTGAGGATGGAAGTATTGAAAGTGTACAATATATGGCTGCGCATGCATGCAAGATATGCATAAGCATTGCCACATTTTGCTACTCTTGAGCATGAATCGAATGTCTTCATGTCATGAAGTAAACAACTTCTGGACCATCAATCAATTGGCTTTAAGGCCATCTCTATCTTTGACACATCTTAGCATTAGTTGTCTTGAGCACTTATATGCCCTTGTTTTTTCTTTTGAGTACAATGAATTGAAAACACATTCACACACCTAACCTCTTAAAGAAGAGGCACCCATCTTATGTCTAGCCAAAACTTGAACTCAAGACTTCCTCCCAAAGGTGCAAGGCATGAAACCACTAGGTTACATGGACTCGAACTATATGCTAGCGTATATCTTGAAAAGACCTTCGGATAACCTAAGTTCAATATGTGGAAATCTTTAGACGTGGAGGTCATATGCTGCACTTTGATTCACGAGCAGCCCAATATGTTGATACCGCCAAGCACGTCCCCGGACCCCCATCTGTCCGGAGAGAAAACTCAGGTATTTGGCGTACCTGAAGACATGCAGCCCACTTTCGATGGAGAGATATTGTTTTGGATAGGGAGCCCGGGGCTACTGATATGGCACTACAAAGTCAATCACCGATAACAAAGATGAGGTTATTTCTCCAACCAAAGTTGGCGGCGAAGCACGATGACTGGTGTGTGTGTGTGTGTGAGAGAGAGAGAGAGAGAGAGAGAGAGAGAGAGAGAGAGGGAGATTCAGACAAGATGTATTTTGTTGTTTCGTGGTGTATCCAATGGGGAGTCGGGACAGAAGCACGCGCAAACACCTACAAACAGGTGTAAAGTCTAGATCGCATGTAGACATAGAGGCAGGCGCTCGACGCCACGTGCGTGCAGACATACCGTGCTCTCTTCCTCCACTTGTGCGCCTGAATCCTGACTCCTGCTACAAGGGACTCGAGAAAGGACCCATGATGAACAATAACGGAATCGGGCGAGCGCTGGACCCTGGAGCATCCGCCAAAGAGAGAGAGAGAGAGAGAACACAAAGCGAGCGCACGTCTGTTAGTAATGACATAGTTGCAGATGATCGTGGGTTCTTCGCGCTGCCCCATATGTATATGCGAAATACCGTCTTCGCCCCCAACCTGTACATAAACAAAAGACAAAGACAGAAATTGTATTTTCCATGCTATTCTACTTTGAAGCAGACGAATAATTCACGGAATCTTGTTGTCTCAATAGACAATTTTTATATTTCAGCTACATGCGTTTTTCTATTTTCTGTGCCGGAAAGTAAAATATATAATTAGAAAAACGTTATAAAAAACTCCAAGCGTGAGGGCGAACCCACGGGCAATACCATGATCATCCCTTCTTTTGCAAAAGACGGAAAGGGAAGTACGCAAAGGAAAGAACACGTCGACAGCCAGTTACAAAAGAAAATAATAATCCTTAGAATAGAAAGGTCACACCCTTAACTGACATCTTCACAAATGCTAGCATATTATGTAGAGCCGTAGAGCATATTGAATGGATCATATTGAAAAGATGATGTGGCGACAAGATGATCATTTCTTCTCTTGAAATCTCTCTTGAGTCAAATCACCCAAGTGGTAGCATAATAAGTCGACTTCCTGTTCATAAGAATTTTTGGCAGCTAGGTTGAATTCCTAAGTGAGACACCTTTCATATACTATTCGGTTAACTCACAAGGCACAATAAATATGTATATGTCTACGTAGACCTATATGTACACATACAGTATATATATATATATATATATATATATATATATATATATATATATATATATATATATATATATATATATATATATATGTCTATATATGTATATATGTATACGTATAATATGCATATATGTGTGCTTGCATGTATGTATGCATATGCATGTGTATGTTTGTATGTATATATGTATGTATGCATGCATGTGCATATGTGTGTATGGATGTGCATGTGTGTATGTATGTATATATATACACACACATAAATACATGCATACACACACACACACACACACACATATATATATATATATATATATATATATATATATATATATATATATATATATATATATATATATATATATATATATATATATATATATATATATATATATATATATATATATATATATGTGTGTGTGTGTGTGTGTGTGTGTGTGTATGTATATGTGGGTGTATAGATGTATGTATACACACATATATATATCCGAGATACATTCCATGATTCTCATGTTCAAGTTGTGGGATACGTGCATGCAACAGAGAAGGGATCATTTCTGTACTATCTTGGATGTCAAATTATTTTTTGTAAAAGGGCTTTCAAAATTGCCTTTGTAATTTTGAATTTAAGGCTTGCAAGATCACATAAGCGTTATTTGATGTATGGTTTGTCTTTCACATCTTATGAAAAGTCAACTACAGGGTTACATGGGAGTAATGCTATTAGTTGGATAATAAATTGACTTAGTTTAACATTATGATGTTATGTTAACAACCAAGAGACAAGATTCAGGTTCTCAGTTGAGGATTCGAGGAATGCATTTGACACTTCGCTTTATCACCAAGTTGTGGGATGTCTTATATATGCATGCAACACAAGGTCGGATATACAGTATGCAGTTTCCCAGTTGATTTGACTCATGCATAGCCCTGGCACTAAGCATTGGCAAGTGGTAAAACATGTGTTTAGATATCTCAGAGATATTCAGCCATGCTTGCATGCTTTTATAGAAAGTGATTGGGCTCGTTGTTATGATACTCGCATGTCCACTAGTGGTAATTGCTTTTTCCTTGGAGACTCATGCATATATTGGTTGAGTAAGAAGCAATCTACAGTGGCAACATCGAGTTGTGAAGCTGAGTACAGGGTAGTTTTCACAGCTACAATGGAGTGTATATGGCTGAGATGCCTATTGATGGATCTTTGCATGGAGATTGATGCTACTACGCATATTCTCACTGATAGTTAGAGTGCTTTGGTTGTTGCATGAAACCTAGTGTTTCATGCACGGTCCAAACATATTGAGGTGCACTATCACTATGTGAGACAACGCCTTCATGTAGGAGATATTGATTTGGTATATGTGCCTACACAAGTTAATGTGGTAGACATATTCACCAAAGCTCTTCCACGAGAAAAGTTTGAAGCTTTTCGCAGATCTGTCACTCCCTGTATGTGTTCACATCATTCGCTCTAGGGGGGTTTGTTACACTTATGTGTTCCTTGAGTAGCTTTGATGTGATTTCCCTATACATGGGCACTTTTTACACTAGTGTTGGTTAGAGGTTTTTTCTCCATGTTACCACATACTTGATACTCTCATATGTGGTGGTACTTTGTGTTGAAATGAAAAGAGAGGAATACTCCTACTCTACTCACATGCACAAATCTAACAAGCTATGGAGGAAGGAACAAAAGATAACAAAACATGATGAATGAATTAAAATGGAAATGAACTTACAAAGATTGCTCTATGAGCATGGAGACTCCATGAGGAGTGGGAGCACACTCTTGGCAATGAGCTAGAGTGGAATTACTTGTGTGGAGTGAAGGGAGGCCTTGCTTATATGGAGTTTGGGAGAATTCCCTTGCACGTGGGATAAATGAGCTTCCATGAGAATGAAACTAGCTTTGGACAAAAGGGTGGAGCATGGAACTCTCAACACCCCCCCTCCATGTGATGACCCTTTTGTTTTTCATATGGGGACTAGTGACATATGGGATCACTTAGTCTATTTGGTTTTTAGGATCCAAGGACATATGTGATCCTTGGACATAACTTGGACTTATGGGATCCAAGTTTGGGAGTGTTTGTGAGGGTCTAGGGACATATGGGATCCCTTAGACATATGAGGGGTTTACATCATGGGGTAGGTGGTGCTTTTGATCCATTTGCCTCTCCTTTTGTTTTAGCTCTTTTTGTTTTTTGTCGTCTCCATAGGATCCATTGATGGGATCTTTGGTAGGGTCCTCTCATTCTTGTAGGCTCCTTTATTTGTTCAAGCCATAGGGAAGGTCTTACCACTTTGTTATGTGGAGTGTTAGTCCCTTTACAAAATGGCTATAGACATATATGCACTTATAAGCTTTGAAGTTTCTATACCCTTTGAATAGACGTTCTTATACATATAATGAACTTCAATCATATAGACATATTATCCTTGCATCTCACATGAAGCTTAGCCCCTTCTAAAAAGTAGGTTCCACTCATTTTCTCTTGAATGGTGGAGAATCGAGATCCTTGTTTTCTCCAGCTTGCATAACGCAGACCTCTTACTTATTTTAGATAAACCATTGTTATGGAGCTATGATGTCGCATCACTTATTTTAGAAAAATGACAAGAGATCACGTGCAGCACTCAATTCATGAATTTAAAAAACCTTTTAGGTTATTGATGACTCACGCATACCAATCATCGCGCAAGCTTTCAGTACTGAGTAACTATGCACAGAACAACATCCACTCTTCAGAGGAAAATATTGCGCTCATAGGTGGTCAAACTCTCTCTTCCATGTTGCAGTGCGCAGCTCTCTATTTTTGTCTATGCATTCTCTCATGATACAGAGAGTTATGGGAGAACTCACTCTCTCTTAGCTGATATGAATTGTTTGAAGAGTATGGAGGATATGGCTACGAACTACTGAGTATGCATTGTCTGGCGTAGCTTCACATAGCATCCATGTCAAGTGGAAGGTCCTCTTCTCCTCAAAAGTTGCGCTCAGATCCTCTTTGTCTGATGAAAGTAGCCACCTCTTCTCAAGAAGAGGCTACCTTATAGGTTGCACTTGAGGTGGAACTTCATAGGCACAAATCATCCGATTGTGGGATCTTGGAGGAGGCATTTTCCAAGATGACCACACAGTTACAGCAAGTGTTTATAAACACTTGTTATATGTTGAAAAGCTCTATATGCTATATCCGTTCCATACTTCTCTCTGATTAGTGCTCCTTCTTCTCCTTGCATTTGCTCGCAACAGAGAAAAGACTACAACTATTCTCTGTGAACAGTGCTTCTTCTTCTCCTTGTAGGACACGAACCTCTTCCTTTGTGTAGTTGAAGCCTCTTGTGGCTGCGAACCTCCTCTTTTGAGTAGTTGAAGCCTTTGTGGCTAAATCTTTGTGTTGCCTTCTTCAGAGGCTGCCAAGAATGTGAGCATTGATGTGCATGCATCTGCTCCACAGGAAGAATCCAACAATCCTTCGTTTTTGAGATGTTATCTCATGTAGTTCTTCTTCGCAGCCATAGATAGCGTATGACAGAGCTCACACAATGCTTAATCACTTAATCACCAGTGCTTATGACAGTGCTTAAAAGCACTTTTTATTTCAAATAAAAAGAGACTCTCTAACATATATGAATAAAAAGGTAATGATGGACTGTAGATGAGAGATTATGATAATAAAACACACATGGTAGATGATACGTAATTAGTAGAGAATGGGATAGTGCTTAAAAGCACTTTTATTATCACGATATGGGAGGGTGGGAGGGATTAAGAGAACATAATGCCCAAATAGTGATGCAAATGCCCCAAATCAGACATCTCAAATGAGGCATGCAAATCAGCCTTGAAATCAGCAATATGCTTCTCAATAGGACCAGTGAGCAGCATGTCGTCAACTCTATGGTGATGAAGGAGAAATTGAAAACATAAACTCAAAAGAATCAATCCATAATAAAAGGGAAACAAACCAAAGCTTAAACCTATGCTCTGATACCATGTTGAAATGAAAAGAAAGGACTACTCCTACTCTACTCACATGCACAAATCTAACAAGCTATGGAGGAAGGAACAAAAGATAACAAAACATGATGAATGAATTAAAATGGAAAGGAACTTACAAAGATTGCTCTATGAGCATGGAGACTCTATGAGGAGTGGAAGCACACTCTTGGCAATGAGCTAAAGTGGAATGACTTGTGTGGAGTGAAGGGAGGCCTTGCTTATATGGGGTTTGGGAGAATTCCCTTGCATGTGAGATAAATGAGCTTGCATGAGAATGAAACTAGCTTTGGACAAAAGGGTGGAGCATGGAACTCTCAACACTTTGTACTTAGGGATATTATTCATCTCTTACTTCAGTTCAGTTCATCGTCAATAGAGTGACCTATTCCAGCCATTGTCTTCTCCGCATGTCTTGTTGTGTTTGTGCTCCTTGTGTGTGCTTCTTATGTGTCTCTCGCATTTCTACACATACCCAACACCAATCATAGTCTCAAAATCACACAAAAATTAGTGAGCATACTCAAGCTTATCAGGATCTCAGAATAGCTTCTCTATGTGGTGTTAAAATTTTGATATGGGCAAAAGTAAATGGAGCTCATCTACTAGCAAGCAAAAATTTTCTAATTCTACACACTAAAAGAGGGAAAACAAAGACGAGAAGAAAATAGAAAAGTAGAAACAACTGAAAATACCATATAGGAAATGATCATGTCATAAAGAGCTATCCAAAACTAAGTACAAAAGAGACAAAGAAGAAAGAGGTTGGAATGGTTGTTGTAGAAGCCTCTACACCTAAAATAGAGTTTGTTAATCTTGTGTAAACTGAAGAATGCGTGTTTAATATTGTTGGCAACTATGAACCATCTTCTTATGAACAATGTATGTCTACAATAGACTAAGATGTTTGGTACTTTGACAATGTGCCAACCAAACATATTACCTTGCAGCCAAATTTCTTAAGTTCACTTAACCTTGCCCCTACAAGTAATACTATCACATGTACCAATGATTCCACTTATCCTATAATGGGAGTTGGTAAGATCATTCTGACTATTAATGATGGTAGTTCTTTCACATTGTAAGATGCTTTGTTTGTGCCACATATCAAGAAAGATATGTTGTAAGTTTCAACACTAGTCAAGATCGGCTTGGTTTTCAAATTTGTGGATGAAAAATGTATAGCTTATGATTTGTCAAATTGCAATGTTATTACTGCTTCTAGCATTTTATTTCATAGGCTATATGATCTCATTAACTATGAAAAATTGATGAATGATTTAGCATGTGCAGTTCAAGATTCTCAAGCTATCTCAGATGCAAAGCTTTGGCATGCACACTTTGGTGATCTGAAGTTTTCTAGTTTGCTACACTGGCACAAATCTAAAATGGTGTCCTCTCTATCGAAACTTGAGACACGTGGTAAACATGTTTGTGAAGGTTGTATTTTGGGCAAAATGCAGTGTTCCTCCTTTCAAAAAGATGGTTCACTAGAAGCTACTCGAAAATTGTAGCCTATTCACATTGATGTTCTTGGTCCTAAGCAGACACATTCTTTTGGGAACTGCTTTTGCTTTGTGACTTTTATTGATGATTATTCCATCCATGCATGGGTGTATCCATTGAAAGAAATTCAAAAGGATTTATGTGTGCTTCAAACATTTTTTTTGTTAAATATATGTTAGCATGTAAAATGGGCACCCTCCATTTTGATCGGGGGATACATGTCTTCTGACTTTAATGCATTTCTGATTGAGCATGGGTTAAAGCATCAGAGAACAAGTAGGCGCTTGCCGAACCTCCATTTAAAATAAAAAACAAAACAGAAAGAAAAGTGAAGAAATCAGAAACGAGCGCAATACTTGAACACAGTGTCACGTGTAGCTTCTAGTTCTTCAGCCCGCATGCTTCATATCTCTATGTATAAAAAGCATTCTACTTGGATCATCTGCCCACGTGCTTCCCCAAACAACATCGAATTAACAAGGAATTATAAAATAATTGGAAAGATCAACACGAACAATCACGAAATAAATAATAATAAAAGTATCCATAATTGAGTATAAAAAACATCAAATTCATTCACACACATCAGCATCTCAAAATACAGCGATCGCTAACCTTCTTTGAATCTTTGCTTGCTTTACCGCAAGTGGACAAAGAGAGAGGCGAGTGGAAAAACAAATTGTTCCTGCGTCGTCCCTTAAAAGTACTTCCATTCATGGTGTGCAAGTGAGATTTTCTTAGTTATGGAAAAGTATGAGCAAAAGCATCCATCGCATTCTCTATCTTTGACAATTAAAAGTAGGATGTTTAAACAATTTTTAATTAGAAAATCCATATTTCTTGCATACGGTATGAATGAATAATCTGAATAACTCATCGAAAAAGAGGAAAACCAGAAGTAGGTTAGGAGAAAATGCAGTATTTCAATGAGATCACAAGGTGTAAGTTCCCCTTTGCGTATGAAGAAAATGCAGTGGCATCCCACACTCAGAAAAGATACATTGCACATGAAAGGTAACTAAGTAGTTCTATAATGGAATCTAGTAAATGAGATACATTTGTAAGATTATTGTCTAACCCTTCATCTAAAATTGAATTGAATTTCTATTGGTGATCAGTTTAAGGTTAGGGAACTAGAGAGACTTACAGGCAACATTGATAATCTTTTCATCCCCTTCATGATGAATCCACTTACTTTTCCGCATGGTGTTTTCTACAATGAACAACTTGTGGTGCATGAAGGAGATAGAGCTTTTATCATTCCTAGTCCTTCTACTTAGGTAATCTAGGGATTTCTCTAGAGGTGATTCTCTTGGGGGCTTATGGAAGTCTGCCATACATCTTTGCTTCCAAATTTTCCATGGAGATTCACTCCTAATTGTATTCCAAAGAGTTGCTTCTAATAGCATTACAAAGGGAGGATTTGTTATTTCTGATCGGCATAACCTTAAAATATCCATATAAGTATACACTCATTTCATGTATGCCTCTTAAGATGTTTGGTTAATGTTCACTTTAGCCTATATCACCATAGGCATCCCCAAACATGACTTTACTATGGTTAAACGCCTAATGTTGATATTTAGCTTTTGTTTCACATTAGATATTTATCTTTTTCGGTGTGAATTACCTTATCAAGGATATCATCATGCTACATGTAGGGAATTCATGTATCCAAAGGAAACACAGAAGTAAAAATGATTACCTTATGGAAAGAGAGCTCGAAAATATCTCATATCTATGGTGAAAGGACCTATCTATGAAGGATATATGACAATAATGATTCTTAACCTAATCAACCTTGAGCTGTGGCATATAGGAACATATTCAAAGAATCAATTTTGTTTTCAAAAAGTTATTATAGATATGCTACCTTACACAAGTTGAATCTCATGAACAAGGAAGTATGAATGACAAGATTTCCATAAATTAAACATTATAATTTTGGCAAATTATGTAAGAAAACATCTATAGATGTTATCCCCAAATAGAGAAATAAATAGAATGTATGCTTTATGATTGACTGATAGTGATGTGGTTGGTCATACAAAATCCAGTTTTATTTAACGTTTACTATATTTTCTTAACTTTGTAAATGGCTATAGTAATCACACCTACTAACACAATGATGAGGCTTTGGATTCCTTGGAAAATTTAAAAAAAAATGCTAGAAAAGATACTTTCCATTTAAATTAACTATTTTTTATGCCATGGAAGGTGTTTTACGAGATATGTTGAACAAAGATAATCTTATCAGTGCATCTTTTGTACAATTACTCCATATTACTATTCATATTATAAATAGAGTTGTAATATTAATGGTACATGATGTGACACCTTATGAAAGATTACGGTAATAAAATATAACAATATGATATTTGGGAATTCTTCAAGCATATCTCATGCAGATGTAACAAGAAAATTAAGATATAAATTTTATACAAAGTCTAAGAATGTAAAATTTTCAAATATTATAAGAGAATCAATAGCTATCAAATATATAACATTTATTGAAAAATATTCTTGGTAATTATTTAAAGATATAATAGTTGCAAATGATGATGCATAGGAATCCTCACATCATGCATACAATCAACCAAGTACATTTCAAATTTATTATGATCTCAACCATGAAAAATCAAGAGTATCAAGAAATATCCTTGAGTGAAAACTAAAAAATTATGCAAGGCAAAAAAAAGAGAGAAAGGAAAGATCCAATGATATACTTTTGGGCCAAGAGTTGATGAATAGTAACACGATTGCTCCTATTGCATTGAAAAGGAAAAGAGGTAGAAACGATTCTACACATAAGAGGTTCAGTAATGAAGCTAGAGAAGAAGACATAATGATATTATCCATTAGACTCCAACAATTCTCGGATACATTACAATTTGATGAAATCCCATTATCCATGTATAATAGAAAGTATAAAACATGTTGAGCCAATCGATTATCATAAAGCTCCAAAACTTGATGAATAATTGAAAGGCATGGATAAGAAAATGGATAGGCTAGCCAAAACTATGAGTAAATATTGTTTTTGAAATTTCCCCAATATAAAATCTTGTAAGATACAAATGGGTTTGGAAAGTGAACTTTACATTTTATGGTTTATTTGAATGATAAAAATATCATTTCATTATAGAAGGTTATGCATAAATACATCAGATTGATTGTAGAAAGGCATTTAGAGAATTTCAAAAGTTTGGTTGCATGGGTACCTTTGAATGGTTAGGAATAATATAAGTTAGATGCAAAATATGTCTCCTTGAGTGGAATTTTGAGAGGAATTTTATATGTAATAACCATAAGGATATGAATTTTCTTGAGTTGTCAATTGAAAGTTGATTCTTTGATGATGGATTTGGCAAAGCTAAACTATTTCCTTAGAATTGAGATCATATCTATTATTAAAGGTATTATAATGATATGAGATTATTACATGAGAAGTTCTCGATAAATTTGACTTAACAACTTCTTGTAAACCAATTGATGTACCACTTGATGAAAACTAGTTGCCTATGGATGATAACAAGTATATAGAAGTACGAATGGACTTTTGATATATAGAAAAATCACTAGACCTGATTTCGAGTTTGTAATCAATATGATAAATCATCTTATGCATAACTCATGTAGAGGGAATCCTGATGCAACTATAAATATATTGAGATACCTATAAACAACATGTTATTTTGGTCCATCTTATGGGAGAATGTTTACTCCTATAAGATAGATATTCAAATGCTGGTAGGGTAGGAAATATGCATAAAAAATTCAAGGAGAAATTTTAATTCTATCTTTTCTTATGAACACAATGGTTCCATGGAGGAGAAAGAAGCAATTAGTTGTTGCATTTTAAAATGTCAAGTCAGCTTTGGAGCAACATGGATCAAATACTTTCACCACAACGTGGGAATCATTGTAAGAAAGTAGGTGGTCATCCATTATGACATTTCAATAGTACCATGGTAGAGATGAATCCAATATATCATCTAAGGCCAATTGACATTGAAGCCCATCATCGTTTTGTTAAAGAAAGGATTTCCCAACGAGAGATTCATCTATGCTTAGGAACTTCTGAAGAGTGAATGAAATATATTTTCACAAGATATCTACTCAAGGAGAAATACATTTAGTTCGAGAAGCACAAAAGTTTTGGATGTTTTTAATGCTTTTCAATTTTCATTTCATTATTCTATAAATGCATGTTCTTTGTATGTAAGTTGATTGTAATCTTGAGGTGAGAATTGTCAAATATCCAAGTACATTCTATAAACATGATAACCTTATAATAAGCTAACCTAAAAAGTTCAATGTGACATCAATGACTTTTGCATCTTTTCCTCTCCTCTTTGTGTCTCTACCTCCCTAGCGTGCGTCTATGTGTCTCTAATATACACCCAGTTTCTTTTGGGATCTACCATGATATGCTCCTAGATAGGTGCAAGAAGCAAAATGCCCATTGTTGTTTCTCGAAATTCATTGTAGTACAAAATTGCATTAAAATTTTGAATACATTTACTCATTTACCACCTAATCTAGAGTATCCCATATACATAATACACATCTATTGGAACAACTGATTATTAGAGACTTCCAAAACAACTATTTCGATTAAGTATGAGCTGCACGTTGATTGGTTCCAAAACTTCCATATCGTATTTATTTATAAAATAGCTGCAGCGTGAATGAGCAAAGTTCTTCATATCCTTTCATACATGTTTGCATTCTTGTTCTTTTCTTTATGTTAATTAGTTGTGAATTTTAAGGCAATAAATTATTTGAAGTTTTATGCATAATTTTTATATCCGTTCATATTAGATTTAAGGCATTGGGGTAACAAGATGTTTGGATTCGTGTGCACACATGAGGAATATGCCATTCAGATTCTTCCCAATAGTTGATGCATGTATTTAGTTCTTCCCAATTGTATATTGTCTGTTGAATTATTGATGCATGTATTTAGTTCTTCCCAATTATATATATATTCAATGTGTTTATAAAGATGTTTGGATTGCTGTGGATCACCACGGTGGCTCACAAAAGGAGTAGACATAAATACAGACGTGGTATTAAACGATGGACTACTTCAAAAGGTGTCGGAAGGAAAACGCGACATAGGTATTGTGTTTGTATAGATTAAACATGTTCTTCAGAACACTAATCCCGATTTCGAGAACTTTTAATCATGATCTGCACATATCCGTGCTTTAAGTTCATCCTTCTCGTTCTTCTACGGATTGTGTTCCTCCGTGTTTCGAATTTCTTCCATGAATCCTTGGTTTAACGCAGCTTTCCGCCTCATGCACGATTACGCGAACATGCTCGTAGAAATTTACTCTGAGAACAGAAATTAAGCTGGATTATGCGAACATGTTCATAAAAATTGACTCTGAGAACAGAAATTAAGCGTGTCGATGGAGAAATGGCACCTGAAAAGCATCAACATACATTGCAGCTTCAAGAATCCACAGGCGAAAAACCAAAATTATTGCTCGTTTATCAATGAACACTATGCAAGATTGCGAAAACGATGATTCGGTTTTCGAAACACACAGACGATGTCATGAAATCGTCAGTCCTCATGATTGTGTATCATCTCCGGTGCAAGGCACTAGAACGTGCGCTATTACCGAATTATTTATGGCGTCCACTCAGCTATGGTGGGATTGACCCAAGAGAGCTGGTCAGTTATCTATGGACTCTTGATCATGGACATGCTGCTCGAGCCGCTGGTCTACGGTTTTCTAATCCCAGTATTAAGACAGTAAAATGTTTGATGGCATCATGAAATTATCAATGCTTCGGAACGCATGTTTCTCTTCAATCTATGAACTCTCGGATTAGAACATGCTACGTTAATGATCACTTGTTCATATTAAATTCTAAGACCGAGGAGACAGCGCGACCTCCATCGCTGTACTTTACATGCTAATCAGCCCTGTTTAAAGAAACTTTTCATTAATCTACGTACATTAGGACTAGAACATGCTCCATTACTTATGTACGAGCACTGCTGCTTTAGAATCTTTTAATCCTGAAAGAAACCGATCTTGATGACGTCGCGAACTTGCCAATCATCTAGATCAACGCTTACCTTTGAACTGCGCCGCAGCATTGTTGGGCTAGAACATGCTCTCAGATTTACAGCTTAGTATGTCCGAAAAAGCACATGTTTAGGTTTGATTAATCCTAGCCAAATGCAGCTTTTATATGTACTTACGAAATCAAAGTAAATAGTAAAACAGTGTAGATATATCTGCAGGTAAGCGCTATTTTATTGAACTTCAATCATTAATGCACCGGATTT